>JAEHOC010000021.1:1380000-1712755 GCA_016834605.1 Chlamydomonas incerta | reverse complement strand
CCGCCCAGCCTGCGCCGCCGCCGGTGTGCAGCCCCTGCCCCGCACACGTTCATCAGCGCGTCCACTATGCCGGACAGCGCCGGCGCCGGCTCCACGCAGCAGTTTGTGGAGATTGTGGTGCGGTGATGATGAACGTGTCGGCGCTGGACGTGCGTTCTACAGCTACACGTCTGCGGGGGGCGCGGTCACGCTGAGCATCCCTGGACAACCTCCGCCGCGGGCGTGACCATGACCGTCGCTGACCTGCCCGGCGCCTGGAAGCTGCTGACGCTCAAGCCCAGCACGCCCGGCGCTGCGTTCCTGCCTGGCAGCAGCCTGACTGCGCCCAAGTCCATGGGCGGCATTGCGCTGGCGTCGCACTGCATGCGAACATTGGGACGATGGCCGTGGTGGACTACGTGGCCTACGGCAAACGACGGCAGCCTGGTGGCCTGGCACGGACGTGAGCCTGACGCCGCTGGACGGCCCCGCCAAGGGCCCCCACCGGCAGCGTGCTGCCCACCGACATCAACCTCCACGGAGGACGCCACCCACGCCGACCACCGGCTCTGTCGAGCGCCAGGGCTCCGGGCAACACGCCAACACCGGCTTCACGTGGGCGGCCACGACCACGCCCAGCGACGGCTCTCTGGGCGCCTCCACCAGCCTGACGGAGGCGCCCATCGACAGCCGCTGCGGCACGGCGACCCCGCCCAGCCCCGCGCCGCCCAGCCCCGCGCCACCCAGCCCCGCGCCCGCCAAGCCCCGCGCCGCCCAGCCCTGCGCCGCCGCCGGTGTGCAGCCCCTGCCCGCACACGTTCATCAGCGCGTTCCACTATGCCGACAGCGCCGGCGCCGGCTCCACGCAGCAGTTTGTGGAGATTGTGGTGCCGGTGATGATGAACGTGTCGGCGCTGGACGTGGCGTTCTACAGCTACACGTCTGCGGGCGGCGCGGTCACGCTGAGCATCAGCCTGGACAACCCGTCCGCCGCGGGCGTGACCATGACCGTCGCTGACCTGCCCGGCGCCTGGAAGCTGCTGACGCTCAAGCCCAGCACGCCGGCGCTGCGTTCCTGCCTGGCAGCAGCCTGACTGCGCCCAAGTCCATGGGCGGCATTGCGCTGGGCGTCGCACTGCAGCGACATTGGGACGATGGCCGTGGTGGACTACGTGGCCTACGGCAACGACGGCAGCCTGGTGCCTGGCACGGACGTGAGCCTGACGCCGCTGGACGGCCCCGCCAAGGCCCCCACCGGCAGCGTGCTGCCCACCGACATCAACCTCACGGAGGACGCCACCACGCCGACCACCGGCTCTGTCGAGCGCCAGGGCTCCGGCAACACGCCCAACACCGGCTTCACGTGGGCGGCCACGACCACGCCCAGCGACGGCTCTCTGGGCGCCTCCACCAGCCTGACGGAGGCGCCCATCGACAGCCGCTGCGGCACGGCGACCCCGCCCAGCCCCGCGCCGCCCAGCCCCGCGCCACCCAGCCCCGCGCCGCCCAGCCCCGCGCCGCCCAGCCCTGCGCCGCCGCCGGTGTGCAGCCCCTGCCCGCACACGTTCATCAGCGCGTTCCACTATGCCGACAGCGCCGGCGCCGGCTCCACGCAGCAGTTTGTGGAGATTGTGGTGCCGGTGATGATGAACGTGTCGGCGCTGGACGTGGCGTTCTACAGCTACACGTCTGCGGGCGGCGCGGTCCACGCTGAGCATCAGCCTGGACAAACCGTCCGCCGCGGGCGTGACCATGACCGTCGCTGACCTGCCCGGCGCCTGGAAGCTGCTGACGCTCAAGCCCAGCACGCCCGGCGCTGCGTTCCTGCCTGGCAGCAGCCTGACTGCGCCCAAGTCCATGGGCGGCATTGCGCTGGCGTCGCACTGCAGCGACATTGGGACGATGGCCGTGGTGGACTACGTGGCCTACGGCAACGACGGCAGCCTGGTGCCTGGCACGGACGTGAGCCTGACGCCGCTGGACGGCCCCGCCAAGGGCCCCACCGGCAGCGTGCTGCCCACCGACATCAACCTCACGGAGGACGCCACCACGCCGACCACCGGCTCTGTCGAGCGCCAGGGCTCCGGCAACACGCCCAACATCGGCTTCACGTGGGCGGCCACGACCACGCCCAGCGACGGCTCTCTGGGCGCCTCCACCAGCCTGACGGAGGCGCCCATCGACAGCCGCTGCGGCACGGCGACCCCGCCCAGCCCCGCGCCGCCCAGCCCCGCGCCACCCAGCCCCGCGCCGCCCAGCCCCGCGCCGCCCAGCCCTGCGCCGCCGCCGGTGTGCAGCCCCTGCCCGCACACGTTCATCAGCGCGTTCCACTATGCCGACAGCGCCGGCGCCGGCTCCACGCAGCAGTTTGTGGAGATTGTGGTGCCGGTGATGATGAACGTGTCGGCGCTGGACGTGGCGTTCTACAGCTACACGTCTGCGGGCGGCGCGGTCACGCTGAGCATCAGCCTGGACAACCCGTCCGCCGCGGGCGTGACCATGACCGTCGCTGACCTGCCCGGCGCCTGGAAGCTGCTGACGCTCAAGCCCAGCACGCCCGGCGCTGCGTTCCTGCCTGGCAGCAGCCTGACTGCGCCCAAGTCCATGGGCGGCATTGCGCTGGCGTCGCACTGCAGCGACATTGGGACGATGGCCGTGGTGGACTACGTGGCCTACGGCAACGACGGCAGCCTGGTGCCTGGCACGGACGTGAGCCTGACGCCGCTGGACGGCCCCGCCAAGGGCCCCACCGGCAGCGTGCTGCCCACCGACATCAACCTCACGGAGGACGCCACCACGCCGACCACCGGCTCTGTCGAGCGCCAGGGCTCCGGCAACACGCCCAACACCGGCTTCACGTGGGCGGCCACGACCACGCCCAGCGACGGCTCTCTGGGCGCCTCCACCAGCCTGACGGAGGCGCCCATCGACAGCCGCTGCGGCACGGCGACCCCGCCCAGCCCCGCGCCGCCCAGCCCCGCGCCACCCAGCCCCGCGCCGCCCAGCCCCGCGCCGCCCAGCCCTGCGCCGCCGCCGGTGTGCAGCCCCTGCCCGCACACGTTCATCAGCGCGTTCCACTATGCCGACAGCGCCGGCGCCGGCTCCACGCAGCAGTTTGTGGAGATTGTGGTGCCGGTGATGATGAACGTGTCGGCGCTGGACGTGGCGTTCTACAGCTACACGTCTGCGGGCGGCGCGGTCACGCTGAGCATCAGCCTGGACAACCCGTCCGCCGCGGGCGTGACCATGACCGTCGCTGACCTGCCCGGCGCCTGGAAGCTGCTGACGCTCAAGCCCAGCACGCCCGGCGCTGCGTTCCTGCCTGGCAGCAGCCTGACTGCGCCCAAGTCCATGGGCGGCATTGCGCTGGCGTCGCACTGCAGCGACATTGGGACGATGGCCGTGGTGGACTACGTGGCCTACGGCAACGACGGCAGCCTGGTGCCTGGCACGGACGTGAGCCTGACGCCGCTGGACGGCCCCGCCAAGGGCCCCACCGGCAGCGTGCTGCCCACCGACATCAACCTCACGGAGGACGCCACCACGCCGACCACCGGCTCTGTCGAGCGCCAGGGCTCCGGCAACACGCCCAACACCGGCTTCACGTGGGCGGCCACGACCACGCCCAGCGACGGCTCTCTGGGCGCCTCCACCAGCCTGACGGAGGCGCCCATCGACAGCCGCTGCGGCACGGCGACCCCGCCCAGCCCCGTGCCGCCCAGCCCCGCGCCACCCAGCCCCGCGCCGCCCAGCCCCGCGCCGCCCAGCCCTGCGCCGCCGCCGGTGTGCAGCCCCTGCCCGCACACGTTCATCAGCGCGTTCCACTATGCCGACAGCGCCGGCGCCGGCTCCACGCAGCAGTTTGTGGAGATTGTGGTGCCGGTGATGATGAACGTGTCGGCGCTGGACGTGGCGTTCTACAGCTACACGTCTGCGGGCGGCGCGGTCACGCTGAGCATCAGCCTGGACAACCCGTCCGCCGCGGGCGTGACCATGACCGTCGCTGACCTGCCCGGCGCCTGGAAGCTGCTGACGCTCAAGCCCAGCACGCCCGGCGCTGCGTTCCTGCCTGGCAGCAGCCTGACTGCGCCCAAGTCCATGGGCGGCATTGCGCTGGCGTCGCACTGCAGCGACATTGGGACGATGGCCGTGGTGGACTACGTGGCCTACGGCAACGACGGCAGCCTGGTGCCTGGCACGGACGTGAGCCTGACGCCGCTGGACGGCCCCGCCAAGGGCCCCACCGGCAGCGTGCTGCCCACCGACATCAACCTCACGGAGGACGCCACCACGCCGACCACCGGCTCTGTCGAGCGCCAGGGCTCCGGCAACACGCCCAACACCGGCTTCACGTGGGCGGCCACGACCACGCCCAGCGACGGCTCTCTGGGCGCCTCCACCAGCCTGACGGAGGCGCCCATCGACAGCCGCTGCGGCACGGCGACCCCGCCCAGCCCCGCGCCGCCCAGCCCCGCGCCACCCAGCCCCGCGCCGCCCAGCCCCGCGCCGCCCAGCCCTGCGCCGCCGCCGGTGTGCAGCCCCTGCCCGCACACGTTCATCAGCGCGTTCCACTATGCCGACAGCGCCGGCGCCGGCTCCACGCAGCAGTTTGTGGAGATTGTGGTGCCGGTGATGATGAACGTGTCGGCGCTGGACGTGGCGTTCTACAGCTACACGTCTGCGGGCGGCGCGGTCACGCTGAGCATCAGCCTGGACAACCCGTCCGCCGCGGGCGTGACCATGACCGTCGCTGACCTGCCCGGCGCCTGGAAGCTGCTGACGCTCAAGCCCAGCACGCCCGGCGCTGCGTTCCTGCCTGGCAGCAGCCTGACTGCGCCCAAGTCCATGGGCGGCATTGCGCTGGCGTCGCACTGCAGCGACATTGGGACGATGGCCGTGGTGGACTACGTGGCCTACGGCAACGACGGCAGCCTGGTGCCTGGCACGGACGTGAGCCTGACGCCGCTGGACGGCCCCGCCAAGGGCCCCACCGGCAGCGTGCTGCCCACCGACATCAACCTCACGGAGGACGCCACCACGCCGACCACCGGCTCTGTCGAGCGCCAGGGCTCCGGCAACACGCCCAACACCGGCTTCACGTGGGCGGCCACGACCACGCCCAGCGACGGCTCTCTGGGCGCCTCCACCAGCCTGACGGAGGCGCCCATCGACAGCCGCTGCGGCACGGCGACCCCGCCCAGCCCCGCGCCGCCCAGCCCCGCGCCACCCAGCCCCGCGCCGCCCAGCCCCGCGCCGCCCAGCCCTGCGCCGCCGCCGGTGTGCAGCCCCTGCCCGCACACGTTCATCAGCGCGTTCCACTATGCCGACAGCGCCGGCGCCGGCTCCACGCAGCAGTTTGTGGAGATTGTGGTGCCGGTGATGATGAACGTGTCGGCGCTGGACGTGGCGTTCTACAGCTACACGTCTGCGGGCGGCGCGGTCACGCTGAGCATCAGCCTGGACAACCCGTCCGCCGCGGGCGTGACCATGACCGTCGCTGACCTGCCCGGCGCCTGGAAGCTGCTGACGCTCAAGCCCAGCACGCCCGGCGCTGCGTTCCTGCCTGGCAGCAGCCTGACTGCGCCCAAGTCCATGGGCGGCATTGCGCTGGCGTCGCACTGCAGCGACATTGGGACGATGGCCGTGGTGGACTACGTGGCCTACGGCAACGACGGCAGCCTGGTGCCTGGCACGGACGTGAGCCTGACGCCGCTGGACGGCCCCGCCAAGGGCCCCACCGGCAGCGTGCTGCCCACCGACATCAACCTCACGGAGGACGCCACCACGCCGACCACCGGCTATGTCGAGCGCCAGGGCTCCGGCAACACGCCCAACACCGGCTTCACGTGGGCGGCCACGACCACGCCCAGCGACGGCTCTCTGGGCGCCTCCACCAGCCTGACGGAGGCGCCCATCGACAGCCGCTGCGGCACGGCGACCCCGCCCAGCCCCGCGCCGCCCAGCCCCGCGCCGCCCAGCCCCGCGCCGCCCAGCCCCGCGCCACCCAGCCCCGCGCCGCCCAGCCCCGCGCCGCCCAGCCCTGCGCCGCCGCCGGTGTGCAGCCCCTGCCCGCACACGTTCATCAGCGCGTTCCACTATGCCGACAGCGCCGGCGCCGGCTCCACGCAGCAGTTTGTGGAGATTGTGGTGCCGGTGATGATGAACGTGTCGGCGCTGGACGTGGCGTTCTACAGCTACACGTCTGCGGGCGGCGCGGTCACGCTGAGCATCAGCCTGGACAACCCGTCCGCCGCGGGCGTGACCATGACCGTCGCTGACCTGCCCGGCGCCTGGAAGCTGCTGACGCTCAAGCCCAGCACGCCCGGCGCTGCGTTCCTGCCTGGCAGCAGCCTGACTGCGCCCAAGTCCATGGGCGGCATTGCGCTGGCGTCGCACTGCAGCGACATTGGGACGATGGCCGTGGTGGACTACGTGGCCTACGGCAACGACGGCAGCCTGGTGCCTGGCACGGACGTGAGCCTGACGCCGCTGGACGGCCCCGCCAAGGGCCCCACCGGCAGCGTGCTGCCCACCGACATCAACCTCACGGAGGACGCCACCACGCCGACCACCGGCTCTGTCGAGCGCCAGGGCTCCGGCAACACGCCCAACACCGGCTTCACGTGGGCGGCCACGACCACGCCCAGCGACGGCTCTCTGGGCGCCTCCACCAGCCTGACGGAGGCGCCCATCGACGGCCGCTGCGGCACGGCGACCCCGCCCAGCCCCGCGCCGCCCAGCCCCGCGCCACCCAGCCCCGCGCCGCCCAGCCCCGCGCCGCCCAGCCCTGCGCCGCCGCCGGTGTGCAGCCCCTGCCCGCACACGTTCATCAGCGCGTTCCACTATGCCGACAGCGCCGGCGCCGGCTCCACGCAGCAGTTTGTGGAGATTGTGGTGCCGGTGATGATGAACGTGTCGGCGCTGGACGTGGCGTTCTACAGCTACACGTCTGCGGGCGGCGCGGTCACGCTGAGCATCAGCCTGGACAACCCGTCCGCCGCGGGCGTGACCATGACCGTCGCTGACCTGCCCGGCGCCTGGAAGCTGCTGACGCTCAAGCCCAGCACGCCCGGCGCTGCGTTCCTGCCTGGCAGCAGCCTGACTGCGCCCAAGTCCATGGGCGGCATTGCGCTGGCGTCGCACTGCAGCGACATTGGGACGATGGCCGTGGTGGACTACGTGGCCTACGGCAACGACGGCAGCCTGGTGCCTGGCACGGACGTGAGCCTGACGCCGCTGGACGGCCCCGCCAAGGGCCCCACCGGCAGCGTGCTGCCCACCGACATCAACCTCACGGAGGACGCCACCACGCCGACCACCGGCTCTGTCGAGCGCCAGGGCTCCGGCAACACGCCCAACACCGGCTTCACGTGGGCGGCCACGACCACGCCCAGCGACGGCTCTCTGGGCGCCTCCACCAGCCTGACGGAGGCGCCCATCGACGGCCGCTGCGGCACGGCGACCCCGCCCAGCCCCGCGCCGCCCAGCCCCGCGCCACCCAGCCCCGCGCCGCCCAGCCCCGCGCCGCCCAGCCCTGCGCCGCCGCCGGTGTGCAGCCCCTGCCCGCACACGTTCATCAGCGCGTTCCACTATGCCGACAGCGCCGGCGCCGGCTCCACGCAGCAGTTTGTGGAGATTGTGGTGCCGGTGATGATGAACGTGTCGGCGCTGGACGTGGCGTTCTACAGCTACACGTCTGCGGGCGGCGCGGTCACGCTGAGCATCAGCCTGGACAACCCGTCCGCCGCGGGCGTGACCATGACCGTCGCTGACCTGCCCGGCGCCTGGAAGCTGCTGACGCTCAAGCCCAGCACGCCCGGCGCTGCGTTCCTGCCTGGCAGCAGCCTGACTGCGCCCAAGTCCATGGGCGGCATTGCGCTGGCGTCACACTGCAGCGACATTGGGACGATGGCCGTGGTGGACTACGTGGCCTACGGCAACGACGGCAGCCTGGTGCCTGGCACGGACGTGAGCCTGACGCCGCTGGACGGCCCCGCCAAGGGCCCCACCGGCAGCGTGCTGCCCACCGACATCAACCTCACGGAGGACGCCACCACGCCGACCACCGGCTCTGTCGAGCGCCAGGGCTCCGGCAACACGCCCAACACCGGCTTCACGTGGGCGGCCACGACCACGCCCAGCGACGGCTCTCTGGGCGCCTCCACCAGCCTGACGGAGGCGCCCATCGACGGCCGCTGCGGCACGGCGACCCCGCCCAGCCCCGCGCCGCCCAGCCCCGCGCCACCCAGCCCCGCGCCGCCCAGCCCCGCGCCGCCCAGCCCTGCGCCGCCGCCGGTGTGCAGCCCCTGCCCGCACACGTTCATCAGCGCGTTCCACTATGCCGACAGCGCCGGCGCCGGCTCCACGCAGCAGTTTGTGGAGATTGTGGTGCCGGTGATGATGAACGTGTCGGCGCTGGACGTGGCGTTCTACAGCTACACGTCTGCGGGCGGCGCGGTCACGCTGAGCATCAGCCTGGACAACCCGTCCGCCGCGGGCGTGACCATGACCGTCGCTGACCTGCCCGGCGCCTGGAAGCTGCTGACGCTCAAGCCCAGCACGCCCGGCGCTGCGTTCCTGCCTGGCAGCAGCCTGACTGCGCCCAAGTCCATGGGCGGCATTGCGCTGGCGTCGCACTGCAGCGACATTGGGACGATGGCCGTGGTGGACTACGTGGCCTACGGCAACGACGGCAGCCTGGTGCCTGGCACGGACGTGAGCCTGACGCCGCTGGACGGCCCCGCCAAGGGCCCCACCGGCAGCGTGCTGCCCACCGACATCAACCTCACGGAGGACGCCACCACGCCGACCACCGGCTCTGTCGAGCGCCAGGGCTCCGGCAACACGCCCAACACCGGCTTCACGTGGGCGGCCACGACCACGCCCAGCGACGGCTCTCTGGGCGCCTCCACCAGCCTGACGGAGGCGCCCATCGACAGCCGCTGCGGCACGGCGACCCCGCCCAGCCCCGCGCCGCCCAGCCCCGCGCCACCCAGCCCCGCGCCGCCCATGCCCTCGCCTGCGCCTCCCAGCCCTGCGCCGGGTGCGCCGCCTCCGTCGCCGGAGCCTCCCAGCCCCGCGCCTGGCGTGCCCATGCCCTCGCCTGCGCCTCCCAGCCCTGCGCCGGGTGCGCCGCCTCCGTCGCCGGAGCCTCCCAGCCCCGCGCCTGGCGTGCCCATGCCCTCACCTGCGCCTCCCAGCCCTGCGCCGGGTGCGCCGCCTCCGTCGCCGGAGCCTCCCAGCCCCGCGCCTGGCGTGCCCATGCCCTCGCCTGCGCCTCCCAGCCCTGCGCCGGGTGCGCCGCCTCCGTCGCCGGAGCCTCCCAGCCCCGCGCCTGGCGTGCCCATGCCCTCACCTGCGCCTCCCAGCCCTGCGCCGGGTGCGCCGCCTCCGTCGCCGGGGCCTCCCAGCCCCGCGCCGGGTGCGCCGCCTCCGTCGCCGGAGCCTCCCAGCCCCGCGCCGGGTGCGCCGCCTCCGTCGCCGGAGCCTCCCAGCCCCGCGCCTGGCGTGCCCATGCCCTCGCCTGCGCCTCCCAGCCCTGCGCCGGGTGCGCCGCCTCCGTCGCCGGAGCCTCCCAGCCCCGCGCCTGGCGTGCCCATGCCCTCGCCTGCGCCTCCCAGCCCTGCGCCGGGTGCGCCGCCTCCGTCGCCGGAGCCTCCCAGCCCCGCGCCTGGCGTGCCCATGCCCTCGCCTGCGCCTCCCAGCCCTGCGCCGGGTGCGCCGCCTCCGTCGCCGGAGCCTCCCAGCCCCGCGCCTGGCGTGCCCATGCCCTCGCCTGCGCCTCCCAGCCCTGCGCCGGGTGCGCCGCCTCCGTCGCCGGAGCCTCCCAGCCCCGCGCCTGGCGTGCCCATGCCCTCGCCTGCGCCCCCCAGCCCTGCGCCGGGTGCGCCGCCTCCGTCGCCGGAGCCTCCCAGCCCCGCGCCTGGCGTGCCCATGCCCTCGCCTGCGCCTCCCAGCCCTGCGCCGGGTGCGCCGCCTCCGTCGCCGGAGCCTCCCAGCCCCGCGCCTGGCGTGCCCATGCCCTCGCCTGCGCCTCCCAGCCCTGCGCCGGGTGCGCCGCCTCCGTCGCCGGAGCCTCCCAGCCCCGCGCCTGGCGTGCCCATGCCCTCGCCTGCGCCTCCCAGCCCTGCGCCGGGTGCGCGGCCTCCGTCGCCGGAGCCTCCCAGCCCCGCGCCTGGCGTGCCCATGCCCTCGCCTGCGCCTCCCAGCCCTGCGCCGGGTGCGCCGCCTCCATCGCCGGAGCCTCCCAGCCCCGCGCCTGGCGTGCCCATGCCCTCGCCTGCGCCTCCCAGCCCTGCGCCGGGTGCGCGGCCTCCGTCGCCGGAGCCTCCCAGCCCCGCGCCTGGCGTGCCCATGCCCTCGCCTGCGCCTCCCAGCCCTGCGCCGGGTGCGCCGCCTCCGTCGCCGGAGCCTCCCAGCCCCGCGCCTGGCGTGCCCATGCCCTCGCCTGCGCCTCCCAGCCCTGCGCCGGGTGCGCCGCCTCCGTCGCCGGAGCCGCCCAGCCCCGCGCCTGGCGTGCCCATGCCCTCGCCTGCGCCTCCCAGCCCTGCGCCGGGTGCGCCGCCTCCGTCGCCGGAGCCTCCCAGCCCCGCGCCTGGCGTGCCCATGCCCTCACCTGCGCCTCCCAGCCCTGCGCCGGGTGCGCCGCCTCCGTCGCCGGAGCCTCCCAGCCCCGCGCCTGGCGTGCCCATGCCCTCGCCTGCGCCTCCCAGCCCTGCGCCGGGTGCGCCGCCTCCGTCGCCGGAGCCTCCCAGCCCCGCGCCTGGCGTGCCCATGCCCTCGCCTGCGCCTCCCAGCCCTGCGCCGGGTGCGCCGCCTCCGTCGCCGGAGCCTCCCAGCCCCGCGCCTGGCGTGCCCATGCCCTCGCCTGCGCCTCCCAGCCCTGCGCCGGGTGCGCCGCCTCCGTCCCCGCAGCCGCCCAGCCCCGCGCCTGGCGTGCCCATGCCCTCGCCTGCGCCTCCCAGCCCTGCGCCGGGTGCGCCGCCTCCGTCGCCGGAGCCTCCCAGCCCCGCGCCTGGCGTGCCCATGCCCTCGCCTGCGCCTCCCAGCCCTGCGCCGGGTGCGCCGCCTCCGTCGCCGGAGCCTCCCAGCCCCGCGCCTGGCGTGCCCATGCCCTCGCCTGCGCCTCCCAGCCCTGCGCCGGGTGCGCCGCCTCCGTCGCCGGAGCCTCCCAGCCCCGCGCCTGGCGTGCCCATGCCCTCGCCTGCGCCTCCCAGCCCTGCGCCGGGTGCGCCGCCTCCGTCGCCGGAGCCTCCCAGCCCCGCGCCTGGCGTGCCCATGCCCTCGCCTGCGCCTCCCAGCCCTGCGCCGGGTGCGCCGCCTCCGTCGCCGGAGCCTCCCAGCCCCGCGCCTGGCGTGCCCATGCCCTCGCCTGCGCCTCCCAGCCCTGCGCCGGGTGCGCCGCCTCCGTCGCCGGAGCCGCCCAGCCCCGCGCCTGGCGTGCCCATGCCCTCGCCTGCGCCTCCCAGCCCTGCGCCGGGTGCGCCGCCTCCGTCGCCGGAGCCGCCCATCCCCGCGCCTGGCGTGCCCATGCCCTCGCCTGCGCCTCCCAGCCCTGCGCCGGGTGCGCCGCCTCCGTCGCCGGAGCCTCCCAGCCCCGCGCCTGGCGTGCCCATGCCCTCGCCTGCGCCTCCCAGCCCTGCGCCGGGTGCGCCGCCTCCGTCGCCGGAGCCTCCCAGCCCCGCGCCTGGCGTGCCCATGCCCTCACCTGCGCCTCCCAGCCCTGCGCCGGGTGCGCCGCCTCCGTCGCCGGAGCCTCCCAGCCCCGCGCCTGGCGTGCCCATGCCCTCGCCTGCGCCTCCCAGCCCTGCGCCGGGTGCGCCACCTCCGTCGCCGGAGCCTCCCAGCCCCGCGCCTGGCGTGCCCATGCCCTCGCCTGCGCCTCCCAGCCCTGCGCCGGGTGCGCCGCCTCCGTCGCCGGAGCCTCCCAGCCCCGCGCCTGGCGTGCCCATGCCCTCGCCTGCGCCTCCCAGCCCTGCGCCGGGTGCGCCGCCTCCGTCGCCGGAGCCTCCCAGCCCCGCGCCTGGCGTGCCCATGCCCTCGCCTTCGCCTCCCAGCCCTGCGCCGGGTGCGCCGCCTCCGTCGCCGGAGCCTCCCAGCCCCGCGCCTGGCGTGCCCATGCCCTCGCCTGCGCCTCCCAGCCCTGCGCCGGGTGCGCCGCCTCCGTCGCCGCAGCCGCCCAGCCCCGCGCCTGGCGTGCCCATGCCCTCACCTGCGCCTCCCAGCCCTGCGCCGGGTGCGCCGCCTCCGTCGCCGGGGCCTCCCAGCCCCGCGCCTGGCGTGCCCATGCCCTCGCCTGCGCCTCCCAGCCCTGCGCCGGGTGCGCCGCCTCCGTCGCCGGAGCCTCCCAGCCCCGCGCCTGGCGTGCCCATGCCCTCGCCTGCGCCTCCCAGCCCTGCGCCGGGTGCGCCGCCTCCGTCGCCGGAGCCTCCCAGCCCCGCGCCTGGCGTGCCCATGCCCTCGCCTGCGCCTCCCAGCCCTGCGCCGGGTGCGCCGCCTCCGTCGCCGGAGCCTCCCAGCCCCGCGCCTGGCGTGCCCATGCCCTCGCCTGCGCCTCCCAGCCCTGCGCCGGGTGCGCCGCCTCCGTCGCCGGAGCCTCCCAGCCCCGCGCCTGGCGCGCCCATGCCCTCGCCTGCGCCTCCCAGCCCTGCGCCGGGTGCGCCGCCTCCGTCGCCGGAGCCTCCCAGCCCCGCGCCTGGCGTGCCCATGCCCTCGCCTGCGCCTCCCAGCCCTGCGCCGGGTGCGCCGCCTCCGTCGCCGGAGCCTCCCAGCCCCGCGCCTGGCGTGCCCATGCCCTCGCCTGCGCCTCCCAGCCCTGCGCCGGGTGCGCCACCTCCGTCGCCGGAGCCTCCCAGCCCCGCGCCTGGCGTGCCCATGCCCTCGCCTGCGCCTCCCAGCCCTGCGCCGGGTGCGCCGCCTCCGTCGCCGGAGCCTCCCAGCCCCGCGCCTGGCGTGCCCATGCCCTCGCCTTCGCCTCCCAGCCCTGCGCCGGGTGCGCCGCCTCCGTCGCCGGAGCCTCCCAGCCCCGCGCCTGGCGTGCCCATGCCCTCGCCTGCGCCTCCCAGCCCTGCGCCGGGTGCGCCGCCTCCGTCGCCGGAGCCTCCCAGCCCCGCGCCTGGCGTGCCCATGCCCTCGCCTTCGCCTCCCAGCCCTGCGCCGGGTGCGCCGCCTCCGTCGCCGGAGCCGCCCAGCCCCGCGCCTGGCGTGCCCATGCCCTCGCCTGCGCCTCCCAGCCCTGCGCCGGGTGCGCCGCCTCCGTCGCCGGAGCCTCCCAGCCCCGCGCCTGGCGTGCCCATGCCCTCGCCTTCGCCTCCCAGCCCTGCGCCGGGTGCGCCGCCTCCGTCGCCGGAGCCGCCCAGCCCCGCGCCTGGCGTGCCCATGCCCTCGCCTGCGCCTCCCAGCCCTGCGCCGGGTGCGCCGCCTCCGTCGCCGGAGCCTCCCAGCCCCGCGCCTGGCGTGCCCATGCCCTCGCCTGCGCCTCCCAGCCCTGCGCCGGGTGCGCCGCCTCCGTCGCCGGAGCCTCCCAGCCCCGCGCCTGGCGTGCCCATGCCCTCGCCTGCGCCTCCCAGCCCTGCGCCGGGTGCGCCGCCTCCGTCGCCGGAGCCGCCCAGCCCCGCGCCTGGCGCGCCCATGCCCTCGCCTGCGCCTCCCAGCCCTGCGCCGGGTGCGCCGCCTCCGTCGCCGGGGCCTCCCAGCCCCGCGCCTGGCGTGCCCATGCCCTCACCTGCGCCTCCCAGCCCTGCGCCGGGTGCGCCGCCTCCGTCGCCGGAGCCTCCCAGCCCCGCGCCTGGCGTGCCCATGCCCTCACCTGCGCCTCCCAGCCCTGCGCCGGGTGCGCCGCCTCCGTCGCCGGAGCCTCCCAGCCCCGCGCCTGGCGTGCCCATGCCCTCGCCTGCGCCTCCCAGCCCTGTGCCGGGTGCGCCGCCTCCGTCGCCGGAGCCGCCCAGCCCCGCGCCTGGCGTGCCCATGCCCTCGCCTGCGCCTCCCAGCCCTGCGCCGGGTGCGCCGCCTCCGTCGCCGGAGCCTCCCAGCCCCGCGCCTGGCGTGCCCATGCCCTCGCCTGCGCCTCCCAGCCCTGCGCCGGGTGCGCGGCCTCCGTCGCCGGAGCCTCCCAGCCCCGCGCCTGGCGTGCCCATGCCCTCGCCTGCGCCTCCCAGCCCTGTGCCGGGTGCGCCGCCTCCGTCGCCGGAGCCTCCCAGCCCCGCGCCTGGCGTGCCCATGCCCTCACCTGCGCCTCCCAGCCCTGCGCCGGGTGCGCCGCCTCCGTCGCCGGAGCCTCCCAGCCCCGCGCCGGGTGCGCCGCCTCCGTCGCCGGAGCCTCCCAGCCCCGCGCCTGGCGTGCCCATGCCCTCGCCTGCGCCTCCCAGCCCTGCGCCGGGTGCGCCACCTCCGTCGCCGGAGCCTCCCAGCCCCGCGCCTGGCGTGCCCATGCCCTCGCCTGCGCCTCCCAGCCCTGCGCCGGGTGCGCCGCCTCCGTCGCCGGAGCCGCCCAGCCCCACACCTGGCGTGCCCATGCCCTCGCCTGCGCCTCCCAGCCCTGCGCCGGGTGCGCCGCCTCCGTCGCCGGAGCCTCCCAGCCCCGCGCCTGGCGTGCCCATGCCCTCACCTGCGCCTCCCAGCCCTGCGCCGGGTGCGCCGCCTCCGTCGCCGGAGCCTCCCAGCCCCGCGCCTGGCGTGCCCATGCCCTCGCCTGCGCCTCCCAGCCCTGCGCCGGGTGCGCCGCCTCCGTCGCCGGAGCCTCCCAGCCCCGCGCCTGGCGTGCCCATGCCCTCGCCTGCGCCTCCCAGCCCTGCGCCGGGTGCGCGGCCACCGTCGCCGGAGCCTCCCAGCCCCGCGCCTGGCGTGCCCATGCCCTCGCCTGCGCCTCCCAGCCCTGCGCCGGGTGCGCCGCCTCCGTCGCCGGAGCCTCCCAGCCCCACACCTGGCGTGCCCATGCCCTCGCCTGCGCCTCCCAGCCCTGCGCCGGGTGCGCCGCCTCCGTCGCCGGAGCCTCCCAGCCCCGCGCCTGGCGTGCCCATGCCCTCGCCTGCGCCTCCCAGCCCTGCGCCGGGTGCGCCGCCTCCGTCGCCGGAGCCTCCCAGCCCCGCGCCTGGCGTGCCCATGCCCTCGCCTGCGCCTCCCAGCCCTGCGCCGGGTGCGCCGCCTCCGTCGCCGGAGCCTCCCAGCCCCGCGCCTGGCGTGCCCATGCCCTCGCCTGCGCCTCCCAGCCCTGCGCCGGGTGCGCCGCCTCCGTCGCCTGCGCCTCCCAGCCCCACACCTGGCGTGCCCATGCCCTCGCCTGCGCCTCCCAGCCCTGCGCCGGGTGCGCCGCCTCCGTCGCCGGAGCCTCCCAGCCCCGCGCCTGGCGTGCCCATGCCCTCACCTGCGCCTCCCAGCCCTGCGCCGGGTGCGCCGCCTCCGTCGCCGGAGCCTCCCAGCCCCGCGCCTGGCGTGCCCATGCCCTCGCCTGCGCCTCCCAGCCCTGCGCCGGGTGCGCCGCCTCCGTCGCCGGAGCCTCCCAGCCCCGCGCCTGGCGTGCCCATGCCCTCGCCTGCGCCTCCCAGCCCTGCGCCGGGTGCGCGGCCACCGTCGCCGGAGCCTCCCAGCCCCGCGCCTGGCGTGCCCATGCCCTCGCCTGCGCCTCCCAGCCCTGCGCCGGGTGCGCCGCCTCCGTCGCCGGAGCCGCCCAGCCCCACACCTGGCGTGCCCATGCCCTCGCCTGCGCCTCCCAGCCCTGCGCCGGGTGCGCCGCCTCCGTCGCCGGAGCCTCCCAGCCCCGCGCCTGGCGTGCCCATGCCCTCGCCTGCGCCTCCCAGCCCTGCGCCGGGTGCGCCGCCTCCGTCGCCGGAGCCTCCCAGCCCCGCGCCTGGCGTGCCCATGCCCTCGCCTGCGCCTCCCAGCCCTGCGCCGGGTGCGCCGCCTCCGTCGCCGGAGCCTCCCAGCCCCGCGCCTGGCGTGCCCATGCCCTCGCCTGCGCCTCCCAGCCCTGCGCCGGGTGCGCCGCCTCCGTCGCCGGAGCCTCCCAGCCCCGCGCCTGGCGTGCCCATGCCCTCGCCTGCGCCTCCCAGCCCTGCGCCGGGTGCGCCGCCTCCGTCGCCGGAGCCTCCCAGCCCCGCGCCTGGCGTGCCCATGCCCTCACCTGCGCCTCCCAGCCCTGCGCCGGGTGCGCCGCCTCCGTCGCCGGAGCCTCCCAGCCCCGCGCCTGGCGTGCCCATGCCCTCGCCTGCGCCTCCCAGCCCTGCGCCGGGTGCGCCGCCTCCGTCGCCGGAGCCTCCCAGCCCCGCGCCTGGCGTGCCCATGCCCTCGCCTGCGCCTCCCAGCCCTGCGCCGGGTGCGCCGCCTCCGTCGCCGGAGCCTCCCAGCCCCGCGCCTGGCGTGCCCATGCCCTCGCCTGCGCCTCCCAGCCCTGCGCCGGGTGCGCCACCTCCGTCGCCGGAGCCTCCCAGCCCCGCGCCTGGCGTGCCCATGCCCTCGCCTGCGCCTCCCAGCCCTGCGCCGGGTGCGCCGCCTCCGTCGCCGGAGCCTCCCAGCCCCGCGCCTGGCGTGCCCATGCCCTCGCCTGCGCCTCCCAGCCCTGCGCCGGGTGCGCCGCCTCCGTCGCCGGAGCCTCCCAGCCCCGCGCCTGGCGTGCCCATGCCCTCGCCTGCGCCTCCCAGCCCTGCGCCGGGTGCGCCGCCTCCGTCGCCGGAGCCTCCCAGCCCCGCGCCTGGCGTGCCCATGCCCTCGCCTGCGCCTCCCAGCCCTGCGCCGGGTGCGCCGCCTCCGTCGCCGGAGCCGCCCAGCCCCGCGCCTGGCGTGCCCATGCCCTCGCCTGCGCCTCCCAGCCCTGCGCCGGGTGCGCGGCCTCCGTCGCCGGAGCCTCCCAGCCCCGCGCCTGGCGTGCCCATGCCCTCACCTGCGCCTCCCAGCCCTGCGCCGGGTGCGCCGCCTCCGTCGCCGGAGCCTCCCAGCCCCGCGCCTGGCGTGCCCATGCCCTCGCCTGCGCCTCCCAGCCCTGCGCCGGGTGCGCCGCCTCCGTCGCCGGAGCCTCCCAGCCCCGCGCCTGGCGTGCCCATGCCCTCGCCTGCGCCTCCCAGCCCTGCGCCGGGTGCGCCGCCTCCGTCGCCGGAGCCTCCCAGCCCCGCGCCTGGCGTGCCCATGCCCTCGCCTGCGCCTCCCAGCCCTGCGCCGGGTGCGCCGCCTCCGTCGCCGGAGCCTCCCAGCCCCGCGCCTGGCGTGCCCATGCCCTCGCCTGCGCCTCCCAGCCCTGCGCCGGGTGCGCCGCCTCCGTCGCCGGAGCCTCCCAGCCCCGCGCCTGGCGTGCCCATGCCCTCGCCTGCGCCTCCCAGCCCTGCGCCGGGTGCGCCGCCTCCGTCGCCGGAGCCTCCCAGCCCCGCGCCTGGCGTGCCCATGCCCTCACCTGCGCCTCCCAGCCCTGCGCCGGGTGCGCCGCCTCCGTCGCCGGAGCCGCCCAGCCCCGCGCCTGGCGTGCCCATGCCCTCGCCTGCGCCTCCCAGCCCTGCGCCGGGTGCGCCGCCTCCGTCGCCGGAGCCTCCCAGCCCCGCGCCTGGCGTGCCCATGCCCTCGCCTGCGCCTCCCAGCCCTGCGCCGGGTGCGCCGCCTCCGTCGCCGGAGCCGCCCAGCCCCGCGCCTGGCGTGCCCATGCCCTCGCCTGCGCCTCCCAGCCCTGCGCCGGGTGCGCCGCCTCCGTCGCCGGAGCCTCCCAGCCCCGCGCCTGGCGTGCCCATGCCCTCGCCTGCGCCTCCCAGCCCTGCGCCGGGTGCGCCGCCTCCGTCGCCGGAGCCTCCCAGCCCCGCGCCTGGCGTGCCCATGCCCTCGCCTGCGCCTCCCAGCCCTGCGCCGGGTGCGCCGCCTCCGTCGCCGGAGCCTCCCAGCCCCGCGCCTGGCGTGCCCATGCCCTCGCCTGCGCCTCCCAGCCCTGCGCCGGGTGCGCCGCCTCCGTCGCCGGAGCCTCCCAGCCCCGCGCCTGGCGTGCCCATGCCCTCGCCTGCGCCTCCCAGCCCTGCGCCGGGTGCGCCGCCTCCGTCGCCGGAGCCTCCCAGCCCCGCGCCTGGCGTGCCCATGCCCTCGCCTGCGCCTCCCAGCCCTGCGCCGGGTGCGCCGCCTCCGTCGCCGGAGCCTCCCAGCCCCGCGCCTGGCGTGCCCATGCCCTCACCTGCGCCTCCCAGCCCTGCGCCGGGTGCGCCGCCTCCGTCGCCGGAGCCGCCCAGCCCCGCGCCTGGCGTGCCCATGCCCTCGCCTGCGCCTCCCAGCCCTGCGCCGGGTGCGCCGCCTCCGTCGCCGGAGCCGCCCAGCCCCGCGCCTGGCGTGCCCATGCCCTCGCCTGCGCCTCCCAGCCCTGCGCCGGGTGCGCCGCCTCCGTCGCCGGAGCCTCCCAGCCCCGCGCCTGGCGTGCCCATGCCCTCGCCTGCGCCTCCCAGCCCTGCGCCGGGTGCGCCGCCTCCGTCGCCGGAGCCTCCCAGCCCCGCGCCTGGCGTGCCCATGCCCTCGCCTGCGCCTCCCAGCCCTGCGCCGGGTGCGCCGCCTCCGTCGCCGGAGCCTCCCAGCCCCGCGCCTGGCGTGCCCATGCCCTCGCCTGCGCCTCCCAGCCCTGCGCCGGGTGCGCCGCCTCCGTCGCCGGAGCCTCCCAGCCCCGCGCCTGGCGTGCCCATGCCCTCGCCTGCGCCTCCCAGCCCTGCGCCGGGTGCGCCGCCTCCGTCGCCGGAGCCGCCCAGCCCCGCGCCTGGCGTGCCCATGCCCTCGCCTGCGCCTCCCAGCCCTGCGCCGGGTGCGCCGCCTCCGTCGCCGGAGCCTCCCAGCCCCGCGCCTGGCGTGCCCATGCCCTCACCTGCGCCTCCCAGCCCTGCGCCGGGTGCGCCGCCTCCGTCGCCGGAGCCGCCCAGCCCCGCGCCTGGCGTGCCCATGCCCTCGCCTGCGCCTCCCAGCCCTGCGCCGGGTGCGCCGCCTCCGTCGCCGGAGCCGCCCAGCCCCGCGCCTGGCGTGCCCATGCCCTCGCCTGCGCCTCCCAGCCCTGCGCCGGGTGCGCCGCCTCCGTCGCCGGAGCCTCCCAGCCCCGCGCCTGGCGTGCCCATGCCCTCGCCTGCGCCTCCCAGCCCTGCGCCGGGTGCGCCGCCTCCGTCGCCGGAGCCTCCCAGCCCCGCGCCTGGCGTGCCCATGCCCTCGCCTGCGCCTCCCAGCCCTGCGCCGGGTGCGCCGCCTCCGTCGCCGGAGCCTCCCAGCCCCGCGCCTGGCGTGCCCATGCCCTCGCCTGCGAGTCCCAGCCCTGCGCCGGGTGCGCCGCCTCCGTCGCCGGAGCCTCCCAGCCCCGCGCCTGGCGTGCCCATGCCCTCGCCTGCGCCTCCCAGCCCTGCGCCGGGTGCGCCGCCTCCGTCGCCGGAGCCGCCCAGCCCTGCGCCTGGCGTGCCCATGCCCTCGCCTGCGCCTCCCAGCCCTGCGCCGGGTGCGCCGCCTCCGTCGCCGGAGCCTCCCAGCCCCGCGCCTGGCGTGCCCATGCCCTCGCCTGCGCCTCCCAGCCCTGCGCCGGGTGCGCCGCCTCCGTCGCCGGAGCCTCCCAGCCCCGCGCCTGGCGTGCCCATGCCCTCGCCTGCGCCTCCCAGCCCTGCGCCGGGTGCGCCGCCTCCGTCGCCGGAGCCTCCCAGCCCCGCGCCTGGCGTGCCCATGCCCTCACCTGCGCCTCCCAGCCCTGCGCCGGGTGCGCCGCCTCCGTCGCCGGAGCCTCCCGGCCCCGCGCCTGGCGTGCCCATGCCCTCGCCTGCGCCTCCCAGCCCTGCGCCGGGTGCGCCGCCTCCGTCGCCGGAGCCGCCCAGCCTCGCGCCTGGCGTGCCCATGCCCTCGCCTGCGCCTCCCAGCCCTGCGCCGGGTGCGCCGCCTCCGTCGCCGGAGCCGCCCAGCCCCGCGCCTGGCGTGCCCATGCCCTCGCCTGCGCCTCCCAGCCCTGCGCCGGGTGCGCCGCCTCCGTCGCCGGAGCCGCCCAGCCTCGCGCCTGGCGTGCCCATGCCCTCGCCTGCGCCTCCCAGCCCTGCGCCGGGTGCGCCGCCTCCGTCGCCGGAGCCGCCCGGCCAATCTAGCGTCCTTGAGGATTCGCCTCCACCTCGGTCCCCAACTTTGGTGAAGCTTTCACAGCCGCCGCCGCCTCCACCCCCGCCAGATGAATCGTCGCCGCCCCCACCAACAGTGGACAGTACTTCAGAGAGCAGCCCACCTAGCCCGTCACCCCCGCCAGATGTCAACTCGCCACCGCCGCTGTTGCCTTCGGCCATCGTTTCCCCACGGGAACCGGCAACTGGTACAAGCTCGCCTCCCAACGTGTTCTTCACGCAAGATCGCCCACCGAAACCTCCTAATAGTCCGCCAACGGCTCCAGAATTCGCCTTCAATGCTGAAATACCTCCGTCGCACCCATCCCCAGCCAGCCCGATTCCAGCCAGCCCAATGGAGCAAAATCGCCCGCCGCCGCCGGGCCCCGAGCCACCCGCACTCCCGCCACCTGTCTCGCCGTCGCTGCCATGGCCCGAGAACTCGGCGTTCATGTTGGCGTGCACTTGCAGCACTGGCGGAGGCGGAGTGGGCATTGTGCTGTCCTCTTCGGATGACCCCCTAGTGGGCTCTTTCATGGCCGCCTACTCAACGGATGCTGCGCCTACAAGCGAGTTGTCAGAGGAAACGAGTATCGTGCTGCTTTCAGATACGGCGTACGTCACACTTGCGGTGCGTTATAAGGCGCATTGATTGGCCATACATGCATGTTTCTGTCAGGTCATGGGCTGGCTTAAGACATTTCTTGCTGCACGCATGCAGGAGCTCTCGACGCAGCAGGAGGGTGCGTCCGCACGCAGCGCTCGCAGTACGGTTGTCCGCCGCGTGCGTACCCGGCCCGGTTCAATCACATCAATTCTGGTTAGCCCTTCGACATCCAGTGCTGTTCTGACGGAGATGATTCTGAGCCTAAGCGGCGTCAGCGGCGTGGAGTGTGCGCTTGTAAGTTGGTATGGTCGTGTGGTTGGTGTGCACGTGGGTGTGCACCCCTACTGTGTGTGGGATCACTCGGTCGGTTGCTTTGGGTTCTGGAAACCCCCCCCATTATTTGCAAAATACAGTCTCATGGACGGCTACCCCCCCCCCTCCCCACACACACACCACGCCCACGCAACTCCCAGGTGGACCCCTTCAGTGGCGCTCTTATCGGGGCCGGCAATCGGGAGTGGACGTCGGGTATCACTGTCCCAAGCGCGGCGCCCCGCTTAGATGATGCCACCGCGGTGGAGTTCTTCTCGTGTACGTCCAACCGAGTCACAGCCACGCGCGTTGTAGACGTCGGCGGCCGACCGCGGCCGCTCGTTGTCAGTATTGCAACGCCCGGTGGTGGCACTACTCGACTCATCAGCTTCCACAGCCTCCTGGTAGCACCCGGGCAGGTGTATGAGGCGGCTACGGAAGGCGGAATAACGACGTGTGCGCAGCCGCCGCCCAGCCCCAGTCCACCTCGGCCGCCTCCGCCGCCCGTCTGGACTGCTAGACAGGATTGCAGCGGTGTGACGGCTGTGCTGAGCTCAGCCTCCTCAGATTCCGCCGTACGCGACTTCGCCGCCGCGTTCTTTCCCGAGCTCCGGCCCGCAGCTGTGATCACCGCAGATGCTCCACAGCTCCTCCTTACTGATACAACCTTGCGTGCAATCATTGCCGACGCAACAGCTGGCCCCATCCTGACACGCCGCATTCGCCGTCGCGCAAGCACAACAACAACTGTTTTGTTGACGTCGGAGGAGCCCAATCTGCCGGCCTTGCTGGCGTTGCTCACGGGCACAAACCTCAAGTGCGCGCTGGTGAGTGGGTGCAACATTTAGAGGACGCTGGTGCACGAAAGCGTACCGCCTACCAACCTATACCCTTCCCCCGGTACGAACGCCTCTGTCCACGCCTGCTGTCTACGCCACTACGCTTCTATATACCATATTTGCAATCCCCCACCCCTACATCACCCCCAGGTGAATGCCGCAAGCGGTCAGCTGAATGGTGGCGGGGCTCCCTCGTGGGACAACGCAGTTGATGCCTCGAACGCAGCTGCATTATCTACACCTATCACACCGAGCTACACTGTCAGCTGTGCCGCCGCGCCAGAGCCCATCACCGCTTCATTGCAGGGGGAGGCGGCGGGGAGCATTGCGGCGGCTGAGATACGACTCTACGCAAATGGGGGTCTGCTACGATTGGTGCCTCTTTCGCTGTTGGATGAGGCGTCGGGCGACGTGTGGGCATTGTCTGTGCGCGGTGTGACATTAAAAAGCTGTGCCGAGCAACCTTCCCCACCGCCACCAGCGCTGCCACAACCGCCGCCTCCGTCGCCACCGCCGCCGGTTCCGCCCCTGCTCCCCCCTCCCCCATCTCCGCCGGTGCCGCGTTTCGCCCTCGTGCTGAGTTATCTCCTTGGAACTTGTAAGTACGCACCGAGTCAGATCGTCACATACCGTACGTCTTGGCGTGTGTGCTCTGGCTCCCACCCACGCGCCCGCTGCTGCTTTCTTCTCTGCCGTGCCTCCGAAACTTTCTGCACCCGCCCGCTGCTACAGGCGTGTCGGGAATCGTGGAGCCGGATGACCTGAAGCTCACATCTTTCTTCACAGAAAGTTGGAGTTGGACGGCATCGAACGCGTTTCCTTCTGCGTCGTCATCCATCGTCGTGCGTGACTCCGCGCTGCGGTAGGTCACAGCGCTTGCACAACATGTGCCTGGTCATGCCCACGACATGTTCTGCTGTGCCTGCCCCCTTCGAATCCTGGATGATGATGCAATCCCCGCGCTTTGTCGCAGCGACCTGGTTGACTCACCTGTGGACCTGGCCGCGCTCGCGTCATGGCTTCGCACGCCTGTTGCTGGTGATACGGCGACCCTGACGCTGTTGGTGGCGTCGGATTCGAGCGACACGGTGTCGCTCGTGACGCGTATAAACGGTGGCACGCGGATTCGATGCGCGCTCGTGGACGCCAGCTCGGGCGCCTTCCTGCAGCCCATCAACCCTTTCGCTAACGCTGTCACCAAGGCCGCGGGCGCCGTGGAGCTGGACGGAGTCGCGGCCGTTCCGGGCATCAGCTGCGCGTCCTCAGGCGTTGCGACAGCGGTGGCAGCCGGCACGGGAGCGGCGCTGATCGTGCGGCTGCCCCTGAGCTCAGGCAAGTGTCGTGCGCGTCGTTTTCGTCGCGAGGACTAGCAGGCGCACAAAACAGACCGCTTCACTAGATAGGCGTGGGAGCTTCTTGCAATCACTGCGTGCCCGCACAGTCGCTATGACATCTATTCGAACTACCGTGTTGCATGCGGCTTTTTATACAGGTGGCGTGCTGAGGCTTGTGTCAGCCGCTCTGTTGGACGCGGCGCCTTCCGATCTAGCTTTCGCCATCACCTCGGATACCACAGCCTGTCAGGCTGCCCCGCCGCCGCCTTCGCCGCCACCGCCAGCCCCTCTTCTGTCTTTTCGATATCTCGGGGGCTGCACCTCGTATGCAGTTGGCCCCCCGGGCCAGGAGGATGCAACCTACTCTGGCTTTGTGGCCAAGACGTTCCCGCAGGTACGCGGGCAGGCCTTGGGGCATGAAGAAAGTATGGTGTAGCTTTCGCCCAGCCATCCAGGTGGCCGTCCTGACCGGGCTGCCCAACCCGATGGATCCCAACCCCCCCTCCCCCCCGCCTATACCCTGACCGCAGTACCCGTCCGTGCCCGGGGCTGCGTTTGAGAGCAGCAGCATGGTGCTGAGTGCAGTCGGATACGACATCCTCAACCGCTTCCTACCCCGCAGCCAGCGCGCGCAGCTAGTGAATTGGTCAGTTTGGAAGAGGAGAGGGCAGGCGGGTGCACAGAAGGTTCCGCGGGGGCACAGTTGTATATTAGGTGGTGAACCCCCGTACACATTGTGCACGCGATGCGGCCACGTAACCCCAAACACGTATATGTTCCATGAACAGGGCGGCCCTGTCGGGCCACACCCTCACGTTTGCGCTGACCGCCGGCAACGCCGGTGACGTGCCCGCCGCCCTCAAGCGGCTGTCCGGTGGCGCCGACCTGAATTGCGCTCTGGTCGACCCGCTGACGTTGAACCCACTGGCTGCCGGGACGATGACCTGGTCGGCGTCTGGCGACGGGATTACAATGCCCCCGTTGGGCGCCGCAGGCCTGGAAGTCGTGGCCATGCAGGCGGGCGTGGTCGGCGTCAGCTGCAAGCCCGGTTCCGGCCTGCCGGCAACTGCCACCTTCGCGACCTTCGCGGCCGGCCGGCTGATCCCAGTGGTCGTAGAAGTAGTGTTGCCTGCAGGTGCGAGGGTTTGGGGGCCGGGGCCAGCAGAGTTGGAGGCGGCACCCCAGCCGATCCCAGCCCCAGCCAGCAGGAACGTTGCGTGGGAACTACGTTCGTTGGGGGCGGGGCCAGAAGCCTGCAGGTGCGAGGCAAACGATGCAGTTTCCAAGATACCGGTAGGCCAGAATTAACCAAGAGGCGTCGCCGCTTACGTAATTGCCGTGTTGTGTGTGCCCGCCCTTTGCTTTATGCAACTCAGGCGGAGTGCTGCGCATCGTGCCGGCGCCGCTGCTTGGCGTGGAGGACGCAGACCTTTCGACAGTGCTCCGCGAGGATGCACCGAACTGCGCGGACGGCTTCGACGCGTCAGGATTGCCGTCGCCGCCACCGTCAGCGCCTGCGAGCCCCGCACCCCTGGACGCACCTGCCGACGGCGGGCCTGATGCATGTGCAACCTCAGTGGACGCGGCCGGCCGCGGACTGGCCATTCTCGTGTTGCCTGCTGCCAACGACACCATCGCCCCATCCCTCCTGTCACTCAGCTCACAGCTTCCCTCTTCAAGCGCCGTCACTGGCGTGTCCCAAGTCCCTGCAGACACGGAAAACCTGGTGCTTTCGGACGCAGAGTGAGTACCACAAGTGCAGATTGCGTTGCATTGTTTTGCGGTGCGATTATTCGGGCTGCTGCTGAGTGCTGACGATTTCTGACCACTCCCGCACATGCCCTTCCGCTTCCCGCAACCCATCCGTCCCCGGCAGCCTCTCGGCGCTGAACGTGCGCCAGGCACGGGCGGTTGCGGCGCTTGCCAACTCACCGGGCAAGGCGGTCAGCGTCATCGTATCCGACGCCGCCACATCTGGCTCCATTTCCCGAATTCTGTCACGCCTGGGCTTTAGCGGCGTGACCTGCGCCCAGGAGACCGACCCAGCAACCGGGGACGCCGTCATCACGTGTAGTGGTGGCGCCAGCTCCAGCTGCACGGGCACAGCCACAGCCGTCGGCGTGGTGCCTTCCGCTACCGGCGGCAAAGTGCGGCTAATTCCGCAAGCATCGATTCGCAAGCCCACACCAGCCGCAGGAAGAATAGTGTCCGGGTGGGTGCTCAACACGTCGCCATCGCCGCCGCCATCGCCAGTGCCACCGTCTCCGTTGCCACCGCCGCCGCCAAGCAAGCGGCCAGCAGCGTATCCGGGGTGGCGCAAGGATGCGTGCATCCCAGTGTTCGGGCCCTGTGTAAATCGCCCTGCCAAAAACTTCATGTGAGTACTGCCGTGCAGGCATGTGTATGTTCCTGTGTGCCTGGGGATCCAGGGCAAGTTATGTGTGGGCGGGTGCAGAGAAAGGTTCGGGGCATGGCAGGGACGGAGAGGTCACGCAGTCCAGGGAGCGTGAAGAATTGCTCCTGCACACGATTAGCCCAGCCAGCCAGCAGAAACGTTACGTGGGGGTTTGGGGGCAGGGGCGCAGAACCGTTGCGTGGGGTTTGGGGGCAGGGGGGCCTGAAACGTTTTGTGAGGGTAGTGGGGTTTTGTTTTGGGGGGCCCAGGGGGAAGAAACGTTTCGGGGGGCACCAATGGTATTCCCCTGCCCCGCCTCCTGCCGCTGCTGCCTAAAGGCCCTACATCATAGCAAACGGCACGGAGCAGCGTATCAGCCCCAAGGACGGCTTCCATGAGGTGGTTCTGACGCTGCCACAACTGGCGTCCCCAAGCGCCGCCACGCGCGACGCGTATGCGCTGATGGTGAGCTGATGCGCGCCACCATGGGTCTTGTAATCCGTGTAGGCAAAGGGGTCAGCAAAACAGGTAGCCGACGGCCACGAAGCTGTCAGCAGGGCATATACCAGACCAAACCTGCCCTGCCTGCCTGCCTGCCCTGCCTGCCCCCAACCTCCGTTGCCCGTATGCCCCCCGCCCCCGCCCACCAAGCTGCTTGTGGACCACCAGTGTGTGGGCTCCATGGCGACGGCGGCAGTGTTGTGGCCGGCCGAGGCGCCACAAGGTATGTGTTAAGAGATGCTATGCCGCGAATAGGCACAGTGCCCGCATTGGCACCGCGCGCATGCCCTGCATGATGCCCCGCAGTGACAGTTATCGCCCATCGTGCCTACTGTAGCTGGTTGCCGCCCTGTCCTGACCCGACTAACCCGACCCGCCTGCCCTAGCCCCTACGTCTCTGCCTTCGTTTATCCCGCAATTCTCAACACCTGGCCACATCATACACGTCGAACGCAGTTGTGGCGCACTACGTGATGTTCCGAGCGCCTGCCACCAAGCTGTGGGAGGAAACGGAATGCGCGGCGCTCAAGGTGTCAAAACTCAACCTGACTCCAAGTATGCTTAGCAAGAGCAGCGCCAAAGTGCTCATGCGATTTCAGCCTTCAAGCAAGGTATGATCGTTGTTTGTTTGCGGGTGCAGGGGCGGGATGGTGGGACGATGTACGCTGACCGGAATTGTCTGAGCCGACGCCTGAACCGCCATGCATGCTCGAACTGTGCAACTTTTGTAGCCCCACTCCCATGCAACGTTTACGGCCCCAAACTCCCCATGCAACGTTTGCGGCCCCACTCCTGTCTTCCACTCCCGTCTGTGTAACATGTTTCGTCCGCCGCTGATGATGCCCGCCGCCGCGTTTCTACTCGTGCAGTGCAAAACGTTGGCTGACATGTGCGGTACCTACACAGCTGAGGCCAGTAGCTGCGTGTTTGCGTTCACAGATAGCAGGTAGGTGCGCTTGAAGCGAAAGGTCCTGTGTGGGCCTGAGGGGTGCCGGGTGCCCCCCCCCCCCACGCAGGCAGAGTTGTGTGGGAAAGGCAAGATTACAGGGGTGCATCGTGTACATTCCAGCACACCGCTGAGCATACCGCTGCGTACTGCACACGCAGGTACAATGTGTGCCCCCCGAAGGAATTCGGATACTCTGCAGGCGCATAGAGCGGGTGACTAGTAGAAAAGGGTTCCGCATTGTTTATAGCGTGTGTCAAAGTTTGAGCGCTTTGTGCACTGCACGCTGCTTGACACGCACGTGCGTCATTACAACACGCACGCACCAGTCACGTTGTGCGCATACACCTTGGCCGTTAATACCAGGTGTTTCTAGCGGTATAGTGCAATTCGAATGGTTTGCCGTGATTGAATTGGTGTTAGTTACATTCGTTGAGCGCGCGCAGGAGAGCACCTCAGAGTGACAGCGTGCGTACATGTTAGCAGAGTGATTGAGTATGTTGAAAACGTTGACTGCGGGTCCCATCCATCTTGTCTCATTCTACATGTATTTGCATAACAGCGACCGCGGGGCATGCACGGCTTGGTGTTACATTGTTGTGATTGTTTTCCGTGGGCCAGGAAGGTCCCAGGCAATCGTGGCATGCATGCCAGGACAGGGGGGACGGGCAGCTAGAAATGAGTAGATGCACAGGTTGGCTGTGCACAGGTGTGACTGTTTGGAATCCAAGTCCACCTGCATCCTGAGCACGCTGCAATATGAATGCGACATTACAAAGAAGGGACAGTCCGACCAAGCAAGGGTGCCCCGCACCCAGGTCAGGAGGGACCATCTCCGGCCCGAAGGGAAACCACCCTCCCCCCAGCAGGCTGCCGACCTTCCACCAACACGTGCATTAGGTCCATGTCTCAGCTGCTAACCTCGCAAGTCGAAGCCAAGCGTAAGCCCGCCAAAGCCCCACAAAGTGTAGCAAACCGTGTCTGCGCACAAAGCGCTGTCTACAGCACCAGACGCAAAACCAGGTACACCAGGCATATAGTCCGGCGACGCCCAATCTAACGCAGCACTGCTTTCTCTCGATATCTGGTGCCGAAGCACTGTCTTCCACCAGGCCCGAAGGCGCAACACAGGGCAGCGCCCCAAACAGCAAGCAAACTGATGTGCCGGTGGCACGATCTGGTCCTAGCCTGAAGGCTCAACGCAGGGCAGCGCCCCAAACTGCAGGTCTGTGTGCCTGGGGCACGGTCTGGTCCTAGCCCGAAGGCTCAACACGGGGCATCGCCCCAAACCGCGGTCTGATAACACAACTCAGGGAAGCGCCCCGAGCAAGCAGGCAACACCGGCAACCAACGCAAACCGACACGCAGCCCACAGACATCCCTTCACCACCCACACCAACGGAGCGTCCTCAATCTGGCTGAGGCCCGTTGCTCCTAAACGATGCAGGCGGCCGAGAAGGAGGCCGACGCAGACCGACATGCGGCCAGCTAGCACACCGACAACGCAGGAGCCAGCACCAGCGGAGCGTCCTCAATCTGGCTGAGGCCCTGTGCTCCTGTACGACGCCGGCTCTTGAGAAGGCGGAGGCCCAGAATTGCGAGGCCAGCAGCGCGCCATGGAGGCGCGGGGAACTTGCGCCTGCGGGCGCCGAGCCCCGGGCAGCCACGAGGACCACCCAGGACCGACGCGGAAAACGAAAATCACCGAGCCGTAACAACCCGCGAACCAGCCGCCCCGCGCGACCGGCCGCCCCGAAACTTCGATGCCAAGTCTGGGCGCAGAGCGCCTGTCTGATTCCCACCCCGTCTGAACCAATGCCGCATTCAAAGAGCCCGTAAAAGGCTACAAAAAGTTGGTAACGAAAGCCAAGGTCGACAACGAAAATGTTGTGCGCCCCCACACGAGCCAAGGCTCGCGGGCTAGGGGTTGGGCCCTAGAGGCTTAGGAGTATCACTTATGCATGCAATATGCGTGGCGCGTGGGGAGCAAACATTCCTAAGACGAACACGTGTTGAATCCGTGTGCCATCCATGAACCGAGCGTTTCTCTGTCTTCTCTCCCAACCCTCTTTTCGTGCTGGCAGTTCCGGAGCCACCGCCGCTGCCGGCACGGCTGCCCCCTACCTCAACTTCGTCATTACGCCGCACGCCAGCCTGTCTCCCGGGCACATTGTCTGCGACCTGCAGCCATACGACAAGCGTGACGGACCTAAATTTGCGGCGCTCGGCGTGACCGCGTGAGTAATATCATGCTCTGTATTGCGTGCTGCAATTGCATTTGCCTGTCCCTCTAGCCCTGGTCTAGTTTAGCTTGGTTTAGATTGGGTTGCTGTTTACAACCCCTCCCGTTCCTTCAATTCCTTCAATGCGGTTGTGTTTTGTCTCACACTCGCATTCGCCTCGCCCACCACGCCGTACATTTCGGGCTCCCTCTTCTGCCTTGCCGCGCCCTGTTTTTGCCCCTGCTTGTCACTCTGTCGCCCGGCCACTGCTTTGCTGCGCGCTGTTCGCATTTCTCTCGGTCGCCTTCGCCGCTCATCTGTGGACCTGGGTGCCTGCCTACAGGTGCTCTGATTTACAACTTCGCGCGTGTGGCGTTGCAGACTGTGTGTCTGATGCTATCGCCTGGCCGGGCGCCCGGAGCGTGAGGAATGCGCATCAGCAAACACCCATCCGGACAGCCATCCAGCACCGCGTCGGTACAGTAACTCCGGCGCGTTACACCAGCAGCGCGCTCCTGCCTACTGTCGCAAATTGCTTCGGGACTGTCGGGTATGGGACTGTGCTTCACACTACGGGACTTTGTCATTTCGCTATGTACCATCGCACCCCCTCCCGTTCCTACGCGCGTCCCTACTGCAGTTTTACCGGCGGCACCAGCACTGCACGTCCTGTACGGCGCCGTTCCCGGCCGCACGCTCCGGAGCCTGCTGCCCGCCGCCGCTGCCGCCGCCACCGCCGCTGCCGCTGCCACCGCCGCTGCCGCCGCCGCCATTCCACGAGCCACTACAGCACCGCACACCCGGCGGGGAGCGTCACGGCGGCTGAAATACGGGCAGGTGATCCACCGCTGCGGGTCTGAGATGGCAGAAGCAATCCCACGCAGCACTCAAGGCGGTGGCAAGAGAGCACTGTGCCGTGAGAGAGGGCAGCGCCGCTGTCAATCTGGGTGCCCGACTGCCAATGAATGTTCGGCCGAAACCTGGACTTGCAAACTGCGCCTGGCGCGTTGGGTTTCTGTGGCTACGGACTACGGACTCCATGCCCTCATGACAAGGGGTGTCAGCTTTGTACAGCTGGACAAGGGGTGTCAGCTTTGTACAGCTGGACAAGGGGTGTCAACTTTGTACCGCTGGAAAATGGGCTGAGCCCCCGTACGCTTGGGAGCTAGTAGGCATGTAACGGCCCCAGAGCCTCATGCCCCTACGAAGCACAGGCGCGTGGCTAGGGACACCCGGGTTGGGGCCAGGGCGGGATTTCCCGCGCCATCCATGTGCGTGCCTTGGCACGTTACCAAACACCCCAAGCATCTCTCTAGCCTCCTGCCAATTCTTAACACTTCCCCGGCGCCCCACGCTCAACGGGCTAGGCGCGGGGCGGGGGCGACCTCGGGGCTTCTCGGCATTCTGGCGCGTCTCGGCATTCTGGCGCGTCGGCAGGCGTTGGCTCGGCAAGTCGCTCAAAGCTTTCGACATACTTCCCCGCTTTGCTTGCCGCCAACATAGTTTGCCTTATAGACTGCATAGCGGCCTGCAAAGAGGCAGGTGTCCCCTGCAGCCGCGTGACCTTGTCCGAGGTGCTGCTGCCTGACGCCTCTTATTGGTTCTGTATCGGCTGTACACTGGGAGTGTCTTGCAATCCACCGGTTGCCCCGCGCCCTCCGCCAGCATGCGAATGCGCGGCGCGCGATGTCGGTCCCGACGTCAGTCGCGATGGGCGACTTCAAGACATAAGAGGAGATACAGTGGGCGTACCGTATATAAGATGAAATCACAAAATCTATTAAAATACAGCCGGCAGTAGGTTGAAAGGTTGCTTTCAACCGTTATTTGGCTCCGAGGCCTAGCAGCGAGTTTCCGGAGCACATCCGAGTATGCCGGGCCGATCGTTATTCAAATGCCATTGCCTCGGCCCTGGAGGCTCTGGTGTTGATCCTCTCCTCTCATTTTGCAATACTAGGCAATCCTTTCCGCGACCAAACGCCAACTGCACTATCCATCTATGCGCCTGGTCAATAGATGATGTCATTTCTGTCCAGGAGATTTCGCTGCCGGCCGGCTGTGGAATGCGACATTCCTTCGTTTACTCGCTCGGGTGGTGCCCTCTAAAGCACTCATGGATACAATGTAAGCGTCATGACAGAATCGGAAGATCAGATGGTCCATGGAGGACACATAAGTCAACTGGAGGCGCGATGAACGAAGTGCCGCAAGAACCAGCTTTTATGGGAGAGATGCAATCTGTTACGAGCTATATGCACCTTGCTACTCGAATAGAAATCTGTCTATGCGAAACAATCGTCAGTGTATCCGCACATCGTGGCAGGTTCTGTCGCTTGTACACGGCCGAGTTGGCCGGGCTGAACTGGCCTTGTAAATGTCTATAACAAGACATTTAGCCCAAGCAGGACTGGCCGCATCGCTCGCCCGCGTTGACGCGACCGCGAATGGCGACATCTGCCTCCTAATGTTTGTGCGAGCACATTGAGGGCATTGTGTCCTGTCCAGCCTCTTGTCCTGTAGTGTCCGGCCTAGAGTGTGTCCTGTCCGTTCTTCTGCTGCGTGAAACAATCGTGGGTGCTGTCCTCTTCAGATGACCCCCTAGTGGGCTCTTTCAAGGCCGCCTACTCAACGGATGCTGCATTGCTGCGCCTACCAGCGCGTTGTCAGAGCAACGAGTATCGTGCTGCTTTCAGATACGGCGTACGTCACACTTGCGGTGCGTTGTAAGGCGCATTGATTGGCCATACATGCATGTTTCTGTCAGGTGATTGGCTGGACACACACACACACCACGCCCACGCAACTCCCAGGTGGACCCCTTCAGTGGAGCTCTTATCGGTGCCGGCAATCGGGAGTGGACGTCGGGTATCACTGTCCCAAGCGCGGCGCCCCGCTTAGATGATGCCACCGGCGGTGGAGTTCTTCTCGTGTACGTCCAACCGAGTCACAGCCACGCGCGTTGTAGACGTCGGCGGCCGACCGCGGCCGCTCGTTGTCAGTATTGCAACGCCCGGTGGTGGCACTACTCGACTCATCAGCTTCCACAGCCTCCTGGTAGCACCCGGGCAGGTGTATGAGGCGGCTACGGAAGGCGGAGTAACGACGTGTGCGCAGCCGCCGCCCAGCCCCAGTCCACCTCGGCCGCCTCCGCCGCCCGTCTGGGCTGCTAGACAGGATTGCAGCGGTGTGACGGCTGTGCTGAGCTCAGCCTCCTCAGATTCCGCCGTACGCGACTTCGCCGCCGCGTTCTTTCCCGAGCTCCGGCCCGCAGCTGTGATCACCGCAGATGCTCCACAGCTCCTCCTTACTGATACAACCTTGCGTGCAATCATTGCCGACGCAACAGCTGGCCCCATCCTGACACGCCGCATTCGCCGTCGCGCAAGCACAACAACAACTGTTTTGTTGACGTCGGAGGAGCCCAATCTGCCGGCCTTGCTGGCGTTGCTCACGGGCACAAACCTCAAGTGCGCGCTGGTGAGTGGGTGCAACATTCAGAGGACGCTGGTGCACGAAAGCGTACCGCCTACCAACCTATACCCTTCCCCCGGTACGAACGCCTCTGTCCACGCCTGCTGTCTACGCCACTACGCTTCTATATACCATCTTTGCAATTCCCCACCCCTACATCACCCCCAGGTGAATGCCGCAAGCGGTCAGCTGAATGGTGGCGGGACTCCCTCTTGGGACAACGCAGTCGATGCCTCGAACGGAGCTGCATTATCTACACCTATCACACCGAGCTACACTGTCAGCTGTGCCGCCGCGCCAGAGCCCATCACCGCTTCATTGCGGGGGGAGGCGGCGGGGAGCATTGCGGCGGCTGAGATGCGGCTCTACGCAAATGGGTGTCACGAGCTGCCGTGTGCTGACGCTGCTCTGCGCTGAGGGCGTGTTGCGGCCTCAGTCATCTCACGGAGAGTGTTGTCGGGGGTCAAGCTGGTCCGCCTGCGATCGTGTCAAGGCAACCTTCACCGCGCAAACCCCAGCTCTCAACCCTCTGCCTATCGGCGGCCTGTTCTACCGCTGGGGTGTTGACCTGTGTGGCCCCTTCACCGAGACCGAGCGCGGCAACCTGTACGTCATGGTGTGCGTGGAGCATTTCAGCAAGTACGTGGTGCTCATTCCCCTAACCTCCAAGACTGCCGCCGAGACCGCCAGCGCCTTCCGTCAGCATATTCTTGGTATGTTCGGTGCGTGCGCCGAGGTGTGCACCGACCAAGGCAGTGAGTGGAAGGGCGATTTCGCACGCCTGTTGATGGAATCCCTCATCGACCACCGGCAGACTTCGGCCAACCACCCTCAAGCCAACGGTCTCAGTGAGCGTGTCGTGCAAACCTGCAAGAAGGCGCTCGCCAAGCTGGCGCACGGCGACGCGGGAATCAAGCACTGGGATGACCAGCTCCCCTCCATCACGCTCGGCTACAACTGCTCCGTGCAGAGTGCCACTAAGTTGTGTCCTTACACCATCCTGTACGCCACCGACCCTGTCATCCCGCCAGCAGTAAAGCCCCGTTTTGAAGAAGAAATCGACCTCGACAACCCTGAGACGGCGGCTCGCTCAGTTATGCTGCGCGCTGCAGCCGTGCGCAGGCATATGGTCATCGCCGGCGGCAACCTTGCCACCGCCCAACACCGTGACAGCCTGCGGTATGCCCGCCTCCTGTAGTGCCACGCCTGAGTGGGCTGCAACGGGGACACGGCTGAGTGTTGCCCGACACGTCTGAGTGTCAACTGACACGCCTGCGTGTCAGGGATCGCGGTACACGATCCTGGATGTAACACTGAACGTTACATGTGGTCAACCGGACCACTGGTGGGGCTACATCTGGTAGCGTCCTTAACTGACCGGTCGCTGCGAGCGAGCCGTGCCATCTGGGTACGACACGCCAGCGAGACAGGTTGTCAACTTGTCGTTGCTGAAACGACCGGTAGTTCTCACTACCTTCTGTCAACTAAGGTTATGATAGTTAATATTGTGCCACTGCACAACAAGCTGGTATCGAGACGCTAACCTGGAGAACCAATTCGCTTCCGCAATTTAAACTCGCTGCTCCCTACTGCTGATGACGGAGCACGACAACGACGAGGGTATGGCCTTCTCTCGTTGATAGCTGTCCTGCACAGGAGCGCTCGCCGTTTCTGACCCGTTTCTGCCTCGCGCAGAGTTGGATTTCGGTGACGAGGAGGAGCTCGCTGAGGAGCCTTCCAACGGCGTAAACGCTGCACGTTTCGCTGCTGAGGAGCGTGCTGCTGCCGCTGCGGCAGGCCCCAGCTCCTCTGCTGGGCCGTGCTCGGTGCTGCCGGCATCGACCACCTGGGCTGGGCTGAAGCGCAACCGGGACTTCACCGAGATAGTTTGCCCTTACTGCTCCAACTCGCTTGGACGTATGCTGACGCCTGGTCGGTAACATGGAGGGCTATAACTTGGACGGGGAGTTGCCGGGACCGGGACATGCTGGGAATGTCGCTGCGGTCGCTGGCGCGCTGATTCCGGCTGCTGTGCCGGTGCCCATAGTGCCTGTTGTTCCTGTCGCAGTGCCTGCTCTGCCTCTCGGGTTGAACCTGTCAGCCTTGATGCAGTCGGGCATTGAGCAGTTGGCCGCTGCTCTGCTCGGAGCGCTCTCTCAGGCTAGGCCAGCTACTGTCGCTGTGCCTAATACTCTCGCTAACCCGCTACCTCTGCACGCCGTTTCTGCTGCAGTCGACGTGTCGACGACGGTTGGTGGAGCCGCTGGTGGGGCCGCTAGTGGCACCGCTGGTGGCGCCGCGGGGGCGTCGAGCTCGGGCGCCGCTGCCGCTGTGGCCGTGTCTGCCCTGCCGCCTGTGGCACCGGCTCCTCTCCCTGCGGTGGGTGCTCGCGTGACTGACGCCGCTGAGGGCGAACACGAGCGCTTTGTGAGGGTACCCATTACGGCCGCTGAACTGAACCTGGAGGGCTGTAAGCCGCGCGAACAGATCCTGCGCGTACGGGCCTTCGTACGGGACGTAAAGCGCTACTTCGATGTTGCCAACTGGGGTGCAAGCGATAGCGCGCGCTGTGTGTTCTTGGCCGGTGCTCTGAAGGGCTCTGCAAAGTCCTGGCACGACGAATGGACTCTGGCGCAAACGGCCTACACCTCTGACCAGCTGCTAGCCGCGATGGAAAGCAACTTCGCGCCGCTAGTCCTGACCCTCGCTGAGGAGGCTCGGGATAAGCTAGCTGGGGGCCGGGCGGGCCAGCGTGATAACGAGTCGGTGTCAGCGTACATCACTCGGTTCAACGCCATGTTGATGCCCATTTCGGACGCAACCGCGGCTGAGCGGATGTTCTGGTTCCGTCGGGGTCTGAATGCTGAGATGGCGGGGCGTTGCGCGCGAACCACTGAGAACAAGGTGTTCGGTTCGTTTGCCGAGCTGATCGGCCACGCAATGGCGGTTGAGGGCGGCATTGAGGCTGCTAAGCGTGCCCGCCGGCCCCCCATCCATTTTCACGCTGCACAGGCTGGTGGCGGCGCGGCTGACGGCGATGAGGATGAGGAGATGCCGCAGACCCGCCGCCAGCGCCGCGCGTCTGGGCCGGTGGCTGCCGCCGCTGACGGTGGTCTGCCGCCGCTGCCGGCGCCGACCTCCACTGCGACTCACTTTGGCGTGACCGAGGCCACGCTGCACAGCCGTCGCGAGGCGGGTGTGTGCTACGCCTGCGGCCAGCCGGGCCACATGGCTGGCGCGCACCGCGAGTTCCAGTTCGGTGGGGCCCGGTACCGCGCGGGTGGTGGGCGCGGCGCGCGGGGTGGCCGCGGTGGTCACGGTGGCGGTGGCCGCGCTGCTGAGGGTGGTGGTGGCCACGCCGCTGCGGGTGCTGGCCGCAGTGGTGGTGGCACCGCACGGGGTGGCCGTGGGGGCCCCCGTGGCGGTCGGGGAGGCCGTGCTGGTGGCCGTGGATAGGAATCTGCCCATGTTCCTGACGAGGAGGTACCTGGGTGTGCTTTGCTGTCACACAGGTTACCCCGCTCTGATCTGCGGTTTGCTCAAGCATTGTGTTCTGATGCGGTCGAACGCATTGAACACGCTACAGGACGCACTCTGACCTTTGACGCGCGTGTGCGACGTGCTAACTTTGGCCCTGAGTGTAACCTGTACGAGAAACCGTCAAGTGTCCCTCTGTCGTCACTGGATCTGAGCGGGCATACTGTACTCTTCGTGCCGTCGCGACTAACTGAGCTGCGCGCGCAGGTGTCCCACTTCAAGACCTGTGCTGCACGAAGACCAACACGTACTGCTGCCGTGTTCGTCATCCCGGCCTACGTCGAGATCAAGACCAAGGGCTTACTGCAAGGGATGACGCGAGTGGTGATGTTTCGGGCTGGGGAGTCGTTGTTGCAAGGGCTCGATCTGCAAGGACAACCTTTCAAGCTACCTACGCTTGAGTCCGACGTGCATGTCTGGTATGCACCGCCCCTGCCTGAGAACAAGACTCAGAATGCCCCGCACGTTACGTCTCTGTACCTGACCATTCCCCCCACGTCTGTTACTGCTGCTGCCGTCTCAACAGGCGCTCTGCCAGTCGTGCCTGCGCGCGCTGGCGGCATGAGTGTCCTGGTACTTGCTGATACTGGAGCAAGTCACGACTTCATCTCCAAGGCGCTGTGTGACCAACTGGGTTACAAGCTGCAGAAGTCGAGATGGCCACACGTGACCCTGGCTGATGGTGGTAAACAAACCATACTCGGTCGTGTGTCGGTGCGCGTAGCGTTCAGGTCCGCACACCTGACGCTGCATCCTTTCGTGCTAGCCACCTTCACTGATGTCGCGCCGATAATCATGGGGGCTGAGTCCATGGTGCGCGCGGGGGTGGATGTTAGCTTTTCGAAGCAAGCGCTGCTGCTACGCACGGATAATAACCGCACCATCTCTGTCCCGCTGCGACCGTCTGAGCACACTACTCCTGCTGCGGTCGGGGAAAGCGACCAACCCACTGTGAACTTTGCTCTGTCTGGCATTATGGCGCTCAACCACGAGAATGACGCCATAGTTGCAGCTCACGTTCAGGCCCTCAGTGTTGCCGCTGCCAAGATGCGCAGGCATTCACTACAACGGTTCCGCGGCAGGCGCTACGTGCCTCCTGTGCTGCTGGATACCGTGAAGGCCGCTGCGTTGGGGATCTCTGCTGCGCCGCCGCGCAGGCCTGCGCCACCTGCTGCGCCGATACGCACCCCGACTGAGGTTGGTCGTAAGGAAGCTGATCGTCTGATCCGCAAGGGGGCTCATGTGATCGCTGTTCGTCCGCATGGGTCCGGAGCGGTCCTTCCTTCTGAAGCTGGTTCTGAGGCGGTTGCTGACAGCGTTATTAAAACTGCGTTGGCCGCGCCAGCGACTGGTTCTGATGCGGTTACTGCTGCGAGTACTAATCCTACCCGGACCGCGCCAGTCAGGGCGGACACAGCCCCTGTACTAAAAAGTGCCCACGGTCCTGTGCCTGAGGTCTCCAATGCCTCACAGGATCCACGCGTTAAGGCGGTGCTTGTTGAATTCGCTGATGTTTTCCAAGCCATCCCTGGTCTGCCGCCTGTGCGCCCTGTTGATCACACCATTCCACTTGTACCGGGCACGTTACCTGTGTTTCGCCCGATGTACCGACTGAGCCCGAAGGAACTGGAGGAGGTGAAGCGCCAGGTGACTGACCTGGTGTCCAAGGGAATGGTGCGCCCAAGCACATCTCCCTGGTCGGCGCCAATTCTGTTTGTCGGTAAGAAAGATGGAACTCTGCGGATGTGTATCGACTACAGGGGTCTGAACTCTGTCACGGTAAAGAACCGTTACCCTCTGCCGCGCATTGACGACCTACTGGATAGGTTGCGCGGGGGCCGCTTCTTTAGCTCGATTGATCTGCAGCAGGGGTATAACCAGATCCGGATCCGCCCTGAGGATATCCCGGCATCTGCGTTTCGCACACCCTTTGGTCACTTCGAGTATACCGTTCTGTCCTTCGGTCTCGTGAATGCACCTGCTACATTCCAAGCCTGTATTGACCGAATCTTCCGCCCTCTGATCGATAAAGGTGTCGTGGTGTGCTATCTGGACGACGTTCTCGTCATCTCCCGCACCTTAGACGAACATCTGGAGCACCTACGGTTGGTGTTCGACATCTTGCGCCGTGAGCAACTGTACGCTAAACTGTCAAAATGTCATTGGGCACAGGCGCAACTCGAGTATCTGGGCCACATCATATCTGCTGATGGCGTGCGCATGGACCCCAAGAAGTCCGCGGCTGTGCGCGACTGGCCCGTGCCACGTACGTTGCCTGAGCTACGTAAGTTCTTGGGTCTGACCAACTACTTTCGCAAGTTCATTGACCGATACTCGATACTGGCTGCGCCACTCACGAATCTGTTGCGCAAGAGTGCATTCACTTCACTAAGCTCCTGGACTGCTGCTTGTCAGTCGGCTTTTGAAGCGATAAAGAAGGCTGTAGCTGAAGACATCCTTCTTAGCTACCCTGACTACTCCCTTCCCTTCCGTGTTGAGGTGCACACTGACGCGTCCCTCCTAGGAACGGTTGCTGTCCTGCTGCAGAATGGGCGTCCTGTCGCCTTTGCAAGCAAGAAGCTATCTGGCGCCGAAGTACGCTACACCACAGGAGAGCAAGAGCATCTGGCTGTACATCACGCTCTCAAGGAGTGGCGCTGCTACCTGGAAGGCCACCCCTTTACGGTGAAAACTGACCATAAACCTCTGACGTTTTTGGAAGGAATTCCTAGCCTGAACCGACGTCAGGCCCGCTGGATGGAGTTCATGGCGCGCTTCGAATATCTGTGGGAGTATCAGAAGGGGTCCCTGAATGTCGCTGACGCTATGAGTCGACACCCCCTTCTGCAGGGTATCTACCTGATGGTGGTCACGCGAGGTCAAGCAAGCAAGGCTGTACCGCCGTCTGGGGCACCAGCTGCGCCTGCTACTGAGGCTGTCCCGGCTCCTGCTACAAGATCTCCTGGCGGAAAGGAGGCCGCCGTGAGTCAACCCGGTGCTGAGCCTGCCGCCAAGAAGCCCCGGAAGTCGGCACTGGCCCCACCATGGGCGGCCCTCCCGGTAGGAGTTCCCGACCCCGTGATACCTGATCCGGCTGCTGTCCCTGATCTGTCACTGTCCTTTGGGAACCGGATCCGTGCTGCCTATGCCTCTGATCCCTGGTTTGCTATAGAAACCAACACGCGTAATCTGACGCATGAGGGAGGGCTATGGTACCGCACTGATGTGCGTGCGCGCAAGATAGTGGTGCCTGCTGATCCCACCCTGCGCCGCGACATCGCTACTGCCTGCCATGCTGGGCCGCTCTCTGGCCATGTCGGCAGTAAGCGAACGTACGATCTGATCAGTCGTATGTTCTGGTGGCGTGGTCTGTCTGCTGACGTTGATGCCTTTGTACGTGCCTGTGACACGTGCCAACGTACTAAAGCTGCCGCTGGGAAGACTCAGGGCATGCTTCACCCGCTGCCGTTGCCGGATACCCCGTGGGAATCTGTCTCGCTCGACTTCATTGTCGCGCTTCCCAAAACTGAGGGGGGATACGACACATGCTGTGTTATGGTTGACCGCCTAACAAAAATGGTGCATCTGGCGCCCTTGCGAGGTCTACCTGACTCTGAGAAGACCGCACGTGTCTTCTTTGACAACGTCGTCCGCCTGCATGGAGTGCCGGCCAACCTCATATCTGATCGAGGTCCGCAGTTCGCTAGTAAGTTTTGGAGCGCGCTGAGTTCACTGCTGGGCATGCGTGTGAATCTGTCCACGGCATACCGGCCCCAGACTGATGGGCAGACTGAACGGGTGAACCGCGTTCTAGGCGACATGCTGCGCAGTTATGCGAGTCGCTGTGATAGGACCTGGGATGCCTACCTGTCGGCTGCGGAGTTTGCGATTAACAATGCTGTGAACCGATCTACTGGGTTCTCCCCTTTCTTCCTCAACTATGGCTATCATCCGGCCACGCCGGTGTGGCGCGAGCTGAACGTGTCTGTGCCCGCCGCGCGTGAGTTTGCTACGTCGTACGTGCAGAGGATGACAGACGCACACGCCTGTCTGGAGGCTGCGCGAGATCGTGCTGCTGACTACTACAATCGCAACAAGAAGGACGTGACGTTCAAGCCGGGTGAGATGGTGATGCTGAACACGAAACACCTTCGCACTCGTGCTAAGGGGCCGCGGAAACTGTTGCCGCGCTGGATTGGTCCCTATCCTGTTGAATGCATGGTTGGTGGCGCTGCTGTTCGCCTAACCTTGCCGGCTGTCCTGAAGAACATTCACAACACGTTCCACGTGTCTATCGTACGCAAGTACCATGACGCGACTGTGGCGCGTGCGGAGGCTGAGGCTCCGGAACCGGGTCCGTCTGCCTGGATTGATGACAATCCTCTCTGGTCTGTGCAACGGATTCTAGACTACCGCCGTCGTGCTGTGAGCGTTGGTACTGGACGCACGCGACGTCTGAAGCGGGAGTACTATGTGAAGTGGAAGGGCTTTTCCTCTGCGCAGAATAGCTGGGAACCTGAGGCCTACTTCACTGCTGACCTTGCCCCCGAGTTACTGAAGGCTCGTGAGCGTGCTACACGCATCATCGAGGACTAAGCGAGGACGCTGCGTCCTGAGGGGGGATAGTTGTAGTGCCACGCCTGAGTGGGCTGCAACGGGGACACGGCTGAGTGTTGCCCGACACGTCTGAGTGTCAACTGACACGCCTGAGTGTCAGGGATCGTGGTACACGATCCTGGATGTAACACTGAACGTTACATGTGGTCAACCGGACCACTGGTGGGGCTACATCTGGTAGCGTCCTTAACTGACCGGTCGCTGCGAGCGAGCCGTGCCATCTGGGTACGACACGCCAGCGAGACAGGTTGTCAACTTGTCGTTGCTGAAACGACCGGTAGTTCTCACTACCTTCTGTCAACTAAGGTTATGATAGTTAATATTGTGCCACTGCACAACAGTGCGCCACCTGTGTGTGGATTGTGTATTTTGCATCAGGCAAACGCCGTCACGGTTTCGTGCGTGACGAACTCGTCAGCACTCTCTTTGTGTGATTAACACTAGGCATTCCATCAAGGCGGCCCTCATACCACCAGGGCTTTTGCCGTCTCACCGTACCTCGAGCGCGCCATTTAGCTGGTAGGGTCAGAGACTGACGTGTGCGCAGCACATGTGTGATTCCGATGGCAACCCGTACTGCTCATTTTGTCACTGGGCACTCGCGACGCCCGCCCTGCAATCGCGACCGGCTCGCCGGTAAAATGGTGGCACGCGACATGCGTGGTTGTGCCGCTCTCTGCATGTTTCGGATACCTGTCTGAGTGGCGCATAGGCTCATCAGCGCTCGTGCGCTGCAAGGCATATTGCATGATGTGATTTGAGTTTCCGTGATTTGTGTGCTCCGCCTTTCTTTGCCAGACCACGGCTTCCTATTGCGCCGTGGCTGGGGGGGGGACTAGTGCGTAGGCACACCAGAGCAGCGTCAGCACACGGCAGCTCGTGACAGCTGTCGTGATCTCCTGTGTTACTGAACCCAGCGTGTGATAAGGCGCGGGTTACGCGGGAAAACCGGGCGAAGGGTTTTGCCGGTTCGTATAATGGGTTTCTTCGTCACGGACACGCGTGGAAGGTGACTCCAAAACCCGTGGCCTGACGCCGGGTATATGCGAGTGTGTTAGTAGCGTGTACTTTGCGGTCGTCTTTCCAACTGTGTCTGAGTTGTGCACGCGCCCTGCGCGGACTGACGTTGGAGGTTTGTGCGCGCCTCTGGCGAACTTCATAGCTATGTGTGCACCTTTGTTCTGCCTTTACGTCTGCTGCTGAGTCTCGCGACGACAGTCCTCGGATGAAGTCGCGGTGCAGGGAAGCGGAACGCAGGTTACGACAGGTTGCGGCTTACAAAAAGGTATTGTTACATGGGGGAACAGCATCTCGCGCTGTGACCAAGCAACTCTGGCAGAAACCGGTCGTAGATCGACCATCACCAGCTGGACTGCCTACTAGTCCGAAACACCTCATCGGTCACCCGAACTACTTGTCGACATAGGCACCCGACTCCGACGTGACAAATCCGACTAAGTCAACCAAAGTCTGAACTCCACTCAAGCCGCGATGATATCTCTATGCCCGGAAATCCGGGGGTCAACCCGGGGATCGAACCCAGGACCTTAAACCCTCTAACGAGAGTGGTGTTAACCAAACCTGACCAACCTGACCTGACGAGAGTGGTGTTAACCAAACCTGACCAACCAAACCTGACCAACCTGACCAACCAAACCTGACCAACCAAACCTGACCAACCAAACCTGACCAACCAAACCTGACCAACCAAACCCTTACAGACTGACCCTTGCAGGGTTTGCCAGTAGCGCTCCGCGCTGTCTTGACGGGAGACAATGAGCAAATTGATACAGATAGCGTGGTCTTGCAATAGGGACGGCTAACTCACAGGCTGTATGAGAGAGCAAGAAGCAAGACAAGGCTTGGCTTCTTGCTGCGCGTTCTAAAGCTGCCTCAAGCGTCGTACTGCGTCATCACCGCGTCACCGCAAAGGGCACTTACCCAACTTGCACCACTCCACACGGCGTAAAGACAGACGTAAAGGCAGAACAAAGGTGCACACATAGCTATGAAGTTCGCCAGAGGCGCGCACAAACCTCCAACGTCAGTCCGCGCAGGGCGCGTGCACAACTCAGACACAGTTGGAAAGACGACCGCAAAGTACACGCTACTAACACACTCGCATATACCCGGCGTCAGGCCACGGGTTTTGGAGTCACCTTCCACGCGTGTCCGTGACGAAGAAACCCATTATACGAACCGGCGAAACCCTTCGCCCGGTTTTCCCGCGTAACCCGCGCCTTATCACACGCTGGGTTCAGTAACACAGGAGATCACGACAGCTGTCACGAGCTGCCGTGTGCTGACGCTGCTCTGGTGTGCCTACGCACTAGTCCCCCCCCCAGCCACGGCGCAATAGGAAGCCGTGGTCTGGCAAAGAAAGGCGGAGCACACAAATCACGGAAACTCAAATCACATCATGCAATATGCCTTGCAGCGCACGAGCGCTGATGAGCCTATGCGCCACTCAGACAGGTATCCGAAACATGCAGAGAGCGGCACAACCACGCATGTCGCGTGCCACCATTTTACCGGCGAGCCGGTCGCGATTGCAGGGCGGGCGTCGCGAGTGCCCAGTGACGAAATGAGCAGTACGGGTTGCCATCGGAATCACACATGTGCTGCGCACACGTCAGTCTCTGACCCTACCAGCTAAATGGCGCGCTCGAGGTACGGTGAGACGGCAAAAGCCCTGGTGGTATGAGGGCCGCCTTGATGGAATGCCTAGTGTTAATCACACAAAGAGAGTGCTGACGAGTTCGTCACGCACGAAACCGTGACGGCGTTTGCCTGATGCAAAATACACAATCCACACACAGGTGGCGCACGCAATGACCATGAGCCGGCCCTCCTCGCTGCGTGAGCGTAGCCAAGCAAGGCGTGCTCTGTCAGCACAAGTGACATAATCGGCAGGGGCGCGCGCAATGACAGCCTCACGGGCGTGGCTTACTGCCTCCTCGATACACAAATCTATCGCAGACGGAACACACTCCAGCCACACCACACCCATGTCCACCTCACTACGCTGTGCCTCACTGAGAGCCTCGGTAGACGCAGCTTCGGGTCCACGCGTCGGCAGGCCACGGCGCAGGCGGCACCCTTGTTGGCGGATCCAGGCCGCCGTGGTGGCGGGAGTGCCCCAGGGCGCGTAGACGCTGGAGGCGAGGGCAAGCTCCACGAACGTCGATAGCTGATCCAGCTCAGAAGGTGTAGACAGATGCAGACCAGCGCTGCCCAGCCGCGCGCTGGCCGAAAGATGCTCGGCCTTGGTGATGCCGTGCGCGCCGGGCATGGAGTCTTGTAGAGCGCGCTGAGCGCCTTGGGGGGTTGTCAGGTCACGGGGCGCCGGGTCCGCCGTGGTGGCCGCCGCCGCGCGCGCCTTGTTGGTGCTTGAGACGAGGCGAGGGCGGAGCTGGGGAAGACTGACAATCTCACTGGTACCGTCAGAGTATTCAATAAGGAAGTGATGAACACGGCGCCGTTGACCGGCGTAGCTGACTACGCCGGAATCGCTGACCTTGCGCCCACGCCGGCCTTTGGACTCACGCATGGCAAAAGCTCCCTGCAAGTGGCGGAGGTGTGCAGGCGTGTGACCTTGCGCACGCTGCTTGACCGCCTTCTCGCGTACTGCCTGAGCCGTGATGCCCTTGTCCAAGCAGCGCGGACAAATCCAGGTGCCTTCAGGGATGGCGTCGAGCGGCGGGGCGAGGCAGAAGGTATGCCAACCGTCGCCACACGAGTCACACAGCAGCATCCATTCCTCGTTGTCGGGCAGCTTGCAGGCTTGGCAGGAGAGGGTAGCCGCGGGACGAGCAAGGCGGGGGTCAACATCATGGTCGGCGATGGGCAGATGGCACGGCGCGACGTGAGTGATATGCGCCGTGATCTTGGTGCCGCAGCGCCCCTCTAGCTCCACCACGCCTGACTGTCGGATGTCAGAGACGCGCAGAATCTCGGGGCGAGCTTGGGCTTCCAGGCTGGTGCGGGCGGTGGTGTTGCGATAATACACGTAGTCGCCTCTATCAAACTTTCGGACTTTTGGGTCGAAACCGCCGCCACGGAGGCGGGCATACCGCAGGCTGTCACGGTGTTGGGCGGTGGCAAGGTTGCCGCCGGCGATGACCATATGCCTGCGCACGGCTGCAGCGCGCAGCATAACTGAGCGAGCCGCCGTCTCAGGGTTGTCGAGGTCGATTTCTTCTTCAAAACGGGGCTTTACTGCTGGCGGGATGACAGGGTCGGTGGCGTACAGGATGGTGTAAGGACACAACTTAGTGGCACTCTGCACGGAGCAGTTGTAGCCGAGCGTGATGGAGGGGAGCTGGTCATCCCAGTGCTTGATTCCCGCGTCGCCGTGCGCCAGCTTGGCGAGCGCCTTCTTGCAGGTTTGCACGGCACGCTCACTGAGACCGTTGGCTTGAGGGTGGTTGGCCGAAGTCTGCCGGTGGTCGATGAGGGATTCCATCAACAGGCGTGCGAAATCGCCCTTCCACTCACTGCCTTGGTCGGTGCACACCTCGGCGCACGCACCGAACATACCAAGAATATGCTGACGGAAGGCGCTGGCGGTCTCGGCGGCAGTCTTGGAGGTTAGGGGAATGAGCACCACGTACTTGCTGAAATGCTCCACGCACACCATGACGTACAGGTTGCCGCGCTCGGTCTCGGTGAAGGGGCCGCACAGGTCAACACCCCAGCGGTAGAACAGGCCGCCGATAGGCAGAGGGTTGAGAGCTGGGGTTTGCGCGGTGAAGGTTGCCTTGACACGATCGCAGGCGGTGCAGTGGCGCACAGCGGTAGCAACGTCATCCTTGACGCCACGCCACCAGTAGGAGTGAAGGAGGAGAGCACAGGTGCGGCGGACGCCCCAGTGCCCTGACTGCTCATGCATCTTGCGCACGAGCTCACCACGCTCCGAGGGCCGTGGGACCACACGTGAGCGTCCATCGAGACCAACCATGCGTAGCTGGTCGGCTTGCCAGCGGTAGCGCGTGGCACGCCTCTTGATGCGGTGCGTCTCGGCTTCGGAGCTGCCGTCGGGGAGGCTGCCTGAGCGCAGGTAGGAGATAAGCGCCTCGTCAGACCACGCGTCACCGTCAGCAGCTGTGCTGTTGCCTTCGGTCTCGAGAGAAGCACTGATCAGCGCAGCGGTGATGGTGGCGCAGGCGTTGTTGGGCTGACATGAGAACACGCTGGCGAGGCCGGCGGTAGGTAGGACACTGGCGGAGGCGAGCGCGACGGGCGCGCTAGGGGGCAGTGAAGACGCGTGATCATCAGCAAGCACCCGACCCATGGCGATAATGCTGGCCAGGTAGGACACGTCGGTGGCACGAACCAGCTGCGCCTTGCGTTGTTGCTCAGACCAGTCGGGGATGTCAGTGACGCTGCCGCAGAACCCCAGGAGGGTCTCGCACTCAGTGGCGTTGGGTGCGGTGTGACGGCCCAGACCTGAGTCGTGGATGGGGCAGGCGCTGGTTGGTTGCTCAGATTCCATTGAAGCGGCGATGGTGGCGGCCATGAGTGCCTTGACGGGGCGGCCCTCCATATCGCAGGGGTAGAAAGGGGGACGAAGAGTCTTCCGGGCGATGGGGACGGTGCGGCCGCTGCCCAGGGCGCTCTGGGCGTCACTGGCGGCGGGGCGTGTTGCGGCCTCAGTCATCTCACGGAGAGTGTTGTCGGGGGTCAAGCTGGTCCAAGTGCGATAGAGCTGGTGAAAACCAGAGCCGAAGCGTGCTGAGTCTGCAACGACAGGTTGACCCCAGGCTTCGCGTGCCGCGCTGTCAGTGCTGCGCTGCTCGATGGCGGGAGCAGGACTGCCGGGGACAGTAGAGCCGCAGCAGAACATGACCCTGTCAGCACCTAGGTGCTGCTGCGCGAGCGCAACTACCCGCACGGCTGCCGCTTGCGCACCCGCGTCACCTGGGCTCCAGTATGCGGCAATGAGAATGGGCTCGTTGCCCCTGCCGAGCAGCTGGATGTGCTGCTCAGTGACGTCGGAGGCTGACGGTGGCAGGGTGATGAAGGTGTCTGACCAGGCGGAGGCGGGGAAGAGGGCAGGTTGCGCGTCGGTGTGACGGGGCAGACGCTGCAGCACGACACGGCGTGCTTGGCGGTCAGGCTCGGAGCAGTAGTAGCGCTTGACGGGCAGGCCGTTCAGGAGGCAGGCGTCCAACATGGACGCCAGGCCGCCTAGTGGTTCGTACAGGACCACTCCGTGTCGGTAGGCGCTGTCATACCACCTGGCGGTGCTGACGGCGGAAGGCGAGGGAACAGGTGGCGCCTCGGGGGCACCACCTTCATCACGAAGGCGTCGCTTGCGCGCGGCTCTCCACTCGATGGCGGACCCGCGCAGGAGCTCACGCGCCACCTTGGTTTCCAGATCAGGGTCGTCTGGCTGCGGGCAGGATGCTTCGTAGCCCCAGCCATTCCAACCGAAGGTAGCCTCATCTGGTGACGGTAGGAAGTCCGAGGCGAAGGTGGCAACGGGTGCCGAGGAGTTGAGGGCTGCGTGCACGATCTGACACGATGCCGCGCTGGCAGCAAGCGCGGAGGCGGCGTCGGTGGGGAGAGGCCGTGCGTCGAAGCCATCGTCATCCTCATCAAGACGGGCTCCGGACCCGTCAGTGGTTGAAGCCAGGGGGAATCGTGACAGGCCATCAGCGTTCTGGTGTTTGATACCAGGTCGGTGCTCGATGGTGAAGTTGTACTCTTGCAGCACCAGAGCAAAACGAGCGTACTGGCCGGTCAAACCCTCGGAGCTCATTAAATACAGAAGCGGCTGGTGATCCGTAACCAGCTTGAAGGGGGTGTCAGAGCCAATAAGGTGGTGTCGCAGCATCTTGACCGCCCACACTACCGCCAGCATCTCACCCTTGTAAGACGCGTAGTTGGACTCGTGCTTGTTCAGGGAGCGGCTGATGCAGGCGCACATATATTCTTGGCCTTGGTCATCGAGTTGACCTAGCACGGCGGCGATGCCCTTGTTCGAAAAGTCGGTATGCAGAATTAACTGGCGACTGTAGTCAATACGCTTCAGGACAACGTTGGGCTGTGTAAACACCTCCTTGATAGCACGGTGGGCTTCCTCCTGTTCTGTGCCCCAGCGCCAGGCGACACCCTGCTTGAGTAGATGGTTCATTGGTGCTGCCATCTCCGACATGCGGGGAATGTAGCACCGGTAGTAGTTGATAAAACCAAGCTGGGTGCGGAGCTCAGACACGTTCTTGGGCGGGACAAGCGCCAGGATGGCAGCGACCTTGGCGTGGTGCGGAGATATGCCGAAGGTGGAGAGATTGTGCCCAAGGTATTCTATGACGTCAGCGCCGAAGATTGACTTGTCAGGGTGGGCGCGGAGCCCACACGCTGATAGTGCGTCCAGTACGGCAGCCACGGCGGCGACGTGCTCCTCGGCGGTATCAGTTGCGATCAAGACGTCATCAATAAAGGAAATAGCACAATGATCTAGGCCAGCTCGGCGCAGCTCATGATCCATGCGGCGCTGGAACGCGGCGGACGCGTTCTTGAGACCATATGGCATGCGCGTGTAGGCGATAATGCGGTTGCCACACCAGAAGGCGGTTTTGGCCTGGTCCTCCTCGTGGATGGGTATCTGCAAGAATCCCTGCCGCATATCCAGCTTGCTGAAAAACCGTGCCTTGCCTACGCGCTGAAAGATCTCTTCTGGCCGGTGGAGGCCGTACTTGTCAGGCGCGGTAACCTTGTTGACGGGACGGTAATCCTGGGCCATGCGTGCTGCGGTCCAGAGACCGGTAGACTCATCACGCTTGGCAGCAATCACGGGGTTGACGACAGCCTTGGTGGGGCCCTTCCACTCGACGCAGATGCCTGGCGAGAGCAGCTCTTCGGTCTTGGTGCGAATGATCTCCTGCTCCTTAGGGCTGTAGCGGCGTGACTGCTGGATGATGGGCTTCTCGGTCGTAAGTTCGAGACGAAAAGCGCCCAGCTCACCGCAGTAACCCGGTAGTTCCTCCATGCTGTAGGCGAAGGCGGAGCCCTTGCGGTCGCGCACAGTTTGCTGAAGCTGAGCCATGACGTCAGGTGGCATGGCGGTAGCATGGCCCCAGACCCATCCGCCATCCTTGTCCTTCTCGTAGCGCTCGCAGGCTGCTGCCGCCATCTTGCCGTCGAAGGTGAAGGTGTCAACACTGGCGAGCACACCTGACAGACCTGGGGGGTGATCAGCGGAGGACAGAATGTCGGGCTCGGGCATCAGCGCGGGGCTGGTGCGCCAGCGGGCACGGAGCTGAGGCGGCGCCGCGTGGAGGGCGGCTGAGACGGCCTCAATCTGCTGAATAGCCTGCAAGCAGGCGCTGCCGCTGCCGGTGGCGCCAGCAGTTGCACCCACGCCAGCGGCCATGGAGAAGAGGGTGGTGAAGAAGAGCAGGAACGTAATGACACCGCGCCAGGTGCGCTTGACGCCGGTTGGCTGCTTGACAGAGGGCGGTGCGCGCTTCTTGCGCTTGCCATTGCGCTTGGGCTTGGGAGGCTCCGCGTACGTGATCTCGGTCCGGTCCATGGAGGAGACTACCGACGCAACGGCGTGGTTGGCGGCGGTGGAGAGCGAGGCGTACGAGCGGGAAACCCAACTGGCGGGCTTGGTGGGAGCAGCGGGTTGTGGCAGTGCGCTGAAGGTGCCGGTGTTGCCACTGCTTGCCGTGGCGCACTGAGCGCTGCAGTCGGTGTTCTCGGGGCTGGAGGTGCCGTCATCAGCGTCGTAGAAGATGTCGCATCCCCCCCCCAGCTCTGCGGCCCCGACGGGAGAGCAGCAGGAGCTGGAGCACAGGGCGACGTTGATGAGGGCCGAGGTGCGCACATGGTGCACACCGTTGGTGTTGTGCATGGGGAGAGACACCACCAGGCCGGGGAACTCCAGCAGGTTCGGCCGGTAGTGCAGCATGGGCGAGGGGAAGGAGGTGATGAAGTCGCCGAGGCGCTGCATCTGGGGGTTGCCGATGAGCAGGTCGAAGAGGTGCGTGTCGTCCACGACCAGCGTCTTGGTCATGGGCATGCGCACTTCGTACGGCGTGTCAGGCTGCAGAACGAGGAGCAGGGTCTCGGTGGCCAGCTCCTTGCCCACGCACTCGGTGGAGGTGCCGGTGGCGAGCCGCGCGCTGGAGCCGCGGACCGGCAGGTTGAAGGCGCGGACAAGGCTGAGGGGAATCAAGTTGATGTCGGCGCAGGTGTCCCGGAGTGAGCAGGGCTCGCAGGGCGGCTCGGAGCCACCGTGGCCACCGTGCGCTGAAGGACTCGGGCGGTCAGTAGTGACGATACGAACAGCGCCGCGCGCGTAATAAAACAGGCGGGCAGGCGTGTTGAGGTAGTGGACGGACACGGGGTCCCAATCCACCGTGCGGCGGAACCATTCATCCCGGGAGATCTCGTTGATGGTACGGTAGCCGGGAGGGTGGTCACCCACGACGCAGTAGGGAGGGCCACTGCGGGGGCCTAGCGTGGCGCTGCTGGCAGCGGCGGAGTCCACGCTGCCGTGAGTAGCAGCGGCAGTGGAGGGCGGCGGAGGAGGTGCCGCAGACGTGGAAGCTCCGCCCGCCGGAGCGGACGCGAGACAGCTGGACAGGTGGCTGCGCGCCGCCGCGTTGCGTCCAAGGGCCGCGGAAAGGCTGCGCAGCGAGAACCGGGCAGGCAGCTCGAGCTCCTGATCAGCGTCGGAAGCCGGCGGCGCGTGCCGCGGCTCAGGGGACTTGAGGGCGCCGGCACCGACCTCCTGCGCCTGAAAGGAGACAGGCGCTGACTGCTGCTTGTGCGTGGCGCACGCGGCGGGTGCGCTGAGCCCCTGCCCGCCCTCGGAACCGGCAGCGGCGCTGCTGCTCGCGAGAACGGACAGGGAGGAGGGCAGGTCACCTGGGTCGATGACGGTAGTGACGGCGCAGGTGTGCTGAGATCCGGCGCGCCCGATGGACGCCAGCGGGGCGAAGATGCTCATGGCAGCCGCCGGGAAGTTGGACAGGCGCGGCATGAGGCCGAAAGCTCCAGCGCGCCGCGCGCCAGGCGCCGCGGGTGAAGCGTCAGCGTGGCCCGCGACGGAGCTGACGCAGGCGCTGGCGCTGGCGGCGCTGGCGACAGGGGACGGGGGCAGGGGGTTGAGGAAGGAAGGGTTGGCCGACAGCACGGCGATGGAGTGCTGCGCCAGGCGGACCTGGTGCAGGGCCGCGCCGTGCAGCTGCAGCAGGTCGAGGCCGGCGCTAGTGGTGCCGGGGCTGCTGGAGGAGGCGCAGGCGTCGGAGGACGCGCTGGTGACGTTGCAGAAGTACATCTCGGTGTCGTCCTCCTCGTACTTGGTCACGGCGGCGGCCGCGTTGGCGTTGTAACGCCCGCCGTTGCCACCGCCATTGCCGCGGTTGCCGCCGTTGCCACCGTTGTTGCCGTTGTTGCCGTTGTTGCCGTTGTTGCCGTGGTTGCCGCGGTTGCCCTCGTGGTACTGGCGCAGGTTCTTGTCGAAGGAGTCCTGCAGCGCGGGACTGGGCGCCTGGTAGCCCTCGGGCGCCAGCCACGGAGAGCGGATGAAGCACGTGGGCCCGTGCAGGCGAGAGCAGTGGCTGCAGCGCTCGCGCTCGTAGCGCGGCCCGGCCGCCGCCCCACCTCCACCGCCGCTGCCGCTGGCGCCGTTGCCCTTGCGCTTGAACTGGTCCGCCTGATACTTGGTGGCGGGGGGCTGCTGCTGGCTGGCGGCGAAGGCGTTGAAGAGGGAGACCAGCTCGGGCGTCACCAGCATGGCCCCGGAGGGACCGGCGGACGGACCGCCGGGCGCAGAAGCGCTGCTGCTGGAGCTGGTGGCCAGCGCCGCGCTCATCTTGCGCTGCAGGTACTGGCAGTTGGCGGTGTGGTGGCTGTTGTTGGGGCCGTGGTGCGAGCAGGTGTAGAGCTTGTCACCTGCGACGGTGGGCTTGCTGCCGGCGGTCTTGGGAGCGGCGGGCTTGGCGGCGGCGGGCTTGGCGGTGGAGGCAGCGCTGGTGCTGGCGCCGCCGGCGCCAACGCTGGATGCCGCGTTGCTGTACACGCCGACGCCCTGCTCGGCTTGCTTGAAGCGGCGGTTGTCCCACACGATCTCGGCGTCGGTGGCCATCTCGTCCAGGCGCGGGTACCAGTCGCTGGTGAGCACGAGACCCCACTTGGAGCTGATTACCAGCAGGATGTAATTCTCCAGGCGGTCGTGGTAGCCGATGGCGAACTGCATCTTGCTCTCGTCGAGGTAGGGCTCGCACTGCCGCGCGTGCGCCAGCAGGAGCTTGGGGGAGCGGTCGCCCTGCTTCATCCGCACCCACTCGAGGCGGAAGTGCTGCTTGCGGGAGGGCGCGAAGTGCTGTTCCAGGCGCTTGACGAACCAGGCCACCAGGTCAGGGCCGGAGAAGGTCTTGTTGGCGTTGGCGGCGTCCTTGGCCCAGTCGGACTGAGCAAGAGTGGGAATGTCCTCCACAGTGCCGCCGGGCGTCTGGGCGCCCAGGGCCTTGACCCAATGCGCGAACTCGGAGTCCGGAATCGGCAGTTCCTTGAGGGTGCGCAAAGTGTCCACCACCGGGATGGCATCGTACGCGCAGTGGGCATCACGACGGTTCTTGTGCATGGCACGGTTGAGGGTGTCGGTGATCTTGGGCCCATTGGAGAAGGTGAAGGGCTGGCCGCGGCGGGCGTCCAGACCCTTGACTGAGTCGTCGTCATCCATGTCTGAGTCGGAGTCAGAGCCTAGGAAGAACTTGGGGCCGGAGCCCAGGGGAAGTTGAGTGCCCGCGGAGGGCTGGGGTACGTGAGGAGGAGGAGGAGGAGGAGGAGGAGGAGCAGGAGGTTGGGTGCCAGAGGCGGAGGCGTCAGCTGGAAGGGGAGCAGGTGGGATGAGCTGCTGCTGGGGCTGGGCCTCGGGCTGCTCAGCCGGTGACGCGGTGCCTGCGGTGGCGGCAGGCTGCTGTACGGCCTGCTGCGCCGCAGAGATTGCTCCTGCGGCTAGCTGGAGTGCAGCACTCGCTACCGTGCGCGCACCGCTAACTCCAGCGGAAACAAGCTTGCTTGGCGAGAGTAGGCCGGAGCCTTGGCGCTGCCTGCTTGAAGGAGAGCCTTGGCGGGAGCTTGAAGGAGTACCCGAGGGGGTAGCTTGCTGGGAGCTGCGCGAGGTTGCGGCCTTGCTGCCGGACCTGCTGGTGCCCGCGGCGGCGCCTGAGTTGAAGACGGTGCCGGAGCGGGTGGTGCGTACAGATGGGTCGGCGGCAGCAGGAGGTTGAGCGCCTGCGGAGGTGCGCTCGGGTTGAACCGGAGAAAGGATGGGTGGTGTATAGCCAGTAGGGCTATACCGTATGTGCCACCGAGTGGTGGTGGTAGTGAGAACTACCGGTGGATGCAGGCCAGTGCCCTTAAATAGTGCGGGAGACGCGCTCCAGACCGTGGGTTCCCGTCGGAGGGAAGCCCGCGCGTATATCCTTCGCACGGCTCACTGTAACGCATATGCGCCAGAGAGTATACTTCCAGGCATCCAACCAGTCAGGACGTGAGCCAGAGCCCCTACCAGTGACCAGCGTCACGACTCAGCGTGTCAGAATACACGGTGCCAGAGTTGCACATGAGCCCCGGGACAGTCGCCAGTGCGACAGACCCTTTACGACAGAATGTTCGTGACAGTGCCAGGGAAACTGTCCGACAGCAGAAAGTGTGTAACCCGGGAAACCGTCAGGCACGGTTTCCGGCATGACCCCGCCAGCCCGGGCGCTACACAACAAGTGCCCCCCACCTAGGCGGCGATGTCCTCAGCGCCAGACAGCCGATAAGACTCCGCGCCCGGCAGCAGCTCCTGTCATGCGGCGGCAGCTTCAGGGGTCGTCAATGTCAGCGTTGCGCGCAGACAGCACGCGCTTCTTCACAGCCTCCAGCTCAGGCAGCAGATCGTCAGTAAAGTGCTTCGCAGGCTCCCAAGAGTTCTCCGAGTCCGGGTATCCCGCCCACTTGACATACCACTCCGGGACCTTGCGCCGGTTCCGGCCACGGCCCACAAAACGCTCGTGATAGTCCACGATGCGCTCCACGGTCCAGAGAGCCTCACCTTCTACCCAGCCAGCAGGACCAGGCTCAGGCACGGGGTCAGCCAAGCCATCAGCGCCAGCGCGCAGGTTGTACGGCTTAACCAGGGATACGTGAAAGACAGGGTGGAAGCGCAGAGAGGCCGGCAGCTCCAGCTTCACAGCAGCGTTCCCAACCATCCTCACAACCGGAAACGGGCCCACCCAGCGCGGCAGCAACTTACGCGGACCAGTCTTCTTCAGCGCCCGCAGGTGCTTAGTGTTCAGCAACACCGGCTGGCCAGGCGTAAAGGTGATGTCGCGCTTCGAGCGGTTGTAGTACTCAGCGGCGCGTTGACGAGCAGCGTCCAGGCAGGTGCGCGCTCCCTGTACTCGGGACAGAAAATCCTTGACAAAGGTGCGTGCGGCAGGCACGGCAACGTCAAGCTCCCGCCACAGCGGCAAAGGAGGATGGAAGCCGTAATTCAGGAAGAAGGGGGATTGCTTAGCGGACGTGCTGACTGCGTTGTTCATTGCGAATTCGGCAGCGCTCAGGTAGCGGTCCCAGCTCTCCGGATCCCTCCCCGCGAAATTACGAAGCAGGTCACCAAGGGTGCGGTTCATGCGCTCAGTCTGCCCATCGGTCTGCGGATGGTAAGCCGTCGAGAGCTTACGCTTGATGCCCAGCAACTCGCACACAGCCGTCCAGAACTTGCTGGTGAAAGCCGCCCCGCGGTCGGAGATGATGTCCTTGGGCACGCCGTGCAGGCGCACCACATTGTCCACGAACATGCGGGCAGCAGACTCAGCAGAAACCCCGTCAGAGGAGGTGCAGGGCGCCAGGTGCACCATCTTGGTGAGGCGGTCAACGAATACACAGATTGCATCGTAGCCGTCATCAGTTTTAGGCAGCGCAACAATCCAGTCCATAGACACACTCTCCCACGGCTGCGCAGGGACAGGCAGGGGCTGGAGTTCCCCGTTCCCTCGACCAACCGGCGGTTTGTTGCGTTGACAGAGGTCACAGGTGACCACGTAGTTCTCGACGTCGCGGGCCACAGTAGGCCACCAGAACCGCCTGGTAACGAGCTCCAGAGTGCGAATGTAACCTTGATGACCGGCTAGAGGGTCGTCGTGGCATTGCCGCAGGATGGCGCGCCGCACAGCGTCGTCGTTTGGAACCACCACCTGCTTGCGGGAGTTGTGCTCGCGCAGCCAGCAACCACGTGCCGGGATCAGGTTAGCGGTGTTCAGGGGGTCAGAGAACCACGAATCAGCAGCGTACGCGGCCTTCAGTTGCTCTAGTAGGCTGGGCGTCGCCTCAGCAGAAGGCGGCTCGGGAGAGTCAGCATGCTCAGAGGGTGGTGCCGTGTCAGAGTCACCCCGCTCGCCCGCCGTTTGAGGACCTCTAGTTTGCGGCGCACGAAGACCATCCTGCCCCTCAGGCTGCGTACCGTCAGTGGCACCAGTCGTCGACGGGCCAGCGCCAGCGTCGGCGGCAGCCTGCCGTTGCCGTCGCGTCATCACAGCGATGACCAGGTGGTGCAACTGCAGCGACGGGTGCCGAGACAGCGCGTCAGCTACCACGTTGAGGTGGCCAGCGCCATACTCCCACTGGTAGTTGAATCTGGCCATGTATTCCATCCACCTGGCCTGACGCCTGTTCAGGGTTGGCACACCTTCCAGAAAGGTCAGCGGTTTGTGATCGGTCTTAACCACAAAAGGGCTCCCCTCCAGGTAGCAACGCCATTCCCGCAGCGCATGGATAACAGCAAGCAGCTCTTGCTCCCCGGTGGTATAGTTGCGTTCAGCAGGGTTGAACTTCTTAGAGCAGAAAGCGACAGGCCGCCCCTCTTGCAACAACACCGCACCGGTACCGTGGATGGAGGCGTCCGTCACCACCTCGACCCGGAACGGTAGCGCGTAGTCAGGAAAGCATAGGACTATGTCTTCGGCAACCTTCTGCTTGATAGCATCGAAGGCAGCTTGACATTCAGCGGTCCATGCGCCTGGTTTAGGGAATGCGCCTTTGCGCAGCAGGGCTGTTAGTGGAGCGCACAGAGCCGAGTAGCGCCCAATGAACTTGCGGAAGTAATTGGTCAGGCCCAGGAAAGAACGCAAGTCCGTCAGAGTCCGCGGCACCGGCCAGTCACGCACCGTAGCAGTCTTTTTGGGATCCATCCGCACGCCCTCCGCGCACACGATATGACCCAGGTATTCAACCTCCGACTGCGCCCAGCGGCACTTGGACAGTTTAGCGAACAGCTGCTCTTCCCGCAACTTACTCAACACCACGCGTAGGTGCTCCAGGTGCTCTTCCAGTGAAGAGGAGTAGATCAACACGTCGTCGAGGTAGCAGACCACGAACTTGTTGATGTATTCGCCAAACATACGGTCGATGACAGCCTGAAAGGTGGCGGGAGCATTGGCTAGGCCAAAGCACAGCACAGTGAATTCGAAGTGCCCAAAGGGCGTCGAAAAGGCGGTCTTCTCAATGTCCGAGGGCGTGATACGGATCTGGTTATAGCCCTGCTGCAGGTCAATGGACGAGAAGTACCGCGCACCCCGCAACTTGTCTAGTAGGTCATCGACGCGCGGAAGTGGGTAGCGGTTGCGCACAGTCTGCGCGTTCAGGCCGCGGTAATCCACACACATGCGCAGCGTCCCGTCCTTCTTTCCGACAAACAGAATTGGCGCAGAGTACGGGCTGGTCGACTTGCGGATCATACCTTTGTCCAGGAGGTCTTTCACTTGCCGCTCAACCTCCAGCAGCTCATCGCGCGACAGACGGTACATGCGGCGGTAGACAGGGCGCGCGCCAGGTACCAGCGGGATGGTGTGATCGACAGGCCGCACAGGAGGTAGGCCAGGTATGTCGCGGAAGACGTCAGCGTATTCTTTCAGCAGCGCCTGTACGCGGGGCTCAGAGGAAATGTCCGCAGGGACAGCAGGTTGCCCTGGGATAGGCGGGTTAGCAGCGGCAGCGCTACTATCAGGAGACCCCGCCGAGACAGCATTGCAAAGCAAGTGCGGGCGCAGAAGCATGACATGCCCGCCCGCCCTAATCTCACGAACAGCTTGGCGGCGCGACATCTCTTCGGGCGCGACCTTGTTCAGCATGTGCTGCATCGCGAGGTTAGGGTGCTTCTTCTTGGTGGGCAACTGCGCAGAAGCAGCAGAGGGCTCGCAGGCAGGGGGGTTAAGGGGTTCTGGTTCACCAGCGTCAGTGCTGTCGGTGATTGGTTTGAACCCAAGTAAAGCGGCAGAGTGCTTCACCGTCCCCTTGCGCAGCAACAGAGTGCCCTTGCCCAAGTCCAACTGCCCGCCATAGTGCCTCAGAGTAGCGGCGCCTAGGATCAAATCAGCTGAATCAGTCAGGGAAGGCATGACAAAGGGCTCCAGAGTGAGCCGCAACTTGCCAAAGCTAACCCGCAGCTTGACCGTCCCCAGTATGGTTTGCTTACCCCCATCGGCGAGAGTCACGGCGGCCCAGTCAGATGGCCGCAGCTTCAATCCCAAGAACGCAGCCGTTGATTGGGCGAGGAAGTCGTGACTGGCGCCGGAGTCCACCAGCGCGAACATGGGGTGACCACCGGCGTTGACAGACACCAGCGGCAGCTCACCATCTGTATTCGCAGCAGAACAGCGTGGGGAACGTTTAGCGTCGGGCAGCGCAGGTTTTGGGTCATCGTACCACAGTTCAGTCGTGTACGAGAGTGCAGGCAGACCCACAGGCTGACCAGACAGTGACAGCCCGTTAAACAGCGGAATCCCAGGCTCAAACCCCACAACCAACCGCAGACCCGGCAGCAGGCGCCGAGCCGTCTTGACCAGAAAGCGAGGCAACAGGATGCCGATAGCGGTGTTGGGCTTTGACTCCTTGCAGCGCTGGTAATGCGCCACATAAGCCTGCAGCTCCGAAGCAGAGGAAGGTAGGTAGAGAATGGTATGGCCCCCCAGAACCGAAGTCGGCACGGAACAAAAGCGACCTTTCGGCAAGTGCACATTACACAAGTCCGAGAAGCCCGCACAAGCAGCCCGAGCGTCATAGGAAAACCGGCGCTGCACCAGCTGTTCTATGCGCTCAAGCACGTCCGGCCGTAGAGCCACAACACCCTTGCTAACCGCGGCCGCAGGTGGCAACGGCAGCAAAGCCCCAGGGGAAGCCCCTCCCGCGCTAACGCCCTGGGCCACCCCCTACACCTTGCCTTCCTCCCGCGCTGCCTCGAACGCCTCACGAGTTTCGCACTTAGGCTTAGTGCACTTCTCCACGCGGTGGCCAGGCTGACCGCAGCGGTAGCAGTGACCAGCCGCGCGGCGCTCCAGGAACGTAGCGCGCGTGCAGTTGAAGCTGCGCATCCACTCGTCAGGGTCCTTGTCCTCGCCGTCGCCGTCAGTGGCGCGCTTCTTCTTCTTGGGCTCACCGGCGGCCTTGGACGGGGAGCGCTTGCCCTTGCCCTTGCCGGCCCCAGCAGACTGGGCGCGCGGGTTCTTGGTGCGGCCGCGTCCCACGTCCTCGTCGCCGGTGGCCTGCAGGTGATTGAAGCGGGCGGAGGCAGCAGCGGTTGCAGCACGAGCAGCTTTCAGTTTCTTTTCCTCGTTAGTAGAGTGCGCAATCAGAGCGCTGTAGGAGGTGAAGTCATTGCCGCTCAGGTCAGTAGCGCACGGCCCCGCAAGGTCAGACATCAGGCCCTGCTGGAACCACCACACCCGCGACGACTCAGTCATGTCAGCTATGGGCGTGATGAGGGCCTCGAACCGGCTCTGATAGCTGGCTAGAGACTCGCCAGTGCGCATGCGGTACTTCATGCTCTTCAGCGTGTTGCGGGCCTGAGCTGCGCGGGACGTGACCATGGAAGCAAAGCGCGCGCGCAACCCCTCTAGCACCTCCTCTGAGGTGGTGTTCGGCCGCGCCTCCCGCCAGTCCTCAAACCAGTCCTTTGCATCGTCCTTCAGTGCGGACGAAAAGAACAGGATGCGCCCTTGCTCATTCTTGCCCCAGTGCACCAGGCTGAAGTACGTTCGGCAGTCCGATATGAAAGCCCGTACGCGGTCAGCACGCTTCTTGGGTTGGTCCTTGAGTCCCTCCAGTGAGAGGCTAGGAACCGGCAGAGTACCCCGAATTACCTCCTCAGAGGCGGGCGCAGGGCCGTGCGACCGACCAGACGTCGAGGGCGCATCCAGGTCCATGGGCTCGCCGGAGGCAGCGGCGCGGGCGCCGGGGGCGTTGATCAGCCGCAGCAGGTCCGCAACTGTGATGTCAGTGATGGGGGCAGAGCGGTTAACACGGCCACTGGCAGGGGTGCGGACAGCTCCGTCATTCCCAGAGCCCGACTCGTTCCGTGCCCCATCGTTAGACGGGGGAGGCTCACGCCTTACGGGCGGGGTCCCAGCTGCACCACCAGCCCCGGTACCGCCCCCCGCACCGCCGACCCCGTAGGCGAGGCTCAGTTCATCCATGGTTGATAGCCTAAAGCCTACCGGAGTCGATTTTGGTCGCCAGCTCCGATTGCTGCGACAGCAGGCCCAGGACCAGGGTCAGCAGTCCCTGGTTGCCCTTAGCAGCGGACTGGATGACCTTGACAGCGCTGGGGTTCAGGCCAGCGAGACCGCCGCGGCAGTGCGGGCAAATCGCAGTGCCGTCCTCGGCTGACAGGTCCTTCACCGAGGCGAGAACGGCGTCTGTGGGGACAGCAACTAATACAGAATCGAGAAACAGTCAGCGGAAGCGAATTATGCGGAGACTTTACCGATAGCCTCCTGGAACTCAGCAGCATCCGGGCGCTCCATTTTATCGCCGAGGTAAAGCCGAGGATCGAAATGGATCGTATACCAACTTGGTGTATAGCCAGTAGGGCTATACCGTATGTGCCACCGAGTGGTGGTGGTAGTGAGAACTACCGGTGGATGCAGGCCAGTGCCCTTAAATAGTGCGGGAGACGCGCTCCAGACCGTGGGTTCCCGTCGGAGGGAAGCCCGCGCGTATATCCTTCGCACGGCTCACTGTAACGCATATGCGCCAGAGAGTATACTTCCAGGCATCCAACCAGTCAGGACGTGAGCCAGAGCCCCTACCAGTGACCAGCGTCACGACTCAGCGTGTCAGAATACACGGTGCCAGAGTTGCACATGAGCCCCGGGACAGTCGCCAGTGCGACAGACCCTTTACGACAGAATGTTCGTGACAGTGCCAGGGAAACTGTCCGACAGCAGAAAGTGTGTAACCCGGGAAACCGTCAGGCACGGTTTCCGGCATGACCCCGCCAGCCCGGGCGCTACACAACAATGGGCAGAGGTGTGCGTGAGTCTTTATCCAGTGTAGAGAGTCAAGCCCTGGCAGGGCTAAGGTACGGCTGACTGAGGTGCGGCACGCTGTGGTGCAGGTAGGCGACTGCGGCCTGCTGGTTCTACTGACGAGCGATGCAGATGAACGATACAACAGAAGCTAGTGATAATAGCACGATGCTGATGCCACGATACCGCTAGACAGACGGTGTTGCCCAGTACAGGTGACCAGACGTAATACCCGTAGTCTGACGTTGATGACTAACCAAAACCCCGCACGCAAAACTTACAGGCTCCGTGAGGCTACGTCACGAGGTGAAGGGAGCCGAAGTAGTTGGTGGATGGAGCCAGTTAGTACAGGATGCGCTGGCGACCGGAGTCGTGGCTTGAAGGCGGCGGTGGGCTGGAGGGTTGGCTCACACGCCGGACGGAGTAGCCTTTGCCGGCGGACAGCTGGTGCACGCCCAGCTTCTTCTCGAAGGTGTCGCGAACAGCACGGAGAGCGTTGCACTCGGAGGTGGAGTGCTTGGCGCGGAGTCCGTGCAGCTGGCACCCGTAGCTGCGCTCGCAGCGGTACGGACCCTCGTCGGGCTCAGGGGTGACGGCGGCGCGGATATAGGCGGTCTTGGACGCGGGGTCGGAGGCGCCGTTGCCGAACACCTTTTGGAAGAACACGGCGGGGTCCTCGAGCTCAAGGGATAGCGTAGGCGCTCGGGGCGCGGGCTGCGACAGGGGCGCACGGGGCGCAGCAGAGGCGACGGAGGTCTTGGGGCGCTTGGCCGCGGGGGCCGGGTTGCTGTCGACACGAGGGTGCCACCGGTCGGGACCGGAGCGATGCTTGATGGCGTAGTCGAGGGACTCGCCAAGCAAGTGAAACGTGTCCGGCTTGGAGCCGGTGTGCTCGCCGGGGGCGGCGCACGAGATGGGGTAGCGCGACTGGTCGCGATCGGCGAACTTGCCGGACTCGGAGCTGTAGTCGAAGGAGTAGTAGCGCTTCACTGTGGCTCGAGGAGAGCAATAAAGCAGGCAAACAAAACTCTCAGTGCAGAAAGACAAGATGGCCAATCGAGTTCTCTGCACTTCAAGTTGCGAGGCTGCTCCACAGTTGAGGCTGAATATAATGCGATGTCGGTCGCTCAATCGCTAGGACGGCAGCAAAAAGGTGGCTCGACAACCAAGAAGTTGTTGTCGCGGCCCGGCCCTTAGAGCTCTGAGAGGCGAATGCGGGGACGGACCCCAAAACCGACTAATCGTAGCCCTGTCTTACTTGCAGCGAGAGCGGTCTCGCGAAGCAGAGGCGAGGGCGAAGATGACGAGGATGTGACCGTAATGCGAGGACGGCGCGGGGCGAACGGGGCTCCGCCGTCTTGCTTCTTGCTGAGTCTCGCGACGACAGTCCTCGGATGAAGTCGCGGTGCAGGGAAGCGGAACGCAGGTTACGACAGGTTGCGGCTTACAGACTGACCCTTGCAGGGTTTGCCAGTAGCGCTCCGCGCTGTCTTGACGGGAGACAATGAGCAAATTGATACAGATAGCAGCTAGGAGCGGGTCCCCACAGCGCGATCGCCTAGGCGGTGGGGAGCGCTTGAGCGCCGGGTTCTCCGCTGGGTGGGGAGTTCCCACCAAGTTATATAATATATTGTAAATATGAATCTGGACACCAATGACTTCTACAGCTCAATAATGAGGTCTGAGGCGCTCCCCATCGGCAACATTCGGGGGGGTGGGGAGCCGCAAAGGGGCCGATCCTCGGGTCAGTGGGGAGTCTCCACAAAAGTATATATATGAAAGCAAACACTGCACAATGATCCAATACGCTTGAAGTGCATAGTAAAGTCGCCCACTGAACGAGCTCGGTGTCGATTGCAAGTCCGCGTCAAGACCTCCGCCCTTGCGCATCTTAGCCATCCTACCTTCCTTACTGAGTCACAACAACATGGTGAGTCTACTGGCGGTACTAGGCGTACAGGCGGGGGCACTTCAGTGGGGCCATCACGCGCCACTGTCTCGCAGGTGGCAGCGTCTCAGCTGGCAAAGGACACGAGCAGGCGCGTCAGGAACAAAGTGAAACTGCTGGAGAAGACTGTTAAGCAGGAGATCAGGGAGTTCGACAGCGAGCGCACGCAGGAGGATGAGGGCCGCCTTCCCCCTGCCAGCCTGGTCATCACGACGTGGCCGACCAACGCGAACCTGCAGGTGTCGCTGCGCGGATGGCTTAACTGCGCACCGGTGCGTTGGGATGCGGGGTGCGTCCGGGGCGCAGGCTGGGGTGGGGCCAGTGGGAGGGGGGGACGCATGGTGCGGCGCTGGTGCGGCGGACTTGCTTGCCAACCTTCTCCACCCCGCCCACACCTGCACCTGCATGGATAACAGTCATCTGGACTTCAAAACGCCGGTGTCATGGGGGTGCAGTGGTAATAGCCGCATGGCCCGACAAACCCGTGCATTTACCGCAGGTGAAGCAGGTCGTCTACCAGTTCTTGGAGGGGCTCAACGGCATCAAGGCGCTGAAGTTTCCGCGGTACAAGGCCATCGTTGCTTCGCTCAAAGTCGCAGATCTCGCTACAACGGAGGCTCCCAGCACGTTCTATCGGCGCATGGCCAGGCGGGCTGCGGGCGTCATGAAAATGGCCCTGCGTGTGTGGCGGCCGTCAGCTGCTGGTGAGGCGGCTGGTGGTGGTGCCGTGAACGAAGGTGGCCTGGCAGCTGGCGCTGTAGCAGTTGAGGTGGAGGCTGATGATGGCGAGGAGGGCGCGGCGGACGAGGGCACGGCGGGCGAGGGCGAGGCGGGCGAGGGCGCCGCGGGCGAGGGCGCGGCGGGCGAGGGTGCGGCGGGCGAGGGCACGGCGGGCAAGGGCGCCGCGGTCGAGGCCACGGATGACGTGGAGGGCGCGGCGGGCGAGGGCGCAGTAGGCGAGGGGGGCGAGGGTGAGGTGAAGTTCGGGCCGTTTGGGGGGTCGATTGCTGGCCTCCTGTGCTGCGACGGCTACCTGGTCTCAAAGAAGTGGAAGACCTGGCAGCTAACTAACGGGCGTTGCAAGTGTGGTGGTGCTTGCCACGCTGCTCGAGCACACCTTCGCTGGCCGGCCAATGTCCCGCTGGTGGACTACGGCAGCCGCAAGGTGGACGGCAACAACACGCTCCACCTTGGCGTCATCACGTGGGCGTGTGACTACGACTCCGGCTTTAAAGCCGAGTACAACGGGTACGCAAGGTGTTACTTGCATGCACGTACTGCATCGTACTGAACTGACCGGGCGCCGTCACTTGCTTGCAGGGAGGTGGCCGCCCGGGACGCAGCCAAGCAGGTACACAGGGTGTTACGCGGTCTGATGCGCGGTTGTCGAGTATACATATGTTGTGCTTTGTGTTGCAGGGCAACACTGCGCCAAAGAGGGCTTCTGCAGGCGAGCGGCGAGCTGCAGCTGTGCGTGCTGTGGTCGCTGACAGCCATGACGACGAGGACGACCCCCTAGCAGGTAGGCTGAGTAGATCAGATTGGGGCCTCAGTACTTGGCCAATCTTATCCTTTCCTCTGTAGGACCGCGCGTGCACCGCAAGCAACCCAAGCGACGCAGCGAGAGCAGCAAGAAGCTGACACCAGCGCAGGTGGGTGGGTCGGCGCAAGGCCATTGCTTTTGGCGCGTGGTCTGTGGTGCAGGGGCTGCGGGGCGGGGGTCTGAGGGCAGCCGGCGGCCCACCGCGGCGCCGGAGGGGTGGGCGGGCTGGCCAAGACTCCGAATCCAGGCGCGCCCTCTTAACCACATAGTACGCACATCATATGCATGCGGTTGGCGAGTTTGCAGCCAGAACGGCGACCGTCGACTTTTGAGGGGTGGGCGGCGCAGGGGCTGCGGGGCGGGGGTCTGAGGGCAGCCGGCGGCCCACCGCGGCGCCGGAGGGGTGGGTGGGCTGGCCAAGACTCCGAATCCAGGCGCGCCCTCTTAACCACATAGTACGCACATCATATGCATGCGGTTGGCGAGTTTGCAGCCAGAACGGCGACCGTCGACTTTTGAGGGGTGGGCGGCGCAGGGGCTGCGGGGCGGGGGTCTGAGGGCAGCCGGCGGCCCACCGCGGCGCCGGAGGGGTGGGCGGGCTGGCCAAGACTCCGAATCCAGGCGCGCCCTCTTAACCACATAGTACGCACATCATATGCATGCGGTTGGCGAGTTTGCAGCCAGAACGGCGACCGTCGACTTTTGAGGGGTGGGCGGCGCAGGGGCTGCGGGGCGGGGGTCTGAGGGCAGCCGGCGGCCCACCGCGGCGCCGGAGGGGTGGGCGGGCTGGCCAAGACTCCGAATCCAGGCGCGCCCTCTTAACCACATAGTACGCACATCATATGCATGCGGTTGGCGAGTTTGCAGCCAGAACGGCGACCGTCGACTTTTGAGGGGTGGGCGGCGCAGGGGCTGCGGGGCGGGGGTCTGAGGGCAGCCGGCGGCCCACCGCGGCGCCGGAGGGGTGGGTGGGCTGGCCAAGACTCCGAATCCAGGCGCGCCCTCTTAACCACATAGTACGCACATCATATGCATGCGGTTGGCGAGTTTGCAGCCAGAACGGCGACCGTCGACTTTTGAGGGGTGGGCGGCGCAGGGGCTGCGGGGCGGGGGTCTGAGGGCAATTATCTGTTGTGTTCGTGCTGACTTGTTATCACAGGAGGAGCAAGTTGTCGCGGCGTACCGGGAGAAGAGGGCGGCACGGGAGCGGAACAAGCAGATCTGGCCTGCTATCAGAGCGGAGCTGGGCGAGAATTGGCCGGACAACAAGCTGATCAAGGCGGTGAAGGCGGCGGGCGTGTGGGAGGCAGGTCAGTCGATACGTACGACGTAGTAACGTGAGGAGTAACGTGGTGCCCCGACAACAAACCCGCTGCCACAACAACAAACTGCCCTGACCCTTCCCCGTTGTTGCCTGAACTATTGACGTGCCCATTACTCCCATCACCACAACAGACCCTCGTGGCAGAGCGCCTGGTCAAGGGCGACGCCAACATGCGGACCCTGCTTCATCCGACGAGGATGAGCAGGAGGATGGCGCAGCTTCGTCTGAGGACAACTTCGCTTATGGGGACGACGACGAGGAGGAGGACGAGGGGGAGGACGTGGAGGACGAGGAGGAGGACGAGGAGAGCGAGGGGAGTGGCAGTGAGGGGAGTGCAGATCAGCAAGTCGTGCAGCCTGCCGCAGCAAGGGGGCGGGGCGGCTGGGGCAGCAGGGGTCGCGGGGGGAGGGGCAGTGGGCGAGGTGGTGGCGGGCGTGGTGACGGTGGTGACGGCGAGGCTAGCAGCGCCGCCGACGGGGCGGGCGCCGCCGCCCCTGGTAGCCCTCCCAGCTCAGGACCGGCAACAGGGGCGGCGTTGACGCAGCCTGCAGCAACTAGGGTCCAGGGGGAGGGGCAGCGGGGTCGCGGGGGGAGGGGCAACGGGCGCGGCCGCGGCGGGCGTGGTGCCGGTGGTGACGGCGAGGCGAGCAGCGCCGCCGACGGGGCTGGCGCCGCCGCCCCTGGTAGCCCTCCCAGCGCAGGACCACCTCGCCGGTCAGCACGAGCTGGCGCTGGGGCGCGCATGGTGCCCTTGCTTGCAGCAGTCAAGGGAAGGCTTTAAACTGGCGTCAAATGGTCGGTGTATGTCAATGCCGCCGCGGCCAGGTTGATAATGTCGATCAAAGCATAGGTAAACGGTTGGCAGTTGTGGCCAGTGGTGTGGCCAGCGGTGCAGCAAGTGTCAGGTAGTGTGGGAAGCGCGAGGACCCGATAATAGAGTTGAGCTGCATTGTAGCCACACAGTTAAACGCAAGGCTTGCTGCCGGCGGCTCAAAGTGTGGAAGTGTGCGCTGGTAGGACAAGGCATGGACGAGAACTGGCATGCCCCATTTGTGATAAACTAAAAGCGTGCGCCTGCATTCACCGTGATCCCATTGTTCCCCTGCTGTCTGACATTCCTGACAGCCATTCTTGGTGACGGCGACTCAAAACTCGATGCGACCGCAATGGCTTCCGCCCCTCCCCCTGGGGGGGAAGGGGCAAGTCAACGTACGCATGCATGCGCCGTGATCCCATCCATCCGCTGGTTGGACCCGCAGTCCGGCTCAGCTGTGCGCAGATGTTACATTACTCAATGTGCCGCCCTTGACGACCCCCCCCCGTAGCTCGCACCTTGCGCCATCAACAGACAACTGAAACCGTCCCCCACATGTAACTGGCACGCATTGATCGCGTGGATGCAAAGACGGATGAGCATGACAAGTGGGTTCTACACGACACGCGTGTTCCAGCGTGCAGCTCACCAAATGCACAACATATAATACAGGGGTCAATATGTACAGCTTCACGCGTCATCATTGAAGTCAAGGTAGCTGCGGTCAATTGGAGGCTCCTGACCAGAGGTGAAGCCCTCCCATGCCGACAGCATGGTCTCGTACATGTACAGGTGTGCACGGAGAATAAGAGCGTGGGAAGAGCCTTCCGCAGCCTGAAGCACGTGACGCTTCAAGCACACCACTCGCTTCTCATAATAAATCCTCGCACACTCTCCCTCCCGCTCTATTAGCTCTAGCTCTTCTGTGCACCTGGCCAGCTCGTGACTGCATCTCAGCAGCGTGGCCACAATGCGCGGCCCTGCGCCCTCCCCTACACTAGGGTCCCATGGGAATTGCTGGCGCAGAACGGCGCTGAATGCGTCGCTGTGCCCAGTGCCCTTCTGTCCCGCACCACCCGGCAGACCCTCACGGTCTGTGTCTTGCCCCACAATCTTGCGCAACACAGTCGCCTCCGCTTGGGTGCGCAAGCCAGCAGGATGTGCGAGGCACCACCTACTCCACCGCACCACCTTGTCCCAGGCGCCACGAATCCTCGCGAGCGCCTTCTCCTTCTCCTTCTTGACCAGATCTCGTTCCTTTTTCCGCGAGAGAAGCGACGCTAGCAGCTGCTCTAAGCAGTAGTAGTCCAGCACTGCGGCCTGAATGGCGGAGACAGCGGCAAAGCTTTGGAAATGGAGTGTCGGCAGACCCTTCGCCCGCCGGCACCCCGTGATCCAGCGGCTTCCCCTCCCGCCCCGCCCTCCCCCACCTGAGCCTCTGTCGCCATCCTGGGCAACACGTCGTCAAACACCACCCTCCCCAGCCTTCAACTTCTTTGCTGCGCCCACCCTGTCCGCCCGTGCCTCCTTTGCCACACCCGCCCCCGCGTCCTTGCCGCGCCGCTCCCACCCATGACCAACCAGCTCACCTCAATCTCCACGTACAGCTCTTGCAGGCTGCTAGCAGCAACCTCGTGCAGGCCTGCAACGAAGTCAGGTGAATCGGGAGTCCACATTTTCCAAGCGGGGTTCTCGGCCTCATAACGCTGGACCTGCAATAGGGGCAGCAATCGAGGCACTGTGTTTACACACGCACGGGCAGCCGCTCGTCACCCGTCCATGCGTGCACAGCCCCCCTCTCCCTTCAACACACCTGCTCCTTCATGGCCTTGACTACTTGCGGGCGTTGCCGCACGGTCAGGTCGTCGCCCCCTCCATACAGCAGATCCAGCGGTACCTCCCCTGAGGCGTCCAGCGCGTCTGGGCGCGACAGCTTCTCCACAACCGCACGGCTGCGTACATACTGCGCGCGAGCAGGGAGGGGCTCCGATGGAAGCGGCGCCTCAGGAGCCCGTGGGCCCCGTGCCATGAGCGACTCCACGTCAGCCTGCACCTGTGCACACGCAAGCAAAGGGCAGCGTGAACGTTCAGGGCGACTTGACATCATGCGACCTGACAATCAGAGTCCGTGAGCTCCCGCACACCTCAGCGGCCTTGCTGCCTAGCCCGCCTTCTATCCGCTTGATGCGGTCGCGCATGGCGGAGGCTATCAGGTCCGCTTTGCGCCTGGCACGCCACAGGCGCGCAGGCAGCCCGAGCAGCACCTGCGTGCATGAGGCAACGCCACCCAAATGTTAGGGAAGTTGGTTGGGGCGTGACGCCAGGAGGCGCAGACGCATGCACCATTATTAACTATGAGCTCGCTCCCCCGTGCACTCTACCTGGTCGCTGTAGAGGCGCGAGATATGCTCCAGGTGGGCCTCACGATTGGCGGGTGCCATGTACCGCGTCGCGGCTCCATGCGGCCCCACTACACTGTTGAACACCTCCGCGGGCTCTCCTGTGCCCCGGCCTGCCCCCGGCTGCTGCGTATGTCCAAACTCCTGCTGACAGGCGAAGCTGCACGCGGATAGCACTGTTAGTCGCGTTTCCATATTGACCTAACTAACGCGCCTACTTACTTGTGCGCATAACGATGCCACGGCTGAATGAGACAAGTCACTGCGCGGCCCAGGGCCACCAGGTCAGGAGTCTGGCCTGGGGCGTCAAGCCACTTTGCAAGGGACTTGCTCCAGCGGCATGCGATATCATACCACCAGAACTGGACGGCTGTGCCTGCGAAGAGGAGTGAGTGTATGGCGGCAATGGCATAGATATGCCGCTCGCCGGTGAAGAAGTTGACCAGGCGCATCAGCATGCCGTGCCGACACAGCACCACGCCTGCTCCCGTGATCAGATTCTGCGACAGAAATTTAAGAAGTAAGGAACACAACTACATTTCATTGCAATACAGCGCCATATCTTTCAGCATCGCACCTTGCCGTGCTCTGTGGCAAACACACGATCGGCGTGGAATGATGAACACCGGCTGGGGCCATTGTCCGACGCCCATGTCTCGTCCAGGTCCTGAACCGCCCTGTTGCTCAAGAAGAAACGCCGACCACCCCACTGCACGTACTGTTTGTCCCGGTATACCCCCCGGGACAGAAGGTTCAGCTTGAAGCAGCCGTCAAAGTGCAGTGAGTGAAACCACTTAGGCCCTGCCCGCACGTCTTCCACGCACAGCCAGCGGGTGGGAAGCGGTAGCAAACCCCCCGCCGGCCGTCGTGTTGGAATGGGTAAGCCCAGCAACACAGGGCTAGCTGCCGCAGCTGCGCACGCTGCCGCAGCTGCACCTCCGTGCAGCTCTGCCGTGGCCCTTGCACTCCGCCACCCCCCTGGCGCGCTGGTCCCTGCCTGGCCGCCTCCCTGGCCGCTCGGTCCTGCTACTGCTGTCCCTGCCTCCTCGCCCTGCTGCTGCTCGCCCTGCTGCTGCCCGCTGGGTCCTGCTATTGCTGTCCGTGCCTCCTCGCCGTGCTGCTGCTCGCCGCCATCTGCTGCTGTCCCCGCCACAGCCCCAGCTATTGCTGCTGCTGCTGCTGCTGGAATTGGCGAAGGCTCCGCTGCTGTGCCCGCAGCCGTCGTGACTGCGGTCGTGCCTGCGGTAGGCTCGGCGCCCTGCCCCTGCACGTCACTGCCGCCGCAGCTCCTTGCTGATGAGTGACTGCAGTCTCCACAGCAGGGGCACGCGTTTAGCGCCCCCGCAGCTGGCCAGCCCTCCAAGCCCTCTGGATAGTCGCGGACAACACCGTCCAGGTGGTAGTAGGCGTTCAGCGCGAAGCGCATACGCTGCCGCAACAAGTCCCGGCTGAGCTTAGGGGCTGCGGGCGAGCTGACTGGCCAAGTGCCGTTGAGCCTCCACACTTCCATCATGGAAGCAGCAAATGCCTCCGAGCTCTCGTGGCGGCTGTAGTAGCAGGCGCGGGAGAACTGCTGGAGCGTGGTTGCTTGCCACCACAACACCGTGGTCCCATCCAAGTGTTTGGGCAGATTCCACGATGTTGTGGTGTCTGGCAGGCAGTCCACGACCGTCGGCCGCATGCTAACGTTCTGCATGCAGCCTTCGCAGTACAGCACGGGCACCTCTACGAGGACGGGCTGCTCCCAGGTGACAACCACGACACGCACGTGGTGCGTCGGGTTGCACTCCCTGCTGCACTCGGGACACACGCCACTCCTCGCCGCCACCAGACTGCGGATTGCGGTTGCTTGAGATTGGAGCACCAGCTGACGTGCAGACTGGGAGTCTGCGAGATCCCGAAGGAAAGCTGTCGTGAGGTCGGGAGACTGGGCGACCGACTGCTCGCGGTCAGGTGCGCGGTCAGTGCGCGCTGCTGCTCCACGCGTGCCGCCTTGCGTGCCGCTAGCGTCCGGGCCCTCGTCACCGCCATAGGCGGCGCCGTCCACTTCGGCAGCATCGTCAACTGGGTGGGGATCCTCCGCAGCTGAGGCGAAGCGTCCGTCTGGGGCTCGTTTGCGCGATGCCGCCGCCGAAGAACTAGTTTGGCGCCTCTGCCTAAGTCCAAGTTGTTTTAAGTCTTCCTCTTCCTCCTCAGTAAGCCGCAGTGCCCTAGGTATGTTCTTCTTGTTGGCGTACTTCCCAGCGTAAGAGAAGTTGGACATGGTAGAGCATTTGGACTGTGCGGGGCGCTAGTAGTTGCAAGAAAGCATGCACTATTCAGTTTATGCCAGATAAATACTATTGAAGCAGCTCACGCGCATGATGGGCTGGCCGCAGGTGCGAATGGGGACGGGCGGGGGCCTTAGGGCGGGGGAGACTCGTGCGATGGCTCAAGGGCACTATTATTGAGCTGTAGAAGTCATTGGTGTCCAGATTCATATTTACAATATATTATATAACTTGGTGGGAACTCCCCACCCAGCGGAGAACCCGGCGCTCAAGCGCTCCCCACCGCCTAGGCGATCGCGCTGTGGGGACCCGCTCCTAGCTGGTTCGCCAGGACCGAACAGAATTTGCCCGACGCTTTCAGGATTCAACTGTAGATGATACGAAGTTGACGGCACTTGGCTAGGCCTAAAACACCGCCTATGCGAGATATTGGCCTCGCTCGGTCAACGATTTGAGCCCCGACCCTGGACCGACATGTTTTAGGGCCGGGCAATACGGCGCTTTGTGCTGCTTCTTAACTGGATTTGGCGGTATCTTCGACAGGGATCGTAGGTGTTTTGGGGGTTTTGGGGGCGTGCCCCCTAGGAAACGTTTCCGGGCGTAGATGGCGCGGGAGGAGCTGTGTAGACGCCGGGGGCCTAACGCCATCTACAAGATACGGGCACTGGGCCCGTGGCTGAACTAGCCCGCTTGTCCCGCTTGCCCCTACAGGTATGTGCGCAAAAACTAACTAACAGCCTGCTACAGGTTGGACATTCGGAGCGTTGCTTGCTGTGCACCTGCCTGCCCCCCTTTGCACCTCCCGGTGCTGTTTCTGTCCCCCCCATGAAACTTCCTCTGTGCCTGCCCAACATAAAGCACTCCGGTAACATGAAACTTTCTCTGCTCCAGCCCACCCACCGGCCCAGCCCAGCCAGCACAGGAAAGCGGGGTGGGAACCTTGGAGATCCAAACCGTCACCTGGCACACGGAATCAACACGTCTTCATCTTCGGGATGTTTACTCCCCACGCGCCACGCATATTGCAGCGTGCTCAGGATGCAGGTGGACTTGGATTCCAAACAGTCACACCTGTGCACAGCCAACCTGTGCGTCTACTCATTTCTAGCTAAGGGCCCTTTGGCCCGTGTCGTGATCTCCTGTGTTACTGAACCCAGCGTGTGATAAGGCGCGGGTTACGCGGGAAAACCGGGCGAAGGGTTTTGCCGGTTCGTATAATGGGTTTCTTCGTCACGGACACGCGTGGAAGGTGACTCCAAAACCCGTGGCCTGACGCCGGGTATATGCGAGTGTGTTAGTAGCGTGTACTTTGCGGTCGTCTTTCCAACTGTGTCTGAGTTGTGCACGCGCCCTGCGCGGACTGACGTTGGAGGTTTGTGCGCGCCTCTGGCGAACTTCATAGCTATGTGTGCACCTTTGTTCTGCCTTTACGTCTGTCTTTACGCCGTGTGGAGTGGTGCAAGTTGGGTAAGTGCCCTTTGCGGTGACGCGGTGATGACGCAGTACGACGCTTGAGGCAGCTTTAGAACGCGCAGCAAGAAGCCAAGCCTTGTCTTGCTTCTTGCTCTCTCATACAGCCTGTGAGTTAGCCGTCCCTATTGCAAGACCACGCTATCTGTATCAATTTGCTCATTGTCTCCCGTCAAGACAGCGCGGAGCGCTACTGGCAAACCCTGCAAGGGTCAGTCTGTAAGCCGCAACCTGTCGTAACCTGCGTTCCGCTTCCCTGCACCGCGACTTCATCCGAGGACTGTCGTCGCGAGACTCAGCAAGAAGCAAGACCGCGGAGCCCCGTTCGCCCCGCGCCGTCCTCGCATTACGGTCACATCCTCGTCCTCTTCGCCCTCGCCTCTGCTTCGCGAGACCGCTCTCGCTGCAAGTAAGACAGGGCTACGATTAGTCGGTTTTGGGGTCCGTCCCCGCATTCGCCTCTCAGAGCTCTAAGGGCCGGGCCGCGACAACAACTTCTTGGTTGTCGAGCCACCTTTTTGCTGCCGTCCTAGCGATTGAGCGACCGACATCGCATTATATTCAGCCTCAACTGTGGAGCAGCCTCGCAACTTGAAGTGCAGAGAACTCGATTGGCCATCTTGTCTTTCTGCACTGAGAGTTTTGTTTGCCTGCTTTATTGCTCTCCTCGAGCCACAGTGAAGCGCTACTACTCCTTCGACTACAGCTCCGAGTCCGGCAAGTTCGCCGATCGCGACCAGTCGCGCTACCCCATCTCGTGCGCCGCCCCCGGCGAGCACACCGGCTCCAAGCCGGACACGTTTCACTTGCTTGGCGAGTCCCTCGACTACGCCATCAAGCATCGCTCCGGTCCCGACCGGTGGCACCCTCGTGTCGACAGCAACCCGGCCCCCGCGGCCAAGCGCCCCAAGACCTCCGTCGCCTCTGCTGCGCCCCGTGCGCCCCTGTCGCAGCCCGCGCCCCGAGCGCCTACGCTATCCCTTGAGCTCGAGGACCCCGCCGTGTTCTTCCAAAAGGTGTTCGGCAACGGCGCCTCCGACCCCGCGTCCAAGACCGCCTATATCCGCGCCGCCGTCACCCCTGAGCCCGACGAGGGTCCGTACCGCTGCGAGCGCAGCTACGGGTGCCAGCTGCACGGACTCCGCGCCAAGCACTCCACCTCCGAGTGCAACGCTCTCCGTGCTGTTCGCGACACCTTCGAGAAGAAGCTGGGCGTGCACCAGCTGTCCGCCGGCAAAGGCTACTCCGTCCGGCGTGTGAGCCAACCCTCCAGCCCACCGCCGCCTTCAAGCCACGACTCCGGTCGCCAGCGCATCTTGTACTAACTGGCTCCATCCACCAACTACTTCGGCTCCATTCACCTCGTGACGTAGCCTCACGGAGCCTGTAAGTTTTGCGTGCGGGGTTTTGGTTAGTCATCAACGTCAGACTACGGGTATTACGTCTGGTCACCTGTACTGGGCAACACCGTCTGTCTAGCGGTATCGTGGCATCAGCATCGTGCTATTATCACTAGCTTCTGTTGTATCGTTCATCTGCATCGCTCATCAGTAGAACCAGCAGGCCGCAGTCGCCTACCTGCACCACAGCGTGCCGCACCTCAGTCAGCCGTACCTTAGCCCTGCCAGGGCTTGACTCTCTACACTGGATAAAGACTCACGCACACCTCTGCCCATCCTTTCTCCGGTTCAACCCGAGCGCACCTCCGCAGGCGCTCAACCTCCTGCTGCCGCCGACCCATCTGTACGCACCACCCGCTCCGGCACCGTCTTCAACTCAGGCGCCGCCGCGGGCACCAGCAGGTCCGGCAGCAAGGCCGCAACCTCGCGCAGCTCCCAGCAAGCTACCCCCTCGGGTACTCCTTCAAGCTCCCGCCAAGGCTCTCCTTCAAGCAGGCAGCGCCAAGGCTCCGGCCTACTCTCGCCAAGCAAGCTTGTTTCCGCTGGAGTTAGCGGTGCGCGCACGGTAGCGAGTGCTGCACTCCAGCTAGCCGCAGGAGCAATCTCTGCGGCGCAGCAGGCCGTACAGCAGCCTGCCGCCACCGCAGGCACCGCGTCACCGGCTGAGCAGCCCGAGGCCCAGCCCCAGCAGCAGCTCATCCCACCTGCTCCCCTTCCAGCTGACGCCTCCGCCTCTGGCACCCAACCTCCTGCTCCTCCTCCTCCTCCTCCTCCTCCTCCTCCTCCTCCCGTACTCCAGCCCTCCGCGGGCGCCCCTGCCCCTCCGCCTCTCCCTCCTCTTGCACCTCAGCCCGCCGCGGGCACCCTTCCTCCTCCACCTCTCCCTCCTCCAGTGCCTACGCCCTCCGCGGGCACCCAGCACTCTCCCCCACCCCCGCCTCCTCCTCCCCCTCCTCCTTCACCACCTCCTCCCGTACCCCAGCCCTCCGCGGTCACTCAACTTCCCCTGGGCTCCGGCCCCAAGTTCTTCCTAGGCTCTGACTCCGACTCAGACATGGATGACGACGACTCAGTCAAGGGTCTGGACGCCCGCCGCGGCCAGCCCTTCACCTTCTCCAATGGGCCCAAGATCACCGACACCCTCAACCGTGCCATGCACAAGAACCGTCGTGATGCCCACTGCGCGTACGATGCCATCCCGGTGGTGGACACTTTGCGCACCCTCAAGGAACTGCCCATTCCGGACTCCGAGTTCGCGCATTGGGTCAAGGCCCTGGGCGCCCAGACGCCCGGCGGCACTGTGGAGGACATTCCCACTCTTGCTCAGTCCGACTGGGCCAAGGACGCCGCCAACGCCAACAAGACCTTCTCCGGCCCTGACCTGGTGGCCTGGTTCGTCAAGCGCCTGGAACAGCACTTCGCGCCCTCCCGCAAGCAGCACTTCCGCCTCGAGTGGGTGCGGATGAAGCAGGGCGACCGCTCCCCCAAGCTCCTGCTGGCGCACGCGCGGCAGTGCGAGCCCTACCTCGACGAGAGCAAGATGCAGTTCGCCATCGGCTACCACGACCGCCTGGAGAATTACATCCTGCTGGTAATCAGCTCCAAGTGGGGCCTCGTGCTCACCAGCGACTGGTACCCGCGCCTGGACGAGATGGCCACCGACGCCGAGATCGTGTGGGACAACCGCCGCTTCAAGCAAGCCGAGCAGGGCGTCGGCGTGTACAGCAACGCGGCATCCAGCGTTGGCGCCGGCGGCGCCAGCACCAGCGCTGCCTCCACCGCCAAGCCCGCCGCCGCCAAGCCCTCCGCTCCCAAGACCGCCGGCAGCAAGCCCACCGTCGCAGGTGACAAGCTCTACACCTGCTCGCACCACGGCCCCAACAACAGCCACCACACCGCCAACTGCCAGTACCTGCAGCGCAAGATGAGCGCGGCGCTGGCCACCAGCTCCAGCAGCAGCGCTTCTGCGCCCGGCGGTCCGTCCGCCGGTCCCTCCGGGGCCATGCTGGTGACGCCCGAGCTGGTCTCCCTCTTCAACGCCTTCGCCGCCAGCCAGCAGCAGCCCCCCGCCACCAAGTATCAGGCGGACCAGTTCAAGCGCAAGGGCAACGGCGCCAGCGGCAGCGGCGGTGGAGGTGGGGCGGCGGCCGGGCCGCGCTACGAGCGCGAGCGCTGCAGCCACTGCTCTCGCCTGCACGGGCCCACGTGCTTCATCCGCTCTCCGTGGCTGGCGCCCGAGGGCTACCAGGCGCCCAGTCCCGCGCTGCAGGACTCCTTCGACAAGAACCTGCGCCAGTACCACGAGGGCAACCGCGGCAACAACGGCAACAACGGCAACAACGGTGGCAACGGCGGCAAACGCGGCAATGGCGGTGGCAACGGCGGGCGTTACAACGCCAACGCGGCCGCCGCCGTGACCAAGTACGAGGAGGACGACACCGAGATGTACTTCTGCAACGTCACCAGCGCGTCCTCCGACGCCTGCGCCTCCTCCAGCAGCCCCGGCACCACTAGCGCCGGCCTCGACCTGCTGCAGCTGCACGGCGCGGCCCTGCACCAGGTCCGCCTGGCGCAGCACTCCATCGCCGTGCTGTCGGCCAACCCTTCCTTCCTCAACCCCCTGCCCCCGTCCCCTGTCGCCAGCGCCGCCAGCGCCAGCGCCTGCGTCAGCTCTGTCGCGGGCCACGCTGACGCTTCACCCGCGGCGCCTGGCGCGCGGCGCGCTGGAGCTTTCGGCCTCATGCCGCGCCTGTCCAACTTCACGGCGGCTGCCATGAGCATCTTCGCCCCGCTGGCGTCCATCGGGCGCGCCGGATCTCAGCACACCTGCGCCGTCACTACCGCCATCGACCCAGGTGACCTGCCCTCCTCCCTGTCCGTTCTCGCGAGCAGCAGCGCCGCTGCCGGTTCCGAGGGCGGGCAGGGGCTCAGCGCACCCGCCGCGTGCGCCACGCACAAGCAGCAGTCAGCGCCTGTCTCCTTTCAGGCGCAGGAGGTCGGTGCCGGCGCCCTCAAGTCCCCTGAGCCGCGGCACGCGCCGCCGGCTTCCGACGCTGATCAGGAGCTCGAGCTGCCTGCCCGGTTCTCGCTGCGCAGCCTTTCCGCGGCCCTTGGACGCAACGCGGCGGCGCGCAGCCACCTGTCCAGCTGTCTCGCGTCCGCTCCGGCGGGCGGGGCTTCCACGTCTGCGGCACCTCCTCCACCGCCCTCCACTGCCGCTGCTACTCACGGCAGCGTGGACTCCGCCGCTGCCAGCAGCGCCACGCTAGGCCCCCGCAGTGGCCCTCCCTACTGCGTCGTGGGTGACCACCCTCCCGGCTACCGTACCATCAACGAGATCTCCCGGGATGAATGGTTCCGCCGCACGGTGGATTGGGACCCCGTGTCCGTCCACTACCTCAACACGCCTGCCCGCCTGTTTTATTACGCGCGCGGCGCTGTTCGTATCGTCACTACTGACCGCCCGAGTCCTTCAGCGCACGGTGGCCACGGTGGCTCCGAGCCGCCCTGCGAGCCCTGCTCACTCCGGGACACCTGCGCCGACATCAACTTGATTCCCCTCAGCCTTGTCCGCGCCTTCAACCTGCCGGTCCGCGGCTCCAGCGCGCGGCTCGCCACCGGCACCTCCACCGAGTGCGTGGGCAAGGAGCTGGCCACCGAGACCCTGCTCCTCGTTCTGCAGCCTGACACGCCGTACGAAGTGCGCATGCCCATGACCAAGACGCTGGTCGTGGACGACACGCACCTCTTCGACCTGCTCATCGGCAACCCCCAGATGCAGCGCCTCGGCGACTTCATCACCTCCTTCCCCTCGCCCATGCTGCACTACCGGCCGAACCTGCTGGAGTTCCCCGGCCTGGTGGTGTCTCTCCCCATGCACAACACCAACGGTGTGCACCATGTGCGCACCTCGGCCCTCATCAACGTCGCCCTGTGCTCCAGCTCCTGCTGCGCTCCCGTCGGGACCGCAGAGCTGGGGGGGGGATGCGACATCTTCTACGACGCTGATGACGGCACCTCCAGCCCCGAGAACACCGACTGCAGCGCTCAGTGCGCCACGGCAAGCGGTGGCAACACCGGCACCTTCAGCGCACTGCCACAACCCGCTGCTCCCACCAAGCCCGCCAGTTGGGTTTCCCGCTCGTACGCCTCGCTCTCCACCGCCGCCAACCACGCCGTTGCGTCGGTAGTCTCCTCCATGGACCGGACCGAGATCACGTACGCGGAGCCTCCCAAGCCCAAGCGCAACGGCAAGCGCAAGAAGCGCGCACCGCCCTCTGTCAAGCAGCCAACCGGCGTCAAGCGCACCTGGCGCGGTGTCATTACGTTCCTGCTCTTCTTCACCACCCTCTTCTCCATGGCCGCTGGCGTGGGTGCAACTGCTGGCGCCACCGGCAGCGGCAGCGCCTGCTTGCAGGCTATTCAGCAGATTGAGGCCGTCTCAGCCGCCCTCCACGCGGCGCCGCCTCAGCTCCGTGCCCGCTGGCGCATCAGCCCCGCGCTGATGCCCGAGCCCGACATTCTGTCCTCCGCTGATCACCCCCCAGGTCTGTCAGGTGTGCTCGCCAGTGTTGACACCTTCACCTTCGACGGCAAGATGGCGGCAGCAGCCTGCGAGCGCTACGAGAAGGACAAGGATGGCGGATGGGTCTGGGGCCATGCTACCGCCATGCCACCTGACGTCATGGCTCAGCTTCAGCAAACTGTGCGCGACCGCAAGGGCTCCGCCTTCGCCTACAGCATGGAGGAACTACCTGGTTACTGCGGTGAGCTGGGCGCTTTTCGTCTCGAACTTACGACCGAGAAGCCCATCATCCAGCAGTCACGCCGCTACAGCCCTAAGGAGCAGGAGATCATTCGCACCAAGACCGAAGAGCTGCTCTCGCCAGGCATCTGCGTCGAGTGGAAGGGCCCCACCAAGGCTGTCGTCAACCCCGTGATTGCTGCCAAGCGTGATGAGTCTACCGGTCTCTGGACCGCAGCACGCATGGCCCAGGATTACCGTCCCGTCAACAAGGTTACCGCGCCTGACAAGTACGGCCTCCACCGGCCAGAAGAGATCTTTCAGCGCGTAGGCAAGGCACGGTTTTTCAGCAAGCTGGATATGCGGCAGGGATTCTTGCAGATACCCATCCACGAGGAGGACCAGGCCAAAACCGCCTTCTGGTGTGGCAACCGCATTATCGCCTACACGCGCATGCCATATGGTCTCAAGAACGCGTCCGCCGCGTTCCAGCGCCGCATGGATCATGAGCTGCGCCGAGCTGGCCTAGATCATTGTGCTATTTCCTTTATTGATGACGTCTTGATCGCAACTGATACCGCCGAGGAGCACGTCGCCGCCGTGGCTGCCGTACTGGACGCACTATCAGCGTGTGGGCTCCGCGCCCACCCTGACAAGTCAATCTTCGGCGCTGACGTCATAGAATACCTTGGGCACAATCTCTCCACCTTCGGCATATCTCCGCACCACGCCAAGGTCGCTGCCATCCTGGCGCTTGTCCCGCCCAAGAACGTGTCTGAGCTCCGCACCCAGCTTGGTTTTATCAACTACTACCGGTGCTACATTCCCCGCATGTCGGAGATGGCAGCACCAATGAACCATCTACTCAAGCAGGGTGTCGCCTGGCGCTGGGGCACAGAACAGGAGGAAGCCCACCGTGCTATCAAGGAGGTGTTTACACAGCCCAACGTTGTCCTGAAGCGTATTGACTACAGTCGCCAGTTAATTCTGCACACCGACTTTTCGAACAAGGGCATCGCCGCCGTGCTAGGTCAACTCGATGACCAAGGCCAAGAATATATGTGCGCCTGCATCAGCCGCTCCCTGAACAAGCACGAGTCCAACTACGCGTCTTACAAGGGTGAGATGCTGGCGGTAGTGTGGGCGGTCAAGATGCTGCGACACCACCTTATTGGCTCTGACACCCCCTTCAAGCTGGTTACGGATCACCAGCCGCTTCTGTATTTAATGAGCTCCGAGGGTTTGACCGGCCAGTACGCTCGTTTTGCTCTGGTGCTGCAAGAGTACAACTTCACCATCGAGCACCGACCTGGTATCAAACACCAGAACGCTGATGGCCTGTCACGATTCCCCCTGGCTTCAACCACTGACGGGTCCGGAGCCCGTCTTGATGAGGATGACGATGGCTTCGACGCACGGCCTCTCCCCACCGACGCCGCCTCCGCGCTTGCTGCCAGCGCGGCATCGTGTCAGATCGTGCACGCAGCCCTCAACTCCTCGGCACCCGTTGCCACCTTCGCCTCGGACTTCCTACCGTCACCAGATGAGGCTACCTTCGGTTGGAATGGCTGGGGCTACGAAGCATCCTGCCCGCAGCCAGACGACCCTGATCTGGAAACCAAGGTGGCGCGTGAGCTCCTGCGCGGGTCCGCCATCGAGTGGAGAGCCGCGCGCAAGCGACGCCTTCGTGATGAAGGTGGTGCCCCCGAGGCGCCACCTGTTCCCTCGCCTTCCGCCGTCAGCACCGCCAGGTGGTATGACAGCGCCTACCGACACGGAGTGGTCCTGTACGAACCACTAGGCGGCCTGGCGTCCATGTTGGACGCCTGCCTCCTGAACGGCCTGCCCGTCAAGCGCTACTACTGCTCCGAGCCTGACCGCCAAGCACGCCGTGTCGTGCTGCAGCGTCTGCCCCGTCACACCGACGCGCAACCTGCCCTCTTCCCCGCCTCCGCCTGGTCAGACACCTTCATCACCCTGCCACCGTCAGCCTCCGACGTCACTGAGCAGCACATCCAGCTGCTCGGCAGGGGCAACGAGCCCATTCTCATTGCCGCATACTGGAGCCCAGGTGACGCGGGTGCGCAAGCGGCAGCCGTGCGGGTAGTTGCGCTCGCGCAGCAGCACCTAGGTGCTGACAGGGTCATGTTCTGCTGCGGCTCTACTGTCCCCGGCAGTCCTGCTCCCGCCATCGAGCAGCGCAGCACTGACAGCGCGGCACGCGAAGCCTGGGGTCAACCTGTCGTTGCAGACTCAGCACGCTTCGGCTCTGGTTTTCACCAGCTCTATCGCACTTGGACCAGCTTGACCCCCGACAACACTCTCCGTGAGATGACTGAGGCCGCAACACGCCCCGCCGCCAGTGACGCCCAGAGCGCCCTGGGCAGCGGCCGCACCGTCCCCATCGCCCGGAAGACTCTTCGTCCCCCTTTCTACCCCTGCGACATGGAGGGCCGCCCCGTCAAGGCACTCATGGCCGCCACCATCGCCGCTTCAATGGAATCTGCGCAACCAACCAGCGCCTGCCCCATCCACGACTCAGGTCTGGGCCGTCACACCGCACCCAACGCCACTGAGTGCGAGACCCTCCTGGGGTTCTGCGGCAGCGTCACTGACATCCCCGACTGGTCTGAGCAACAACGCAAGGCGCAGCTGGTTCGTGCCACCGACGTGTCCTACCTGGCCAGCATTATCGCCATGGGTCGGGTGCTTGCTGATGATCACGCGTCTTCACTGCCCCCTAGCGCGCCCGTCGCGCTCGCCTCCGCCAGTGTCCTACCTACCGCCGGCCTCGCCAGCGTGTTCTCATGTCAGCCCAACAACGCCTGCGCCACCATCACCGCTGCGCTGATCAGTGCTTCTCTCGAGACCGAAGGCAACAGCACAGCTGCTGACGGTGACGCGTGGTCTGACGAGGCGCTTATCTCCTACCTGCGCTCAGGCAGCCTCCCCGACGGCAGCTCCGAGGCCGAGACGCACCGCATCAAGAGGCGTGCCACGCGCTACCGCTGGCAAGCCGACCAGCTACGCATGGTTGGTCTCGATGGACGCTCACGTGTGGTCCCACGGCCCTCGGAGCGTGGTGAGCTCGTGCGCAAGATGCATGAGCAGTCAGGGCACTGGGGCGTCCGCCGCACCTGTGCTCTCCTCCTTCACTCCTACTGGTGGCGTGGCGTCAAGGATGACGTTGCTACCGCTGTGCGCCACTGCACCGCCTGCGATCGTGTCAAGGCAACCTTCACCGCGCAAACCCCAGCTCTCAACCCTCTGCCTATCGGCGGCCTGTTCTACCGCTGGGGTGTTGACCTGTGCGGCCCCTTCACCGAGACCGAGCGCGGCAACCTGTACGTCATGGTGTGCGTGGAGCATTTCAGCAAGTACGTGGTGCTCATTCCCCTAACCTCCAAGACTGCCGCCGAGACCGCCAGCGCCTTCCGTCAGCATATTCTTGGTATGTTCGGTGCGTGCGCCGAGGTGTGCACCGACCAAGGCAGTGAGTGGAAGGGCGATTTCGCACGCCTGTTGATGGAATCCCTCATCGACCACCGGCAGACTTCGGCCAACCACCCTCAAGCCAACGGTCTCAGTGAGCGTGCCGTGCAAACCTGCAAGAAGGCGCTCGCCAAGCTGGCGCACGGCGACGCGGGAATCAAGCACTGGGATGACCAGCTCCCCTCCATCACGCTCGGCTACAACTGCTCCGTGCAGAGTGCCACTAAGTTGTGTCCTTACACCATCCTGTACGCCACCGACCCTGTCATCCCGCCAGCAGTAAAGCCCCGTTTTGAAGAAGAAATCGACCTCGACAACCCTGAGACGGCGGCTCGCTCAGTTATGCTGCGCGCTGCAGCCGTGCGCAGGCATATGGTCATCGCCGGCGGCAACCTTGCCACCGCCCAACACCGTGACAGCCTGCGGTATGCCCGCCTCCGTGGCGGCGGTTTCGACCCAAAAGTCCGAAAGTTTGATATAGGCGACTACGTGTATTATCGCAACACCACCGCCCGCACCAGCCTGGAAGCCCAAGCTCGCCCCGAGATTCTGCGCGTCTCTGACATCCGACAGTCAGGCGTGGTGGAGCTAGAGGGGCGCTGCGGCACCAAGATCACGGCGCATATCACTCACGTCGCGCCGTGCCATCTGCCCATCACCGACCATGATGTTGACCCCCGCCTTGCTCGTCCCGCGGCTACCCTCTCCTGCCAAGCCTGCAAGCTGCCCGACAACGAGGAATGGATGCTGCTGTGTGACTCGTGTGGCGACGGTTGGCATACCTTCTGCCTCGCCCCGCCGCTCGACGCCATCCCTGAAGGCACCTGGATTTGTCCGCGCTGCTTGGACAAGGGCATCACGGCTCAGGCACTACGCGAGAAGGCGGTCAAGCAGCGTGCGCAAGGTCACACGCCTGCACACCTCCGCCACTTGCAGGGAGCTTTTGCCATGCGTGAGTCCAAAGGCCGGCGTGGGCGCAAGGTCAGCGATTCCGGCGTAGTCAGCTACGCCGGTCAACGGCGCCGTGTTCATCACTTCCTTATTGAATACTCTGACGGTACCAGTGAGATTGTCAGTCTTCCCCAGCTCCGCCCTCGCCTCGTCTCAAGCACCAACAAGGCGCGCGCGGCGGCGGCCACCACGGCGGACCCGGCGCCCCGTGACCTGACAACCCCCCAAGGCGCTCAGCGCGCTCTACAAGACTCCATGCCCGGCGCGCACGGCATCACCAAGGCCGAGCATCTTTCGGCCAGCGCGCGGCTGGGCAACGCTGGTCTGCATCTGTCTACACCTTCTGAGCTGGATCAGCTATCGACGTTCGTGGAGCTTGCCCTCGCCTCCAGCGTCTACGCGCCCTGGGGCACTCCCGCCACCACGGCGGCCTGGATCCGCCAACAAGGGTGCCGCCGGCGCCGCGGCCTGCCGACGCGTGGACCCGAAGCTGCGTCTACCGAGGCTCTCAGTGAGGCACAGCGTAGTGAGGTGGACATGGGTGTGGTGTGGCTGGAGTGTGTTCCGTCTGCGATAGATTTGTGTATCGAGGAGGCAGTAAGCCACGCCCGTGAGGCTGTCATTGCGCGCGCCCCTGCCGATTATGTCACTTGTGCTGACAGAGCACGCCTTGCTTGGCTACGCTCACGCAGCGAGGAGGGCCGGCTCATGGTCATTGCGTGCGCCACCTGTGTGTGGATTGTGTATTTTGCATCAGGCAAACGCCGTCACGGTTTCGTGCGTGACGAACTCGTCAGCACTCTCTTTGTGTGATTAACACTAGGCATTCCATCAAGGCGGCCCTCATACCACCAGGGCTTTTGCCGTCTCACCGTACCTCGAGCGCGCCATTTAGCTGGTAGGGTCAGAGACTGACGTGTGCGCAGCACATGTGTGATTCCGATGGCAACCCGTACTGCTCATTTCGTCACTGGGCACTCGCGACGCCCGCCCTGCAATCGCGACCGGCTCGCCGGTAAAATGGTGGCACGCGACATGCGTGGTTGTGCCGCTCTCTGCATGTTTCGGATACCTGTCTGAGTGGCGCATAGGCTCATCAGCGCTCGTGCGCTGCAAGGCATATTGCATGATGTGATTTGAGTTTCCGTGATTTGTGTGCTCCGCCTTTCTTTGCCAGACCACGGCTTCCTACTGCGCCGTGGCTGGGGGGGGACTAGTGCGTAGGCACACCAGAGCAGCGTCAGCACACGGCAGCTCGTGACAGCTGTCGTGATCTCCTGTGTTACTGAACCCAGCGTGTGATAAGGCGCGGGTTACGCGGGAAAACCGGGCGAAGGGTTTTGCCGGTTCGTATAATGGGTTTCTTCGTCACGGACACGCGTGGAAGGTGACTCCAAAACCCGTGGCCTGACGCCGGGTATATGCGAGTGTGTTAGTAGCGTGTACTTTGCGGTCGTCTTTCCAACTGTGTCTGAGTTGTGCACGCGCCCTGCGCGGACTGACGTTGGAGGTTTGTGCGCGCCTCTGGCGAACTTCATAGCTATGTGTGCACCTTTGTTCTGCCTTTACGTCTGTCTTTACGCCGTGTGGAGTGGTGCAAGTTGGGTAAGTGCCCTTTGCGGTGACGCGGTGATGACGCAGTACGACGCTTGAGGCAGCTTTAGAACGCGCAGCAAGAAGCCAAGCCTTGTCTTGCTTCTTGCTCTCTCATACAGCCTGTGAGTTAGCCGTCCCTATTGCAAGACCACGCTATCTGTATCAATTTGCTCATTGTCTCCCGTCAAGACAGCGCGGAGCGCTACTGGCAAACCCTGCAAGGGTCAGTCTGTAAGCCGCAACCTGTCGTAACCTGCGTTCCGCTTCCCTGCACCGCGACTTCATCCGAGGACTGTCGTCGCGAGAGCAGAGCAGCGTCAGCACACGGCAGCTCGTGACACCCGGGCCTCGGCTTTACAGGGACAGGCAAGCACGCACGTGCACCACCTTGTAACCCACCATCATCATCTACTCATTTCTAGCTGCCCGTCCCACCTGTCCTGGCATGCATGCCACGATTGCCTGGGACCTTCCTAGCCCACGGAAAACAATCACAATAATGTAACACCAAGCCTGCATGCCCCGCGTACCCCGCGGTCGCTGTTATGCAAATACATGTAGAATGAGACAAGATGGATGGGACCCGCAGTCAACGTTTTCAACATACTCAATCACTCTGCTAACATGTACGCACGCTGTCACTCTGAGGTGCTCTCCTGCGCGCGCTCAACGAATGTAACTAACACCAATTCAATTACGGCAAACCATTCGAATTGCACTATACCGCTAGAAACACCTGGTATTAACGGCCAAGGTGTATGCGCACAACGCGACTGGTTTGTGCGTGTCAAGCAGCGTGCAGTGCACAAAGCGCTCAACCTTTGACACCCGCTATAAACAATGCGGAACCCTTTTCTACTAGTCTGTCCCTTCACTTTACTAGCTTGCGAGTTGGGTCACCATATGAGGCCAAGCTGACACTCAATTCTGGTACATAGCTAGGCTGGCGCTCAGAGCTCGCGGAGAGACTTGTGCAGAGGTCGGGCCGAGTGGGACAATGGTTGCCGTCGCAACCCAAAGAGTGCAGGAGGCTGCTCTCCAGCCCTGCCTGCTGTGCACACTACAACGTGCCGCTAGCTGGCCAATGCTAGTCTTGCCTGCCGCTGAACACGCCGGGCGTCCTCGAAGTCTACAGGTGATCAGTCTGCTCGCTCAGAGTCACAGATACATTTAACGATGTCTGTAGTGCCAATCAGGAGTATCAGCGGACAGTGCCGCTCTCAGGCGTCACTGTCCGCTTAGTGCACGCCCGCCCATGTACGACAGGTCTCTCGCTCGCGCCTTCACTATGGCAAGATTGCGGCTAGAGTTGCTACTACTCTAAATGGCAATACTCGGCAGACTCGGCTGCCCAAGTCAGAAACCCTAGCAAGTCACGCCCGTGCCGGCTGGACGCACCGCCGGCGTTCTGGCGCGACAAGCGGCGGACGAAACATGGTACACAGACGGGAGTGGTAGACAGGAGGGGGACCGCAAACGTTGCATGGGGAGTTTGGGGCCGTAAACGTTGCATGGGAGTGGGGCTACAAAAGTTGCACAGTTCGAGCATGCATGGCGGTTCAGGCGTCGGCTCAGACCGGGCAGCAGCCAGCAGTCAGCAGTACAGCGGAAAGTTGCATGGAAAGTTGCATGAGCAGAGATGGGGTGGACAGCCCAGAGCTGGGGTGGACATGACAGCAGGTTGGACAGGACAGGGTGGACAGGACAGGGCGGACAGATAGAGCTGGGCTGCACAATTCGAGCATGCATGGTGGCGGTTCAGGCGGCGGCTCAGACAATTCCCGTCTACGTACATCGTCCCACCATCCCGCCCCTGCACCCGCAAACAAGCAACGATCGTACCTTGCTGGAAGGCTGGAATCGCATGAGCACTTTGGCGCTGCTCTTGCTAAGCATACTTGGAGTCAGGTTGAGTTTTGACACCGTGAGCGCCGCGCATTCCGTTTCCTCCCGGCTCGGGAGTGTTGGATGGGATGGTCACATGAAACTTGACGGCGGTTGTGGCAGCGCTGGTGGCGGTGGAGAAGGCTGCTCGGCACAGCTTTTTAATGTCACGCCGCGCACAGACAATGCCCACACGTCGCCCGACGCCTCATCCAACAGCGAAAGAGGCACCAATCGTAGCAGACCCCCATGTCGTGATCTCCTGTGTTACTGAACCCAGCGTGTGATAAGGCGCGGGTTACGCGGGAAAACCGGGCGAAGGGTTTTGCCGGTTCGTATAATGGGTTTCTTCGTCACGGACACGCGTGGAAGGTGACTCCAAAACCCGTGGCCTGACGCCGGGTATATGCGAGTGTGTTAGTAGCGTGTACTTTGCGGTCGTCTTTCCAACTGTGTCTGAGTTGTGCACGCGCCCTGCGCGGACTGACGTTGGAGGTTTGTGCGCGCCTCTGGCGAACTTCATAGCTATGTGGAGAACGCGACATTAAGCATTTGCACTTCGGCTGTCGCTCGAATTGATGCCGGGGAACTGTTCAGGGACCTGAATGTATGGCATACGATACCGCTTCGTAGGTCAAGGGGCTTGGACTCACGCAGCCCCAAGCCCCCAACGGACGCGCCCGGGTGGTTGACGGGTGGATCGGGGCGCGGCACGTGAGAAAGCTTCGCGGCCGTTGCTTCCTAGTGCTTATAGAGCCGCACACGACTTTCAAATTCTCTATAGCTCCATAACTGCCCAGTGGCCGCGGCGGGGAAACAGCTGCTGTGCTCGTCAACTCAGTGTCGGTGGAGTCAGGACCGGCTAAGTTGCATGTTCATTGATAATTAGGCGTAACATCAACTCATTGATTCTGATGTCATACAGTCGTCCACAAAAAGGGCGTTGTTCAAGGAATGACGCCTGTGTATGGTTTTTATTGAGCAATTGAGCATTTCACGCCTGTTAGTTTACACTACAACTCGCCATACTTTCTGTGTCACAATCTAATCAAACAGAATGCCATTGGTGTGCTGAAACACCCAGTCCAGGTTTTTAATATTCAGCAAGTCTTTCTCGAGCAAACGAGGTTTTCATCATGCACAGCCGATGACAACATAATGACTAGGAACACCGCAGGCAGAGGCGATGTGGAACAGCGAGGTCGGAAAAGACAACTCGTCCACCATCGGTTCTGGGGCTTCTGCGCTCCCGCATTCCTGGCCGCGGCTATTTTGCAAACATGCCTGCTTCATGTATTCGCAGTCACACCAGATTTCACGTTGCCTTCGGGTTGCGCGGTCTCTGTCCTGGACGTCTGCTCGGGCTTAGACGAGGCGGCATTCGAATGTGAAGCATTGGGACCCGAGTGGAAATTGGCAGAGCCTTATAGGTAAGGTGGGCACGGGTCGAAAACTTGCGGGGGCCCAGCAATGCCACGCTAATGCCACGAGACTGCTGCGTGCCGGACGAACTCTGCGTGTGCGCTGCGTGCGTGCTGGTCCTGATTCGCAGCGTTGATGACGTGACGACGCTCATCTTGGGCATGCAAGCCCGGGGTCCGAGTCTGCCGCGCTGCGGAGATGGGGCCCAGGTGACCGTGAATTTTGGTTGCCACAGCAGGGGGGGGTGGGGCTTTCTACCCCATGCTCAAAATTAAAGAGCTTTACGAGATCATTACGCACGTGCTTTTAGTTTTCTCAGGGGATGTCTGGAGAGCAAGTTCTGCGGCGCCAAAGTTGGGGGGGTCGGTCGTCGTCCCTGGGGGTCCGGCGGGTTTGGGGAGCCCATCCTGGCGTTTTTCGGGAAGCGCCCCACGAGCAGCACCAGGGGCCAAACGCAGCACCACGAGGCTGAACTATGCATGCTATGCCGTAACAAGCACAGAACACAGCATGGGAGGCCCATTTGCACGCCCTGGCGTGGACATGTCGGCACGTGTCCCCACATGTCGACACATGCGCACCGACACGGCGGGGCTCTCAAGCGCTGGTGCGCATGAATTCATGTCTAACAAGGATGCCAAATGGCACAATGTAGAATGGGGCATTTTTGAGAGGTGGGCTGGGCCGGGGGGATTTCCGTGGATAAAATCCTGCGGGTGCCGAAGTCTCAGAACATGCCGCCAATGACACGGCGTGATAGCGCTCGTCAAGAGGAGTCGATTGGCCTCACTTCGGTGTTAAATGGAGGGGTTTTAACCCCTAAACGACACGGTTTTGTCCTTGGGGGGGGGGGGGTTGTAAACACCAGCCCAATCTAAACCAAGCTAAACTAGACGTCCCCTCAAGGGGGCTCCCGGGGGGTTTCGGGGCATGGGGTCTGGCACTTTGTTTCCTACCACACCCCGCACATGCATTGGCTTGGTTTGGTTGGATTTAGCTTGGGATGGTGTTCACCCCCCCCCCCCTGGTCACACACCCCTCCCACGCGACTTCCTTGGCTGGCTGGCACCTTCCCACAAACTCTCTGCCTGCCTGTCCAATCCCACGCACCTTACTTTGGCACCGTGTATTGAGCAAAGAAGTGACGTGCCACCGTATGGCTACAGGGCTACTGCCCCCTCATCGACCCTACATGCGCCTGGGCTGCGTGGACAGGATACAAGTAAGCGCCAATTGTGTGTGTGTGTGTGTGTGTGTGTGTGTGTGTGTGTGTGTGTGTGTGTGTGTGTGTGTGTGTGTGTGTGTGCGTGTGTGTGTGTGCGTGTGTGTGTTAAACAAACAAACAGACGGACCAAACCCGCCAAAAACACGCGCACGCAGTTACATACAGATACCTACGCGGTTACCGAGCTCCGCGTTTGTCGACGTTGCCCTTGTTGACCACCTTGTTATACTTACCCGCATTTATTGCCTGGAACCCCCTACCCGGGCGTTTGGCATCCAGCCGCGTACCGGGGTGCACCCGCATGCGCTGCTATGCTCCGCGTCGGCGACGCGCTATCAACGTTTACCGGGCACAACTCCCCCAATTCTTGTCCACTCCATATCCATTCTCACCTATAGGCGAGCGCAAAGGGAGAGCATAAGGCGGCAGCACAGCAGTGTCAAGAGGCAGGCGAAATGGCAATGGCGAAACGGGGGCGGCGTGCAACAATCAAGCTAGAAGGCTACCCAACACGCAGCCCAAAGCCCGCCCGCTAACTACGCTAATGCCCACGGAAGGGAACGAATCCGGCGCGGCGAGGGAGCAAATAGCGCGAGGCTGCATGGGGACGCGTGGCGGGCGGCGGTTGCAGAGACCCGGATGGGGGCTGACGGGGCAAAGCAAAAAGCACGCGTCCCTTGCACCCGCAAGCCCGCCTATAACGTTAATCCCGCGCGTGCGTGTGTGTGTGTGTGTGTGTGTGTGTGTGTGTGTGTGTGTGTGTGTGTGTGTGTGTGTGTGTGTGTGTATATGTGTGCGTGTGCGTGTGTGTGTGTGCGGGGGGGAGGGGGAGGGGCCAGGGGCGGCAATAAGTCAGCGCCATTCGTGAGCTGGCGGTGGCGGTGGTGGTCCATACTTGCAACGTGCTTGAACCTTGCTTAGGCACACCACATGTTCAGCTCTTCCGCCTTGTCAACTTGCGCATCCCCACGAACCTGGACTTCGCCTTGCCCTGCCCCTATCGGCCTATCCTGTCCACCTGGCCCAAGTCCTGTCCACCCGGCCCCTTGCCCCACCCTCAGGACCTCTGCAAACGTGGCTTCTGGAGAGTGGGTTACCACCACGCCCGTGCCACCAGGCTGTTTTGGCACCTTCTTTTTTGACCCCACATGGTGGGTGTGGGTGTGGGTGTGGGTGTGGGTGTGGGTGTGGGTGTGAGTGCCGCTACCGTTATGTATGTTGAACTTGAGTTTGAGCACGTGTTTTCCGTTCCCCGTGCACGCCTCCCACACTGCGACATCAGGGCCTTCTGCGTCGACCAGCCAACGCTGGGAAATGTTCCTGCTATCCTCTGGGCATCGCCAACATACTGCACGGGTAGCACGCCTGGAGCGGGAAACACCGGCCTGTTTGGTGGCGCGTTGGACTTCTTCGTGCAAATGCACCCCGTGTGCTGGTGGGTGCGTGCGTCCATGTACTCTGTTTGTGGGTTTTCGGCCCTTCTACCTGCTCGACACGCTCTGGGCATGTATACGCTGTCAGCTCCGTGCACTTCCTGGATTGGCCGTGCAGGACCTGCCCATCCACTGCGAACCCCTGTCATCTGCAGTCCCCGCCACCTAGCCCGCCTTGGCCACCAACCCCGCCGAGCCCCACCCCGTCGGTGCCGCCGAGACCCCCGCCCCCTCAACCGCCGTCCCCTCGACCACCGAACCCAGCGCCGCCTGTGCCGCCAAGTCCAAAGCCACCAAGTCCATCGCCGCCCAGCCCGCGCCCTCCACTGCCGCGCCCCCCATCGCCGCAGCCCCCAAGCCCAGCCCCCCCTGGTCCGGGATCGCCGCCGCCGCCCAGCCCGACTCCCCCTAGCCCGCTGCCGCCCAGCCCGGCTCCCCCAAGTCCAGCGCCCCCGAGTCCAGCGCCGCCCAGCCCTGTGCCGCCTAGTCCAGCGCCGCCTAGCCCGAGGCCACCTAACCCCGCACCACCCAGCCCTGTGCCGCCCAGCCCGGGCCCTCCAGCGCCGCCTTCACCTGCACCGCCATCGCCAAAGCCGCCGAGCCCGACGCCACCATCACCGCCGCCGGCGCCGCCCAGCCCGCCACCTAGTCCAGGACCCGCGCCACCTTCACCACCACCCAGTCCCGCTCCTCCGTTGCCACCACTTCCAAACTCGCCGAGCCCCCCGCCTCCGCGGCCTCCAAGTCCTTTTCCTCCATCGCCGAACCCACCACCTCCTCCCAAGCCGCCGCCGAACCCCTCGCCTTTGCCACCCTCGCCACGTCCGCCGCGGCCCCCGCCGTCCCCGCCCAAGCCCCCACCTTCACCGCCCTCACCACCGTCACCACCACCCAGCCCGCGCCCGCCGAGTCCTGCTCCGCCGAGCCCAAAGCCCCCCTCTCCAAAACCGCCCTCGCCCAAGCCTCCGTCACCTGCTCCGCCTTCACCCAAACCCCCAAGCCCTTCACCGCCAAGCCCGAAACCTCCATTGCCAGCTTCTCCCTTTCCGCCCTCACCCAAGCCCCCGTCTCCTGTCCCGCCGTCTCCGCCACCGGCACCGAGTCCTCCTCCGCGACCTCCCTCTCCACGGCCACCATCTCCGGCCCCACCTACACCACCTCCTACTCCGCCACGGCCCCCAGGCGACCAGCCGCCTTCGCCGGCTCCGCCGTCCCCTGATCCTCCTGAACCCAGCCCGCAGCCCCCTTTGCCCTCGCCACCCAGTCCGTCTTCGCCCTCGCCCATGCCGCCCAGTCCCGCTCCGCCGGACGCTCCCACGCCGGATGTCGAACCTCCCGCGCCGGATCCGCCAAGTCCTGAGCCGCCCGCGGCGCCGCCCAGTGCGCCGCCATCCCCGGATCCGCCAAGCCCTGGGCCGCCGAGCCCCGGGCCTCCGAGCCCACCGCCTCCTCCGCCTCCACCAGTCGCCAGCTTCTATGAACCCGGTGAGTGCAATCGGACAAACAACATCGGGCCTGGTACCTCACGGTGCGCGTACACGGTGGCAGTTTCGAAGAGGCCGAAATGTTTGGGGCGACAGCTGACCGACCAAGTCTTATGAGCATGAGCATTTACATGGGTTCGAGTCCATGTGGCCCCACTGACTCCTTTGAGTCCGGAGTGCGATCGGCGCGATTGGCCGCTGATTGCACCGTGCGCCTCCGAGCGCTTGGATTTTGTCATTTGTCATGATCCAGTCGCACAAATCGTTTAAAGTTCCTTTTTTCCTGAGTTTTGGGCGAAAAGTGTCGTAGCACGTCGGGGGGGGGGGCGGAGTAAAGGGGGAGGTGCAAGAAAGTTGCGTGCACAAGTTGCGATTGCGAGGGGCACATAAAGTTTCGCAACTGATGATGACCCTGCAGACCCGGACTAATGCTGGCTCCGCTTTGGCGCGGCCTGCCCGACCGGTGTCACGCTCGACTTTTTCCCCCCTGCCCCCAAATCCACAAAACATTTCTGGGGACTTGCCGATGTAGGTAACATGGAGAACCTGAACCTGCCGAGCTCCTGCGTGGCGCGTATCGCGCGCACCTGCAGCACCTTTGGCAACGCCAACGCGACATGCGCAGCGGCGTTCGGAGCGGGCTGGGCGGCCGCGGCGCCGTGGGATGCTCGAGATGTGGAGGCGATGATGCTGTGGCTAGATCTCATGCCGGTGAGGCGTGACTTGTGTGTGCATGCGTGCTAGCCCTTGCTACCTGGGTTTAGGCCTGTGACGCACATCGACCCTACCACGCATCCATGAAACATCCCTGGATCGCCCTTCCATGCACCCTCTCCAAACCCTCTCCCCCCAGTCACCGCCGCCCTACTACTTCTCCTCCAACTCCTCCTACTACTGCGGCACGGCCGGGCCCGTCACCAGCAGCCCAGCGAATGAGCTGTTTGCCTTTTGGACCGACATCCGGCAGTTGCGCACCGCCTCGGGCTCCCGCCCCAGTGGCAACTGGCAAAGCGTCGCCGTGCCGTCAGGCTGCCAGCCTCAATTCTATGACAGCAAGTATCGGTGGTGCACGCCTGACACGCGGCTTGCCACGCCCACGTCCAGCACTGCAGTGTGAGTGCGGCGTGTGCACACCTTACTAGGGGACGCCGGGGCGGCCAATAATACGGTGCTGCTTCTTGTTTCCTCAGCGAAACTGGATTCAGGGTTTCGAAGCTTGCCCCGTTTGTACCGATTGCCCCTGCAGGTACGTGCGCAAGAACAGCCAGCTGTGTCCTGCTACCGGTGGGCGAGGCGCGGGATGTTGCTTTCAGTGCACCTGCCTGCCCGCTTTGCACCTCCCCGTGCTATGCCTGCCCCCCCATGAAACTTCCTCTGTGTTTGCACCCCAAAGCATTCCGGTAACATGAAACTTGCTTTGCCTGTGCCCCCTCTGGCGCGCATCTATCTGGCGCTATCTAACCGGTGCTCCCTGCCCCCCTCCCACGCAACTTTCTTGGGCTGGCTGCCCGCCCTCCCACGCAATCCTTGACAAACGTGCAGGTTTTGAAGATTTCCAAAACAGCGCGAACGCCAAGCTACCTGTCATCTGCTGGAAGTGTCCGCCGAATGCGGGCGTTGCCTGCGCGCCGCCGCCAGCAAGTCCCCCACCTAGCCCGCCTCCAAGACCTCCGGTACGTGTGTAACTTGCTGACGCATGGATTCACTTGAGATCAGGGTGCTTGCGATGCTCCATCTCCTGTAAGCGTGTCGTCAGTCACAGACGTTGTTTACGCAAGTGCCGGTGCTCAAAAACATATGCCATCTACAGGTTGGGAACGCCAAGGCGTGCGGCGAGGGCTTCCTTCTCATAACCACGGATGACGGCGACGACGTGGGGCACTGCGAGGGGACCCGGTGCGTGGCTGGGTGCATGGTGGGTGGGCTTATCAGCAACAAGATGACTAGGAGTACCCGACACACCTGAAGGCTCCAAGCACGGTCACCAGTTGCATTGCATTGCGTGGCTCAAGCCCCCGTGACCGCCCACCCTGTCCCTATCATCAGGTGCGGTCTGCTGTTCCCGTCCGCCATCGTGTACGGCGTCACGGTGCCGCGGTCGGTGACGCCCATGTCGGGCATTCTGCTCATCACAGGTGCGTGCAGGGGAGCGAGGGGGGGGGCGGGCCCAGGCCAGCCAGGCAAAGAAAAGTTGCGTGGGTATGGGCAGGGGCAGCCAGCCAAAGAAAGGTGCGCTCAGGGGAGGCAAAACTCCCCTGGTTGCGCTTGCCGGAGCCGAACTTCGTGCCAAAGCAAGACGATAACACCCCAACTCTCTAGTCTGTCATGTTCTCATCCATGTTTCACCTCTGCCGTGCGTGCTGCCGCTGTGTAGGGAGCGCTACCGGAACCGCGGCCAAGACCTTTACGGTGGGCGGTTGTATCTATAGGCGCATCCATACGCGGAGCGGAGGCCTGGCATGACAGGGGCACAGTCGTGCCACAATATGTCCTTGCAGAATCAGCCATTCCCGCTTGGGAGGTTGGTTGTTTGGAAGACGGGTCAACCCGCACTGGGGTTTTGTAGATGCAGATCAGACCCCAAATTCAGCGGCAGCGTGGAACGCGTTCGTGTGTTCACTGAGTTGAAGAGTTGCGTGGCAGTCACCAGGAGGGGGGACAGCAGCCAGCTCGGCAGGCACCAGCCGAACGTTGCGTGGGCAGCACGAAAGTTGCGTGGGGAGCACGAAAGGGGCGTGTGCCACGCTTTCTTTTCTGACTCCCCCCTCCCGTGCCCCCCTCCCTCCTTTGCCCTTTTGCCTGCCCCCTCAAGGGTTGGAGGGACCTGTCTTGCAAGCTCGACACCCGAGTTTGCAGCCACGTAAGCGACTGTGCTTTGCCCTGTGCGCCTGGCCATGGCGTGCCAAAGGCCGCGGGCAATCACATGGTTTTCAATCTCCCATCCCTGCTGACGACTGCTGCTGTCTGCAGGCCGTGACCATGGTGACCAGCGGGCCCGCGCTGCTGGCCACTGACATCGCCCAGTTTAAGCTGGTGTTTATATCGTCGGACTGGTGAGGGGGTGCGGGAATCTGCAGATCAGTAGGTGTGTATGGATACCTCCACTCGAGGGCCGCCGCCCACTACAAACCCAGCATCAGTCGCTGCGCGGTGTCTGTCTTGCCGCAAGAAAGTCGACTGCTCGTCCACCTACCTGCAAACGCTCCCCCTGCTGTGCCTCAGGTGTGCCACACGCGGCGGCATTACAGACGAGATTGGCTTGGCGCTTGCCCAGATCGCACCGGCGTTCCAGACCTACCTGAAGTAAGCATGCATGCGCGTGCGTGCCGTGCGTGTGCTATCAACAAAGCAATTTGAGGCGTTTCCTGAGTCCTTAATTCCACGAGCCCTCAAAACTGTGCCTTTTAATGCTGTGCCCTGCGCACACCGGCAGCATCCTGAACGGTTCGGCGATCGTGCTGTCCCAGACCTGCATTCCCAACCCCTACGCCTTCTTGCCGAGGTTTTTGCAAACCACGCCCGACTATTTTCCAGGTATTTGGAGGACGGGGGCGGGCAAGCGCACTGCTCATTGCCTGGCACATCTCCATTCTCCATCCATCACCGCAAACCCCCAGTTTGGCTTCGATTGCGCTGGCATTCATCCCCCCCCGGCACTTCAAATAATTTGCAAAACACAGTCTCATGGACAGCTACCCCCCCTTGTCTAGTTTAGCTTGGTTTAGATTGGGCTGGCGTTTACAACCCCCCCTCCCCCCCTTGCCCCGCACACACGCCAACAACGCCCACTTGCGCAGATGTCAGCTTTCTTCCCTCCGTTCAGCTGCTCAACTCGCTGGCGGACGATGACAACAATGACCACTGTGAGTGGTTGCGCATCCTTGCAGTTGTGAATCACCGTAACCCGTAACCCGCAAGAAGCACATGAACCCGCATTACCTTCGTTGCTCACACGACCACCCCCTACACACCCAGGCTGTTTCCACGGGTGGATGGACGGCCCCGAGGGCTGGAATGGAAGTGAGTCCACAGAATGCCGGGGGGCAGGGGCCAAAGGGGGGGGGCGCAACCGGGGACTCCACACGCCGGAACACCCCTACCACCTAGTAAGAACCCCCGCCGTCATGCGGCGGCGTACGTGTTTATTGCTTCAACTCCTTATTCATGTAGGAGTTCGCAGAATGCTTGCTTGCTAGCTGTGCTGTACGCCAAATGCCTGGTTGGTGTGGCGCGCACTTGTTCAAAGGCGAGCACTGGCATCGGGAGACGAATCGACAATGTAATCCGACTTCCCCATGTGAACCCCTGCAATTGCATTCAGTGCTCCCGCTCGCCTACAAAGCGGGCCAGTGTCTGGAGCCCATCACACGATACGACAACAACACGGGACAGTGGGTGCAACAGAACTGCAAGGCAAGTGGGGCCTCCGTCAGGGTCCGTTACCTTGAAGTGGCCCTAGTCAGGTCGTCAAGCAAGACTACTCCTGCACGCACGCAGTATCTGCTCGCAAGTTTTCCATTGTTTAGGGGGGCATCAAGGCACGGTTCGTCCCTCGCCCATACCCCTTCGGCCCCCGCTTGCTTGTGCTTACAATGCGCAACGTCCACAGGCCACACACGTGATCAGCTACAAGACCTGCCTGATGTAGGTGTTGTGTGTTTTACGCGTTGTACGCGGCCATATGCATGCACACATCATGGCTGCCATAGCGTCTAGGCGACCCAAGTGTTGCCTATGATGACTGACTCGGCCACTTCGTCTGTCGCTCTCTGGAATACGCATGGCCCCCCTGCCTGTAGACCCAAGGACGAAAACTGCATCAATGGGGTCGACGACGACGGTGATGGCCTGGTGGACCACGATGACCCCGACTGCTGGCGGTGCGGCGACGGCTTCCTGCAGGATGGGGAAGAGTGCGATGACGTGAGTTGTAAGGAAGGACGCGGGCGGATGCGCGTGTGCCAGCGAGGTTGCGGGGCTGCTGCACATGCATCCTGCTAATCCTGCCGTTACCGTAAATGGCCCAAGAATGGTTTCGCGAATTTGGCCATGTTCCGCCCCGCAGGGTAACGAACTTGGAGGCGATGGATGCAGCCCGTACTGCCTGGTCGAGAAGGTTGCCACGTATCCGCCGCCGCGGCCGCCCTTATCAATCGTCCTAATGCCCGCCCCGCCATCACCACCGGTTAGTGGGGCCAAAAATGTTGCGTGGCAGGGGCACGAAAGTTGCGTGGCAGGGGCAGGAAAGTTGCGTGGCAAGGGCAGGAAAGTCAGCGAGGAATACGGGAGATAATCGTGTACAGGCACAGAAGAGGAAGCGGGCAGGTGGTGGCACATAACGTTTTGAAGGGATACACAGCCAGTGGGGCCCCACTAGCCCCACATCAGGAGAGAACGTTCCGGGGCACATCAAGGCCCGGCGCGTCGTTTCATCTTACACCCCTCCCGTAACCAACATGCGGCGTTGTAAAATCAATAGTTTATGTTTCCCACAATATGCAGGGCAACACGGCCGTATGTAAGGGCAAGGGCACGATGCTGGCGAGCACGATGCCTCTGGACTCCTCCACCTACGCGCCCAGTTGTGGCACGGCCGGCAGCAGCTGCCAGCAGCTAATGAGCGGGCTGATAGAGTTTGCTTTAACGCGTGCCGCTGCGCTGCCACCGGCCATCCTCGCATTTATCCCGGGCCGAGAGGGTACCGATGCTTTTGACTCGCTGCTCGTATGGCTCAACCGGATGCCGGTGGGTACGGCGGTGGGGGGTGGTGCGGGTACGGGGACGAGGTTTGGAACGCGGGGCATGGGTGCGTGCTTGAGTTTGGGCCGGGGCTTAAAGCAAGCACCCTGGTAATGGCCGTAAATTGTACGTGAATCTCTGCATTCGGCGCACTGCAGAAGGACCTGTTCAATGGCATCAAGCTCAAGCTGGTTGCCACTAAGGACGACGTGGCTAGCGTCGACTTCAACTCGGCCCGCTTGGTGTACGTTCCCAGCGCCGAGTGAGTCCGCTGCTGGGGATCATCATTGCCATCACGTTCCCTGGCTGCAAGATGTGTCTGATGTTTCTTGTTGTGTAAGGCACACCCACCGTTAGCGACACACCGGCTAACCATTTCCCGTAGTACCCCACCATGATTAGCTCACATCAATTAGGTCACATCGATGCATGTTCCCGATGCGGACATTCACAATAATGCGCAGGACCCTGTCCAGTGGCGGCCTGACCGACGCGCTGAACGACGCGCTGACGGCTCGGGCGGCGGACCTGGACGCCTTCGTGACCGCCAGCGGCGGCGCCGTCATCATGCTGTCGCAGCAGGGCCTGGCCAACCCCTACTCCTATCTGGGCCTTCAGACCGCGGCAGTCGTCGGTGGAGCTTCGGACGCCGTCGCGGCGGGCGGCGAGCTTTCTTACATGGCGCCCGCCGCCGGCAGCAAGCCTTTGGCGGCGGGCATGGTGAAATACAGCGAGTACTTCACCGGGCCAGGGCAATGGGCTGGCCTGTACCCTTTTGCCTACGTGCCGGGTGCCTGCGCCCGGCCCACCGCCACATACGACCCTGAGACGTACAAGGGCATCGACCAGGACTGTGCTGCCCTCATGCTGGGCACTACAACGGGCTGCGTCCTGCGAAATCTGGAGGAAGTGTGCAATGACGGCATAGGTGCGTGCGGCTCTGCCAGGCCTGCCGTAGAGGAGTTTCAGGGTGGGCAGAGGAAGTTGCGGGGCCCGGACGTTGGGGGGCGGCGGGTGGCGGTGGGGGGGCATCAAACTGGGGCCATTGCTGCCCCCGAAACGTTGTATGTGCCGGTTTGCAATGGTTGATTTGGGAATTGGAGAAAAGTACCCCTCCCCCCGTGTGTGTGTGTGTGTGTGTGTGTGTGTGTGTGTGTGTGTGTGTGTGTGTGTGTGTGTGTGTGTGTGGTTGTGTAGTCTTTCCGAACATCACACTTGCCAACGGGGGGGGCAGGCACAGGGGTTCGTGGGGTGAGAGGGGGGTTGCGGTTACCAGCCCAAGCGGGGGGTGGGTGGGAGGGAGCGGGGGCAGGACTGGGATTCGGGCCAGGGACAGGTCGGGGACAGCGATAGACTGCAAAGCAACAGTAGTAGTGGCGCCGTCACTCAAGCCCCAAGTGGCGTTACGTGCCTTTCTGCGTTTCGGGTGCCCCTCCGCAGATAACAACAACAACGGGTTCACGGACTTCAACGACCCAGGTAGGGACTGGGAAGGTGTGCCGTGTATGCCGCTGTTCTGGGCTGTGAGCCAGGTGGACTGGGAAGGTGTGCCGTGTATGCCGCTGTTCTGGGCTGTGAGCCACAGGGCCTCGGGCCTTCCGGCTGCACGACGTCACCTGCGTGTTTTTGTACGTGTTTATGGCTACTACCCCAGGTTGCCGTCGCTGCGGTGACGGCGTGCAAGATGCGCTGGACGGCGAGGAGTGCGATGACGTGAGTGCTGAACAGCGGGGGCGGGTGTGGTGATATACAGGGAGTACTTCACCGGGCCAAGGCAGTGGGCTGGCCTGTAGACTTTGCCTTATATTTTCCCTCGCCCCCAAACGGCCATCGGTACGTGCCGCCACGCCTGCTGTCTACGCTGCTCCACTTCTATGTACCATCTTTGCAACCCCCAAGCCCACGCACTTTTCTACCCCCCCGCCCCCAAATCCACGAAACGTTTCTGCCCCCCTCCCCCCCAAACCCCCGCACACAGGGCAACCTGGATCCCACCGACACCTGCGATGAATACTGCCAACAGCAGCAACGCCGCTTACCACCGCCAGAGCCAGAGCCGCCTGTCGCTCCGCCGCCGGGGTCCGCTCCGCCAGCGCCGCCCAGGCCCTCGCCGCCGCTGCCGCCCTCGCCTGCTCCCGCGCCGCCCAGCCCGGCGCCGCCGCCGGTGTGCCTGCCCTGCCCGCACAGCTTCATTAGCGAGTTCCACTACCTGGACAGCGCAGAAGCGGATACGGTGAGGGAGGTTGGGTTCGGAATGGGTAGCCGTTACGGAAGAAGCCGCCGCACAATTCGAATTCTATGGCCCCCCTTCGAAACGTTGTCTGCACACGCCTGCCCGTGCTGCCGGCCCCACAGGACCAGCTGCTTGAGCTGGTGTTGCCCACGATGTACGACACGGCCTCCCTCAGCCTCGCCTTCTACTCCTTTGACATCGGCACCGGCGTGGGCACGGAGCAAGCCCAATTGCGCCCAACGTGAGCCACGGTCTGCGATGCGGGCGGCACCCGCCCTTGTGGGTGTGATGCAGCTTGTTCCAAGTTCACAGCGCGTGTGTGTAAGCCTTCTTGCCCCAAAGGTCTACGCCTACGCCTATGCGTCACTGCTGACCACCGGAACTACCGCCCCTGCCCCTTGAGCAGGGAGCTGGCAGCCGCAGTCGAACCGACGCTGTCTCGTGTTCTGCCGGGCGATGCCGCTGCCTGGCGCGTGATGACCCTGCGTGTCTCGCCGCTCCTCGTCGTGCCGCTCGAGGGAGAGGAGCTGGGCGGCATCGCGCTCATAGCGACCTGCGTGGCTACGTCGCGGTTCACAAATCTGCAGGAGACCGGCCGGGCGGTCGTTGACTTCGTGGTGTACGGCACGGTCCCCGCCGGAGCAGCGCTTCCCGACCTAGTGGCCGCGGACGGCAGCGCAGCAGGTACTGACCGCGCCCGCACGGCAGTCTGTCATGCCTTTCCACAATCCCCGTTCCCGCGCTGACTCCGTTTGGTACGGTGCCGTTGCAGGTTCGCCTGCATCCTACACGCGACAGTACGAGGACGTCTCCATCACCATGCCCGGCAGCTCACTGCAGCGTGTTGGCAAAGGCAACAGCGCCACATCATCAGAAAACGATGCGTCGCTCGTCGCTCAGTGGACATGGGTTGCAACACCCAAAAACACCTTCGGCAACATTCCTGACTCGGATATGCAACTAATGCAACCTAGTACTGACACACTGTTGTGCGGAGGGCCAGCACCACCCACTAGTCCAATCCCACCAAGTCCTCGACCACCCGCGCCGCCCAGCCCGGCGCCGCCTAGCCCGGAGCCTCCCAGCCCGCCTCCTTCGCCGGCCCCGCCGTCGCCTGCGCCGCCCAGCCCGGCGCCGCCTAGCCCGGAGCCTCCCAGCCCGCCTCCTTCGCCGGCCCCGCCGTCGCCTGCGCCGCCCAGCCCGGCGCCGCCTAGCCCGGAGCCTCCCAGCCCGCCTCCTTCGCCGGCCCCGCCGTCGCCTGCGCCGCCCAGCCCGGCGCCGCCTAGCCCGGAGCCTCCCAGCCCGCCTCCTTCGCCGGCCCCGCCGTCGCCTGCGCCGCCCAGCCCGGCGCCGCCTAGCCCGGAGCCTCCCAGCCCGCCTCCTTCGCCGGCCCCGCCGTCGCCTGCGCCGCCCAGCCCGGCGCCGCCTAGCCCGGAGCCTCCCAGCCCGCCTCCTTCGCCGGCCCCGCCGTCGCCTGCGCCGCCCAGCCCGGCGCCGCCTAGCCCGGAGCCTCCCAGCCCGCCTCCTTCGCCGGCCCCGCCGTCGCCTGCGCCGCCCAGCCCGGCGCCGCCTAGCCCGGAGCCTCCCAGCCCGCCTCCTTCGCCGGCCCCGCCGTCGCCTGCGCCGCCCAGCCCGGCGCCGCCTAGCCCGGAGCCTCCCAGCCCGCCTCCTTCGCCGGCCCCGCCGTCGCCTGCGCCGCCCAGCCCGGCGCCGCCTAGCCCGGAGCCTCCCAGCCCGCCTCCTTCGCCGGCCCCGCCGTCGCCTGCGCCGCCCAGCCCGGCGCCGCCTAGCCCGGAGCCTCCCAGCCCGCCTCCTTCGCCGGCCCCGCCGTCGCCTGCGCCGCCCAGCCCGGCGCCGCCTAGCCCGGAGCCTCCCAGCCCGCCTCCTTCGCCGGCCCCGCCGTCGCCTGCGCCGCCCAGCCCGGCGCCGCCTAGCCCGGAGCCTCCCAGCCCGCCTCCTTCGCCGGCCCCGCCGTCGCCTGCGCCGCCCAGCCCGGCGCCGCCTAGCCCGGAGCCTCCCAGCCCGCCTCCTTCGCCGGCCCCGCCGTCGCCTGCGCCGCCCAGCCCGGCGCCGCCTAGCCCGGAGCCTCCCAGCCCGCCTCCTTCGCCGGCCCCGCCGTCGCCTGCGCCGCCCAGCCCGGCGCCGCCTAGCCCGGAGCCTCCCAGCCCGCCTCCTTCGCCGGCCCCGCCGTCGCCTGCGCCGCCCAGCCCGGCGCCGCCTAGCCCGGAGCCTCCCAGCCCGCCTCCTTCGCCGGCCCCGCCGTCGCCTGCGCCGCCCAGCCCGGCGCCGCCTAGCCCGGAGCCTCCCAGCCCGCCTCCTTCGCCGGCCCCGCCGTCGCCTGCGCCGCCCAGCCCGGCGCCGCCTAGCCCGGAGCCTCCCAGCCCGCCTCCTTCGCCGGCCCCGCCGTCGCCTGCGCCGCCCAGCCCGGCGCCGCCTAGCCCGGAGCCTCCCAGCCCGCCTCCTTCGCCGGCCCCGCCGTCGCCTGCGCCGCCCAGCCCGGCGCCGCCTAGCCCGGAGCCTCCCAGCCCGCCTCCTTCGCCGGCCCCGCCGTCGCCTGCGCCGCCCAGCCCGGCGCCGCCTAGCCCGGAGCCTCCCAGCCCGCCTCCTTCGCCGGCCCCGCCGTCGCCTGCGCCGCCCAGCCCGGCGCCGCCTAGCCCGGAGCCTCCCAGCCCGCCTCCTTCGCCGGCCCCGCCGTCGCCTGCGCCGCCCAGCCCGGCGCCGCCTAGCCCGGAGCCTCCCAGCCCGCCTCCTTCGCCGGCCCCGCCGTCGCCTGCGCCGCCCAGCCCGGCGCCGCCTAGCCCGGAGCCTCCCAGCCCGCCTCCTTCGCCGGCCCCGCCGTCGCCTGCGCCGCCCAGCCCGGCGCCGCCTAGCCCGGAGCCTCCCAGCCCGCCTCCTTCGCCGGCCCCGCCGTCGCCTGCGCCGCCCAGCCCGGCGCCGCCTAGCCCGGAGCCTCCCAGCCCGCCTCCTTCGCCGGCCCCGCCGTCGCCTGCGCCGCCCAGCCCGGCGCCGCCTAGCCCGGAGCCTCCCAGCCCGCCTCCTTCGCCGGCCCCGCCGTCGCCTGCGCCGCCCAGCCCGGCGCCGCCTAGCCCGGAGCCTCCCAGCCCGCCTCCTTCGCCGGCCCCGCCGTCGCCTGCGCCGCCCAGCCCGGCGCCGCCTAGCCCGGAGCCTCCCAGCCCGCCTCCTTCGCCGGCCCCGCCGTCGCCTGCGCCGCCCAGCCCGGCGCCGCCTAGCCCGGAGCCTCCCAGCCCGCCTCCTTCGCCGGCCCCGCCGTCGCCTGCGCCGCCCAGCCCGGCGCCGCCTAGCCCGGAGCCTCCCAGCCCGCCTCCTTCGCCGGCCCCGCCGTCGCCTGCGCCGCCCAGCCCGGCGCCGCCTAGCCCGGAGCCTCCCAGCCCGCCTCCTTCGCCGGCCCCGCCGTCGCCTGCGCCGCCCAGCCCGGCGCCGCCTAGCCCGGAGCCTCCCAGCCCGCCTCCTTCGCCGGCCCCGCCGTCGCCTGCGCCGCCCAGCCCGGCGCCGCCTAGCCCGGAGCCTCCCAGCCCGCCTCCTTCGCCGGCCCCGCCGTCGCCTGCGCCGCCCAGCCCGGCGCCGCCTAGCCCGGAGCCTCCCAGCCCGCCTCCTTCGCCGGCCCCGCCGTCGCCTGCGCCGCCCAGCCCGGCGCCGCCTAGCCCGGAGCCTCCCAGCCCGCCTCCTTCGCCGGCCCCGCCGTCGCCTGCGCCGCCCAGCCCGGCGCCGCCTAGCCCGGAGCCTCCCAGCCCGCCTCCTTCGCCGGCCCCGCCGTCGCCTGCGCCGCCCAGCCCGGCGCCGCCTAGCCCGGAGCCTCCCAGCCCGCCTCCTTCGCCGGCCCCGCCGTCGCCTGCGCCGCCCAGCCCGGCGCCGCCTAGCCCGGAGCCTCCCAGCCCGCCTCCTTCGCCGGCCCCGCCGTCGCCTGCGCCGCCCAGCCCGGCGCCGCCTAGCCCGGAGCCTCCCAGCCCGCCTCCTTCGCCGGCCCCGCCGTCGCCTGCGCCGCCCAGCCCGGCGCCGCCTAGCCCGGAGCCTCCCAGCCCGCCTCCTTCGCCGGCCCCGCCGTCGCCTGCGCCGCCCAGCCCGGCGCCGCCTAGCCCGGAGCCTCCCAGCCCGCCTCCTTCGCCGGCCCCGCCGTCGCCTGCGCCGCCCAGCCCGGCGCCGCCTAGCCCGGAGCCTCCCAGCCCGCCTCCTTCGCCGGCCCCGCCGTCGCCTGCGCCGCCCAGCCCGGCGCCGCCTAGCCCGGAGCCTCCCAGCCCGCCTCCTTCGCCGGCCCCGCCGTCGCCTGCGCCGCCCAGCCCGGCGCCGCCTAGCCCGGAGCCTCCCAGCCCGCCTCCTTCGCCGGCCCCGCCGTCGCCTGCGCCGCCCAGCCCGGCGCCGCCTAGCCCGGAGCCTCCCAGCCCGCCTCCTTCGCCGGCCCCGCCGTCGCCTGCGCCGCCCAGCCCGGCGCCGCCTAGCCCGGAGCCTCCCAGCCCGCCTCCTTCGCCGGCCCCGCCGTCGCCTGCGCCGCCCAGCCCGGCGCCGCCTAGCCCGGAGCCTCCCAGCCCGCCTCCTTCGCCGGCCCCGCCGTCGCCTGCGCCGCCCAGCCCGGCGCCGCCTAGCCCGGAGCCTCCCAGCCCGCCTCCTTCGCCGGCCCCGCCGTCGCCTGCGCCGCCCAGCCCGGCGCCGCCTAGCCCGGAGCCTCCCAGCCCGCCTCCTTCGCCGGCCCCGCCGTCGCCTGCGCCGCCCAGCCCGGCGCCGCCTAGCCCGGAGCCTCCCAGCCCGCCTCCTTCGCCGGCCCCCGCCGTCGCCTGCGCCGCCCAGCCCGGCGCCGCCTAGCCCGGAGCCTCCCAGCCCGCCTCCTTCGCCGGCCCCGCCGTCGCCTGCGCCGCCCAGCCCGGCGCCCGCCTAGCCCGGAGCCTCCCAGCCCGCCTCCTTCGCCGGCCCCCGCCGTCGCCTGCGCCGCCCAGCCCGGCGCCGCCTAGCCCGGAGCCTCCCAGCCCGCCTCCTTCGCCGGCCCCGCCGTCGCCTGCGCCGCCCAGCCCGGCGCCGCCTAGCCCGGAGCCTCCCAGCCCGCCTCCTTCGCCGGCCCCGCCGTCGCCTGCGCCGCCCAGCCCGGCGCCGCCTAGCCCGGAGCCTCCCAGCCCGCCTCCTTCGCCGGCCCCGCCGTCGCCTGCGCCGCCCAGCCCGGCGCCGCCTAGCCCGGAGCCTCCCAGCCCGCCTCCTTCGCCGGCCCCGCCGTCGCCTGCGCCGCCCAGCCCGGCGCCGCCTAGCCCGGAGCCTCCCAGCCCGCCTCCTTCGCCGGCCCCGCCGTCGCCTGCGCCGCCCAGCCCGGCGCCGCCTAGCCCGGAGCCTCCCAGCCCGCCTCCTTCGCCGGCCCCGCCGTCGCCTGCGCCGCCCAGCCCGGCGCCGCCTAGCCCGGAGCCTCCCAGCCCGCCTCCTTCGCCGGCCCCGCCGTCGCCTGCGCCGCCCAGCCCGGCGCCGCCTAGCCCGGAGCCTCCCAGCCCGCCTCCTTCGCCGGCCCCGCCGTCGCCTGCGCCGCCCAGCCCGGCGCCGCCTAGCCCGGAGCCTCCCAGCCCGCCTCCTTCGCCGGCCCCGCCGTCGCCTGCGCCGCCCAGCCCGGCGCCGCCTAGCCCGGAGCCTCCCAGCCCGCCTCCTTCGCCGGCCCCGCCGTCGCCTGCGCCGCCCAGCCCGGCGCCGCCTAGCCCGGAGCCTCCCAGCCCGCCTCCTTCGCCGGCCCCGCCGTCGCCTGCGCCGCCCAGCCCGGCGCCGCCTAGCCCGGAGCCTCCCAGCCCGCCTCCTTCGCCGGCCCCGCCGTCGCCTGCGCCGCCCAGCCCGGCGCCGCCTAGCCCGGAGCCTCCCAGCCCGCCTCCTTCGCCGGCCCCGCCGTCGCCTGCGCCGCCCAGCCCGGCGCCGCCTAGCCCGGAGCCTCCCAGCCCGCCTCCTTCGCCGGCCCCGCCGTCGCCTGCGCCGCCCAGCCCGGCGCCGCCTAGCCCGGAGCCTCCCAGCCCGCCTCCTTCGCCGGCCCCGCCGTCGCCTGCGCCGCCCAGCCCGGCGCCGCCTAGCCCGGAGCCTCCCAGCCCGCCTCCTTCGCCGGCCCCGCCGTCGCCTGCGCCGCCCAGCCCGGCGCCGCCTAGCCCGGAGCCTCCCAGCCCGCCTCCTTCGCCGGCCCCGCCGTCGCCTGCGCCGCCCAGCCCGGCGCCGCCTAGCCCGGAGCCTCCCAGCCCGCCTCCTTCGCCGGCCCCGCCGTCGCCTGCGCCGCCCAGCCCGGCGCCGCCTAGCCCGGAGCCTCCCAGCCCGCCTCCTTCGCCGGCCCCGCCGTCGCCTGCGCCGCCCAGCCCGGCGCCGCCTAGCCCGGAGCCTCCCAGCCCGCCTCCTTCGCCGGCCCCGCCGTCGCCTGCGCCGCCCAGCCCGGCGCCGCCTAGCCCGGAGCCTCCCAGCCCGCCTCCTTCGCCGGCCCCGCCGTCGCCTGCGCCGCCCAGCCCGGCGCCGCCTAGCCCGGAGCCTCCCAGCCCGCCTCCTTCGCCGGCCCCGCCGTCGCCTGCGCCGCCCAGCCCGGCGCCGCCTAGCCCGGAGCCTCCCAGCCCGCCTCCTTCGCCGGCCCCGCCGTCGCCTGCGCCGCCCAGCCCGGCGCCGCCTAGCCCGGAGCCTCCCAGCCCGCCTCCTTCGCCGGCCCCGCCGTCGCCTGCGCCGCCCAGCCCGGCGCCGCCTAGCCCGGAGCCTCCCAGCCCGCCTCCTTCGCCGGCCCCGCCGTCGCCTGCGCCGCCCAGCCCGGCGCCGCCTAGCCCGGAGCCTCCCAGCCCGCCTCCTTCGCCGGCCCCGCCGTCGCCTGCGCCGCCCAGCCCGGCGCCGCCTAGCCCGGAGCCTCCCAGCCCGCCTCCTTCGCCGGCCCCGCCGTCGCCTGCGCCGCCCAGCCCGGCGCCGCCTAGCCCGGAGCCTCCCAGCCCGCCTCCTTCGCCGGCCCCGCCGTCGCCTGCGCCGCCCAGCCCGGCGCCGCCTAGCCCGGAGCCTCCCAGCCCGCCTCCTTCGCCGGCCCCGCCGTCGCCTGCGCCGCCCAGCCCGGCGCCGCCTAGCCCGGAGCCTCCCAGCCCGCCTCCTTCGCCGGCCCCGCCGTCGCCTGCGCCGCCCAGCCCGGCGCCGCCTAGCCCGGAGCCTCCCAGCCCGCCTCCTTCGCCGGCCCCGCCGTCGCCTGCGCCGCCCAGCCCGGCGCCGCCTAGCCCGGAGCCTCCCAGCCCGCCTCCTTCGCCGGCCCCGCCGTCGCCTGCGCCGCCCAGCCCGGCGCCGCCTAGCCCGGAGCCTCCCAGCCCGCCTCCTTCGCCGGCCCCGCCGTCGCCTGCGCCGCCCAGCCCGGCGCCGCCTAGCCCGGAGCCTCCCAGCCCGCCTCCTTCGCCGGCCCCGCCGTCGCCTGCGCCGCCCAGCCCGGCGCCGCCTAGCCCGGAGCCTCCCAGCCCGCCTCCTTCGCCGGCCCCGCCGTCGCCTGCGCCGCCCAGCCCGGCGCCGCCTAGCCCGGAGCCTCCCAGCCCGCCTCCTTCGCCGGCCCCGCCGTCGCCTGCGCCGCCCAGCCCGGCGCCGCCTAGCCCGGAGCCTCCCAGCCCGCCTCCTTCGCCGGCCCCGCCGTCGCCTGCGCCGCCCAGCCCGGCGCCGCCTAGCCCGGAGCCTCCCAGCCCGCCTCCTTCGCCGGCCCCGCCGTCGCCTGCGCCGCCCAGCCCGGCGCCGCCTAGCCCGGAGCCTCCCAGCCCGCCTCCTTCGCCGGCCCCGCCGTCGCCTGCGCCGCCCAGCCCGGCGCCGCCTAGCCCGGAGCCTCCCAGCCCGCCTCCTTCGCCGGCCCCGCCGTCGCCTGCGCCGCCCAGCCCGGCGCCGCCTAGCCCGGAGCCTCCCAGCCCGCCTCCTTCGCCGGCCCCGCCGTCGCCTGCGCCGCCCAGCCCGGCGCCGCCTAGCCCGGAGCCTCCCAGCCCGCCTCCTTCGCCGGCCCCGCCGTCGCCTGCGCCGCCCAGCCCGGCGCCGCCTAGCCCGGAGCCTCCCAGCCCGCCTCCTTCGCCGGCCCCGCCGTCGCCTGCGCCGCCCAGCCCGGCGCCGCCTAGCCCGGAGCCTCCCAGCCCGCCTCCTTCGCCGGCCCCGCCGTCGCCTGCGCCGCCCAGCCCGGCGCCGCCTAGCCCGGAGCCTCCCAGCCCGCCTCCTTCGCCGGCCCCGCCGTCGCCTGCGCCGCCCAGCCCGGCGCCGCCTAGCCCGGAGCCTCCCAGCCCGCCTCCTTCGCCGGCCCCGCCGTCGCCTGCGCCGCCCAGCCCGGCGCCGCCTAGCCCGGAGCCTCCCAGCCCGCCTCCTTCGCCGGCCCCGCCGTCGCCTGCGCCGCCCAGCCCGGCGCCGCCTAGCCCGGAGCCTCCCAGCCCGCCTCCTTCGCCGGCCCCGCCGTCGCCTGCGCCGCCCAGCCCGGCGCCGCCTAGCCCGGAGCCTCCCAGCCCGCCTCCTTCGCCGGCCCCGCCGTCGCCTGCGCCGCCCAGCCCGGCGCCGCCTAGCCCGGAGCCTCCCAGCCCGCCTCCTTCGCCGGCCCCGCCGTCGCCTGCGCCGCCCAGCCCGGCGCCGCCTAGCCCGGAGCCTCCCAGCCCGCCTCCTTCGCCGGCCCCGCCGTCGCCTGCGCCGCCCAGCCCGGCGCCGCCTAGCCCGGAGCCTCCCAGCCCGCCTCCTTCGCCGGCCCCGCCGTCGCCTGCGCCGCCCAGCCCGGCGCCGCCTAGCCCGGAGCCTCCCAGCCCGCCTCCTTCGCCGGCCCCGCCGTCGCCTGCGCCGCCCAGCCCGGCGCCGCCTAGCCCGGAGCCTCCCAGCCCGCCTCCTTCGCCGGCCCCGCCGTCGCCTGCGCCGCCCAGCCCGGCGCCGCCTAGCCCGGAGCCTCCCAGCCCGCCTCCTTCGCCGGCCCCCGCCGTCGCCTGCGCCGCCCAGCCCGGCGCCGCCTAGCCCGGAGCCTCCCAGCCCGCCTCCTTCGCCGGCCCCGCCGTCGCCTGCGCCGCCCAGCCCGGCGCCGCCTAGCCCGGAGCCTCCCAGCCCGCCTCCTTCGCCGGCCCCGCCGTCGCCTGCGCCGCCCAGCCCGGCGCCGCCTAGCCCGGAGCCTCCCAGCCCGCCTCCTTCGCCGGCCCCGCCGTCGCCTGCGCCGCCCAGCCCGGCGCCGCCTAGCCCGGAGCCTCCCAGCCCGCCTCCTTCGCCGGCCCCGCCGTCGCCTGCGCCGCCCAGCCCGGCGCCGCCTAGCCCGGAGCCTCCCAGCCCGCCTCCTTCGCCGGCCCCGCCGTCGCCTGCGCCGCCCAGCCCGGCGCCGCCTAGCCCGGAGCCTCCCAGCCCGCCTCCTTCGCCGGCCCCGCCGTCGCCTGCGCCGCCCAGCCCGGCGCCGCCTAGCCCGGAGCCTCCCAGCCCGCCTCCTTCGCCGGCCCCGCCGTCGCCTGCGCCGCCCAGCCCGGCGCCGCCTAGCCCGGAGCCTCCCAGCCCGCCTCCTTCGCCGGCCCCGCCGTCGCCTGCGCCGCCCAGCCCGGCGCCGCCTAGCCCGGAGCCTCCCAGCCCGCCTCCTTCGCCGGCCCCGCCGTCGCCTGCGCCGCCCAGCCCGGCGCCGCCTAGCCCGGAGCCTCCCAGCCCGCCTCCTTCGCCGGCCCCGCCGTCGCCTGCGCCGCCCAGCCCGGCGCCGCCTAGCCCGGAGCCTCCCAGCCCGCCTCCTTCGCCGGCCCCGCCGTCGCCTGCGCCGCCCAGCCCGGCGCCGCCTAGCCCGGAGCCTCCCAGCCCGCCTCCTTCGCCGGCCCCGCCGTCGCCTGCGCCGCCCAGCCCGGCGCCGCCTAGCCCGGAGCCTCCCAGCCCGCCTCCTTCGCCGGCCCCGCCGTCGCCTGCGCCGCCCAGCCCGGCGCCGCCTAGCCCGGAGCCTCCCAGCCCGCCTCCTTCGCCGGCCCCGCCGTCGCCTGCGCCGCCCAGCCCGGCGCCGCCTAGCCCGGAGCCTCCCAGCCCGCCTCCTTCGCCGGCCCCGCCGTCGCCTGCGCCGCCCAGCCCGGCGCCGCCTAGCCCGGAGCCTCCCAGCCCGCCTCCTTCGCCGGCCCCGCCGTCGCCTGCGCCGCCCAGCCCGGCGCCGCCTAGCCCGGAGCCTCCCAGCCCGCCTCCTTCGCCGGCCCCGCCGTCGCCTGCGCCGCCCAGCCCGGCGCCGCCTAGCCCGGAGCCTCCCAGCCCGCCTCCTTCGCCGGCCCCGCCGTCGCCTGCGCCGCCCAGCCCGGCGCCGCCTAGCCCGGAGCCTCCCAGCCCGCCTCCTTCGCCGGCCCCGCCGTCGCCTGCGCCGCCCAGCCCGGCGCCGCCTAGCCCGGAGCCTCCCAGCCCGCCTCCTTCGCCGGCCCCGCCGTCGCCTGCGCCGCCCAGCCCGGCGCCGCCTAGCCCGGAGCCTCCCAGCCCGCCTCCTTCGCCGGCCCCGCCGTCGCCTGCGCCGCCCAGCCCGGCGCCGCCTAGCCCGGAGCCTCCCAGCCCGCCTCCTTCGCCGGCCCCGCCGTCGCCTGCGCCGCCCAGCCCGGCGCCGCCTAGCCCGGAGCCTCCCAGCCCGCCTCCTTCGCCGGCCCCGCCGTCGCCTGCGCCGCCCAGCCCGGCGCCGCCTAGCCCGGAGCCTCCCAGCCCGCCTCCTTCGCCGGCCCCGCCGTCGCCTGCGCCGCCCAGCCCCGCGCCGCCTAGCCCGGAGCCTCCCAGCCCGCCTCCTTCGCCGGCCCCGCCGTCGCCTGCGCCGCCCAGCCCGGCGCCGCCTAGCCCGGAGCCTCCCAGCCCGCCTCCTTCGCCGGCCCCGCCGTTGCCTGCGCCGCCCAGCCCGGCGCCGCCTAGCCCGGAGCCTCCCAGCCCGCCTCCTTCGCCGGCCCCGCCGTTGCCTGCGCCGCCCAGCCCGGCGCCGCCTAGCCCGGAGCCTCCCAGCCCGCCTCCTTCGCCGGCCCCGCCGTCGCCTGCGCCGCCCAGCCCCGCGCCGCCTAGCCCGGAGCCTCCCAGCCCGCCTCCTTCGCCGGCCCCGCCGTCGCCTGCGCCGCCCAGCCCGGCGCCGCCTAGCCCGGAGCCTCCCAGCCCGCCTCCTTCGCCGGCCCCGCCGTTGCCTGCGCCGCCCAGCCCGGCGCCGCCTAGCCCGGAGCCTCCCAGCACGCCTCCTTCGCCGGCCCCGCCGTTGCCTGCGCCGCCCAGCCCGGCGCCGCCTAGCCCGGAGCCTCCCAGCCCGCCTCCTTCGCCGGCCCCGCCGTCGCCTGCGCCGCCCAGCCCGGCGCCGCCTAGCCCGGAGCCTCCCAGCCCGCCTCCTTCGCCGGCCCCGCCGTCGCCTGCGCCGCCCAGCCCGGCGCCGCCTAGCCCGGAGCCTCCCAGCCCGCCTCCTTCGCCGGCCCCGCCGTCGCCTGCGCCGCCCAGCCCGGCGCCGCCTAGCCCGGAGCCTCCCAGCCCGCCTCCTTCGCCGGCCCCGCCGTCGCCTGCGCCGCCCAGCCCCGCGCCGGGTGCGCCGCCGCCGTCTCCTGCGCCTCCCAGCCCTGCTCCAGGTGCGCCTCCGCCTTCGCCGGAGCCGCCCAGCCCCGCGCCGGGCGCGCCGCCGCCGTTTCCTGCGCCTCCCAGCCCTGCTCCGGGTGCGCCTCCGCCTTCGCCGGAGCCGCCCAGCCCCGCGCCGGGCGCGCCGCCGCCGTCTCCTGCGCCTCCCAGCCCTGCTCCGGGTGCGCCTCCGCCTTCGCCGGAGCCGCCCAGCCCCGCGCCGGGCGCGCCGCCGCCGTCTCCTGCGCCTCCCAGCCCTGCTCCGGGTGCGCCTCCGCCTTCGCCGGAGCCGCCCAGCCCCGCGCCGGGCGCGCCGCCGCCGTCACCTGCGCCTCCCAGCCCTGCTCCGGGTGCGCCTCCGCCTTCGCCGGAGCCGCCCAGCCCCGCGCCGGGCGCGCCGCCGCCATCTCCTGCGCCTCCCAGCCCTGCTCCGGGTGCGCCTCCGCCTTCGCCGGAGCCGCCCAGCCCCGCGCCGGGCGCGCCGCCGCCGTCTCCTGCGCCTCCCAGCCCTGCTCCGGGTGCGCCTCCGCCTTCGCCGGAGCCGCCCAGCCCCGCGCCGGGCGCGCCGCCGCCGTCTCCTGCGCCTCCCAGCCCTGCTCCGGGTGCGCCTCCGCCTTCGCCGGAGCCGCCCAGCCCCGCGCCGGGCGCGCCGCCGCCGTCTCCTGCGCCTCCCAGCCCTGCTCCGGGTGCGCCTCCGCCTTCGCCGGAGCCGCCCAGCCCCGCGCCGGGCGCGCCGCCGCCGTCTCCTGCGCCTCCCAGCCCTGCTCCGGGTGCGCCTCCGCCTTCGCCGGAGCCGCCCAGCCCCGCGCCGGGCGCGCCGCCGCCGTCTCCTGCGCCTCCCAGCCCTGCTCCGGGTGCGCCTCCGCCTTCGCCGGAGCCGCCCAGCCCCGCGCCGGGCGCGCCGCCGCCGTCTCCTGCGCCTCCCAGCCCTGCTCCGGGTGCGCCTCCGCCTTCGCCGGAGCCGCCCAGCCCCGCGCCGGGCGCGCCGCCGCCGTCTCCTGCGCCTCCCAGCCCTGCTCCGGGTGCGCCTCCGCCTTCGCCGGAGCCGCCCAGCCCCGCGCCGGGCGCGCCGCCGCCGTCTCCTGCGCCTCCCAGCCCTGCTCCGGGTGCGCCTCCGCCTTCGCCGGAGCCGCCCAGCCCCGCGCCGGGCGCGCCGCCGCCGTCTCCTGCGCCTCCCAGCCCTGCTCCGGGTGCGCCTCCGCCTTCGCCGGAGCCGCCCAGCCCCGCGCCGGGCGCGCCGCCGCCGTCTCCTGCGCCTCCCAGCCCTGCTCCGGGTGCGCCTCCGCCTTCGCCGGAGCCGCCCAGCCCCGCGCCGGGCGCGCCGCCGCCGTCTCCTGCGCCTCCCAGCCCTGCTCCGGGTGCGCCTCCGCCTTCGCCGGAGCCGCCCAGCCCCGCGCCGGGCGCGCCGCCGCCGTCTCCTGCGCCTCCCAGCCCTGCTCCGGGTGCGCCTCCGCCTTCGCCGGAGCCGCCCAGCCCCGCGCCGGGCGCGCCGCCGCCATCTCCTGCGCCTCCCAGCCCTGCTCCGGGTGCGCCTCCGCCTTCGCCGGAGCCGCCCAGCCCCGCGCCGGGCGCGCCGCCGCCGTCTCCTGCGCCTCCCAGCCCTGCTCCGGGTGCGCCTCCGCCTTCGCCGGAGCCGCCCAGCCCCGCGCCGGGCGCGCCGCCGCCGTCTCCTGCGCCTCCCAGCCCTGCTCCGGGTGCGCCTCCGCCTTCGCCGGAGCCGCCCAGCCCCGCGCCGGGCGCGCCGCCGCCGTCTCCTGCGCCTCCCAGCCCTGCTCCGGGTGCGCCTCCGCCTTCGCCGGAGCCGCCCAGCCCCGCGCCGGGCGCGCCGCCGCCGTCTCCTGCGCCTCCCAGCCCTGCTCCGGGTGCGCCTCCGCCTTCGCCGGAGCCGCCCAGCCCCGCGCCGGGCGCGCCGCCGCCGTCTCCTGCGCCTCCCAGCCCTGCTCCGGGTGCGCCTCCGCCTTCGCCGGAGCCGCCCAGCCCCGCGCCGGGCGCGCCGCCGCCGTCTCCTGCGCCTCCCAGCCCTGCTCCGGGTGCGCCTCCGCCTTCGCCGGAGCCGCCCAGCCCCGCGCCGGGCGCGCCGCCGCCGTCTCCTGCGCCTCCCAGCCCTGCTCCGGGTGCGCCTCCGCCTTCGCCGGAGCCGCCCAGCCCCGCGCCGGGCGCGCCGCCGCCGTCTCCTGCGCCTCCCAGCCCTGCTCCGGGTGCGCCTCCGCCTTCGCCGGAGCCGCCCAGCCCCGCGCCGGGCGCGCCGCCGCCGTCTCCTGCGCCTCCCAGCCCTGCTCCGGGTGCGCCTCCGCCTTCGCCGGAGCCGCCCAGCCCCGCGCCGGGCGCGCCGCCGCCGTCTCCTGCGCCTCCCAGCCCTGCTCCGGGTGCGCCTCCGCCTTCGCCGGAGCCGCCCAGCCCCGCGCCGGGCGCGCCGCCGCCGTCTCCTGCGCCTCCCAGCCCTGCTCCGGGTGCGCCTCCGCCTTCGCCGGAGCCGCCCAGCCCCGCGCCGGGCGCGCCGCCGCCGTCTCCTGCGCCTCCCAGCCCTGCTCCGGGTGCGCCTCCGCCTTCGCCGGAGCCGCCCAGCCCCGCGCCGGGCGCGCCGCCGCCGTCACCTGCGCCTCCCAGCCCTGCTCCGGGTGCGCCTCCGCCTTCGCCGGAGCCGCCCAGCCCCGCGCCGGGCGCGCCGCCGCCATCTCCTGCGCCTCCCAGCCCTGCTCCGGGTGCGCCTCCGCCTTCGCCGGAGCCGCCCAGCCCCGCGCCGGGCGCGCCGCCGCCGTCTCCTGCGCCTCCCAGCCCTGCTCCGGGTGCGCCTTCGCCTTCGCCGGAGCCGCCCAGCCCCGCGCCGGGCGCGCCGCCGCCGTCTCCTGCGCCTCCCAGCCCTGCTCCGGGTGCGCCTCCGCCTTCGCCGGAGCCGCCCAGCCCCGCGCCGGGCGCGCCGCCGCCGTCACCTGCGCCTCCCAGCCCTGCTCCGGGTGCGCCTCCGCCTTCGCCGGAGCCGCCCAGCCCCGCGCCGGGCGCGCCGCCGCCATCTCCTGCGCCTCCCAGCCCTGCTCCGGGTGCGCCTCCGCCTTCGCCGGAGCCGCCCAGCCCCGCGCCGGGCGCACCGCCGCCGTCTCCTGCGCCTCCCAGCCCTGCTCCGGGTGCGCCTCCGCCTTCGCCGGAGCCGCCCAGCCCCGCGCCGGGCGCGCCGCCGCCGTCTCCTGCGCCTCCCAGCCCTGCTCCGGGTGCGCCTCCGCCTTCGCCGGAGCCGCCCAGCCCCGCGCCGGGCGCGCCGCCGCCGTCTCCTGCGCCTCCCAGCCCTGCTCCGGGTGCGCCTCCGCCTTCGCCGGAGCCGCCCAGCCCCGCGCCGGGCGCGCCGCCGCCGTCTCCTGCGCCTCCCAGCCCTGCTCCGGGTGCGCCTCCGCCTTCGCCGGAGCCGCCCAGCCCCGCGCCGGGCGCGCCGCCGCCGTCTCCTGCGCCTCCCAGCCCTGCTCCGGGTGCGCCTCCGCCTTCGCCGGAGCCGCCCAGCCCCGCGCCGGGCGCGCCGCCGCCGTCTCCTGCGCCTCCCAGCCCTGCTCCGGGTGCGCCTCCGCCTTCGCCGGAGCCGCCCAGCCCCGCTCCGGGTGCGCCGCCGCCGTCTCCTGCGCCTCCCAGCCCTGCTCCGGGTGCGCCTCCGCCTTCGCCGGAGCCGCCCAGCCCCGCGCCGGGCGCGCCGCCGCCGTCTCCTGCGCCTCCCAGCCCTGCTCCGGGTGCGCCTCCGCCTTCGCCGGAGCCGCCCAGCCCTGCTCCGGGTGCGCCTCCGCCTTCGCCGGAGCCGCCCAGCCCCGCGCCGGGCGCGCCGCCGCCGTCTCCTGCGCCTCCCAGCCCTGCTCCGGGTGCGCCTCCGCCTTCGCCGGAGCCGCCCAGCCCCGCGCCGGGCGCGCCGCCGCCGTCTCCTGCGCCTCCCAGCCCTGCTCCGGGTGCGCCTCCGCCTTCGCCGGAGCCGCCCAGCCCCGCGCCGGGCGCGCCGCCGCCGTCACCTGCGCCTCCCAGCCCTGCTCCGGGTGCGCCTCCGCCTTCGCCGGAGCCGCCCAGCCCCGCGCCGGGCGCGCCGCCGCCGTCACCTGCGCCTCCCAGCCCTGCTCCGGGTGCGCCTCCGCCTTCGCCGGAGCCGCCCAGCCCCGCGCCGGGCGCGCCGCCGCCGTCTCCTGCGCCTCCCAGCCCTGCTCCGGGTGCGCCTCCGCCTTCGCCGGAGCCGCCCAGCCCCGCGCCGGGCGCGCCGCCGCCGTCTCCTGCGCCTCCCAGCCCTGCTCCGGGTGCGCCTCCGCCTTCGCCGGAGCCGCCCAGCCCCGCGCCGGGCGCGCCGCCGCCATCTCCTGCGCCTCCCAGCCCTGCTCCGGGTGCGCCTCCGCCTTCGCCGGAGCCGCCCAGCCCTGCTCCGGGTGCGCCTCCGCCTTCGCCGGAGCCGCCCAGCCCCGCGCCGGGCGCGCCGCCGCCGTCTCCTGCGCCTCCCAGCCCTGCTCCGGGTGCGCCTCCGCCTTCGCCGGAGCCGCCCAGCCCCGCGCCGGGCGCGCCGCCGCCGTCTCCTGCGCCTCCCAGCCCTGCTCCGGGTGCGCCTCCGCCTTCGCCGGAGCCGCCCAGCCCCGCGCCGGGCGCGCCGCCGCCATCTCCTGCGCCTCCCAGCCCTGCTCCGGGTGCGCCTCCGCCTTCGCCGGAGCCGCCCAGCCCTGCTCCGGGTGCGCCTCCGCCTTCGCCGGAGCCGCCCAGCCCCGAGCCGGGCGCGCCGCCGCCGTCTCCTGCGCCTCCCAGCCCTGCTCCGGGTGCGCCTCCGCCTTCGCCGGAGCCGCCCAGCCCCGCGCCGGGCGCGCCGCCGCCGTCTCCTGCGCCTCCCAGCCCTGCTCCGGGTGCGCCTCCGCCTTCGCCGGAGCCGCCCAGCCCCGCGCCGGGCGCGCCGCCGCCGTCTCCTGCGCCTCCCAGCCCTGCTCCGGGTGCGCCTCCGCCTTCGCCGGAGCCGCCCAGCCCCGCGCCGGGCGCGCCGCCGCCGTCACCTGCGCCTCCCAGCCCTGCTCCGGGTGCGCCTCCGCCTTCGCCGGAGCCGCCCAGCCCCGCGCCGGGCGCGCCGCCGCCGTCACCTGCGCCTCCCAGCCCTGCTCCGGGTGCGCCTCCGCCTTCGCCGGAGCCGCCCAGCCCCGCGCCGGGCGCGCCGCCGCCGTCTCCTGCGCCTCCCAGCCCTGCTCCGGGTGCGCCTCCGCCTTCGCCGGAGCCGCCCAGCCCCGCGCCGGGCGCGCCGCCGCCGTCTCCTGCGCCTCCCAGCCCTGCTCCGGGTGCGCCTCCGCCTTCGCCGGAGCCGCCCAGCCCCGCGCCGGGCGCGCCGCCGCCATCTCCTGCGCCTCCCAGCCCTGCTCCGGGTGCGCATCCGCCTTCGCCGGAGCCGCCCAGCCCTGCTCCGGGTGCGCCTCCGCCTTCGCCGGAGCCGCCCAGCCCCGCGCCGGGCGCGCCGCCGCCGTCTCCTGCGCCTCCCAGCCCTGCTCCGGGTGCGCCTCCGCCTTCGCCGGAGCCGCCCAGCCCCGCGCCGGCGCGCCGCCGCCGTCTCCTGCGCCTCCCAGCCCTGCTCCGGGTGCGCCTCCGCCTTCGCCGGAGCCGCCCAGCCCCGCGCCGGGCGCGCCGCCGCCATCTCCTGCGCCTCCCAGCCCTGCTCCGGGTGCGCCTCCGCCTTCGCCGGAGCCGCCCAGCCCTGCTCCGGGTGCGCCTCCGCCTTCGCCGGAGCCGCCCAGCCCCGCGCCGGGCGCGCCGCCACCGTCTCCTGCGCCTCCCAGCCCTGCTCCGGGTGCGCCTCCGCCTTCGCCGGAGCCGCCCAGCCCTGCTCCGGGTGCGCCTCCGCCTTCGCCGGAGCCGCCCAGCCCCGCGCCGGGCGCGCCGCCGCCGTCTCCTGCGCCTCCCAGCCCTGCTCCGGGTGCGCCTCCGCCTTCGCCGGAGCCGCCCAGCCCCGCGCCGGGCGCGCCGCCGCCGTCTCCTGCGCCGCCCAGCCCTGCTCCGGGTGCGCCTCCGCCTTCGCCGGAGCCGCCCAGCCCCGCGCCGGGCGCGCCGCCGCCGTCTCCTGCGCCTCCCAGCCCTGCTCCGGGTGCGCCTCCGCCTTCGCCGGAGCCGCCCAGCCCCGCGCCGGGCGCGCCGCCGCCGTCTCCTGCGCCTCCCAGCCCTGCTCCGGGTGCGCCTCCGCCTTCGCCGGAGCCGCCCAGCCCCGCGCCGGGCGCGCCGCCGCCGTCTCCTGCGCCTCCCAGCCCTGCTCCGGGTGCGCCTCCGCCTTCGCCGGAGCCGCCCAGCCCTGCTCCGGGTGCGCCTCCGCCTTCGCCGGAGCCGCCCAGCCCCGCGCCGGGCGCGCCGCCGCCGTCTCCTGCGCCTCCCAGCCCTGCTCCGGGTGCGCCTCCGCCTTCGCCGGAGCCGCCCAGCCCCGCGCCGGGCGCGCCGCCGCCGTCTCCTGCGCCTCCCAGCCCTGCTCCGGGTGCGCCTCCGCCTTCGCCGGAGCCGCCCAGCCCCGCGCCGGGCGCGCCGCCGCCGTCACCTGCGCCTCCCAGCCCTGCTCCGGGTGCGCCTCCGCCTTCGCCGGAGCCGCCCAGCCCCGCGCCGGGCGCGCCGCCGCCGTCACCTGCGCCTCCCAGCCCTGCTCCGGGTGCGCCTCCGCCTTCGCCGGAGCCGCCCAGCCCCGCGCCGGGCGCGCCGCCGCCGTCTCCTGCGCCTCCCAGCCCTGCTCCGGGTGCGCCTCCGCCTTCGCCGGAGCCGCCCAGCCCCGCGCCGGGCGCGCCGCCGCCGTCTCCTGCGCCTCCCAGCCCTGCTCCGGGTGCGCCTCCGCCTTCGCCGGAGCCGCCCAGCCCCGCGCCGGGCGCGCCGCCGCCATCTCCTGCGCCTCCCAGCCCTGCTCCGGGTGCGCCTCCGCCTTCGCCGGAGCCGCCCAGCCCTGCTCCGGGTGCGCCTCCGCCTTCGCCGGAGCCGCCCAGCCCCGCGCCGGGCGCGCCGCCGCCGTCTCCTGCGCCTCCCAGCCCTGCTCCGGGTGCGCCTCCGCCTTCGCCGGAGCCGCCCAGCCCCCGCGCCGGGCGCGCCGCCGCCGTCTCCTGCGCCTCCCAGCCCTGCTCCGGGTGCGCCTCCGCCTTCGCCGGAGCCGCCCAGCCCTGCTCCGGGTGCGCCTCCGCCTTCGCCGGAGCCGCCCAGCCCCGCGCCGGGCGCGCCGCCGCCGTCTCCTGCGCCTCCCAGCCCTGCTCCGGGTGCGCCTCCGCCTTCGCCGGAGCCGCCCAGCCCCGCGCCGGGCGCGCCGCCGCCGTCTCCTGCGCCTCCCAGCCCTGCTCCGGGTGCGCCTCCGCCTTCGCCGGAGCCGCCCAGCCCCGCGCCGGGCGCGCCGCCGCCGTCACCTGCGCCTCCCAGCCCTGCTCCGGGTGCGCCTCCGCCTTCGCCGGAGCCGCCCAGCCCCGCGCCGGGCGCGCCGCCGCCGTCTCCTGCGCCTCCCAGCCCTGCTCCGGGTGCGCCTCCGCCTTCGCCGGAGCCGCCCAGCCCCGCGCCGGGCGCGCCGCCGCCATCTCCTGCGCCTCCCAGCCCTGCTCCGGGTGCGCCTCCGCCTTCGCCGGAGCCGCCCAGCCCTGCTCCGGGTGCGCCTCCGCCTTCGCCGGAGCCGCCCAGCCCCGCGCCGGGCGCGCCGCCGCCGTCTCCTGCGCCTCCCAGCCCTGCTCCGGGTGCGCCTCCGCCTTCGCCGGAGCCGCCCAGCCCCGCGCCGGGCGCGCCGCCGCCGTCTCCTGCGCCTCCCAGCCCTGCTCCGGGTGCGCCTCCGCCTTCGCCGGAGCCGCCCAGCCCCGCGCCGGGCGCGCCGCCGCCGTCTCCTGCGCCTCCCAGCCCTGCTCCGGGTGCGCCTCCGCCTTCGCCGGAGCCGCCCAGCCCTGCTCCGGGTGCGCCTCCGCCTTCGCCGGAGCCGCCCAGCCCCGCGCCGGGCGCGCCGCCGCCGTCTCCTGCGCCTCCCAGCCCTGCTCCGGGTGCGCCTCCGCCTTCGCCGGAGCCGCCCAGCCCCGCGCCGGGCGCGCCGCCGCCGTCTCCTGCGCCTCCCAGCCCTGCTCCGGGTGCGCCTCCGCCTTCGCCGGAGCCGCCCAGCCCCGCGCCGGGCGCGCCGCCGCCGTCACCTGCGCCTCCCAGCCCTGCTCCGGGTGCGCCTCCGCCTTCGCCGGAGCCGCCCAGCCCCGCGCCGGGCGCGCCGCCGCCGTCACCTGCGCCTCCCAGCCCTGCTCCGGGTGCGCCTCCGCCTTCGCCGGAGCCGCCCAGCCCCGCGCCGGGCGCGCCGCCGCCGTCTCCTGCGCCTCCCAGCCCTGCTCCGGGTGCGCCTCCGCCTTCGCCGGAGCCGCCCAGCCCCGCGCCGGGCGCGCCGCCGCCGTCACCTGCGCCTCCCAGCCCTGCTCCGGGTGCGCCTCCGCCTTCGCCGGAGCCGCCCAGCCCCGCGCCGGGCGCGCCGCCGCCGTCACCTGCGCCTCCCAGCCCTGCTCCGGGTGCGCCTCCGCCTTCGCCGGAGCCGCCCAGCCCCGCGCCGGGCGCGCCGCCGCCGTCTCCTGCGCCTCCCAGCCCTGCTCCGGGTGCGCCTCCGCCTTCGCCGGAGCCGCCCAGCCCCGCGCCGGGCGCGCCGCCGCCGTCTCCTGCGCCTCCCAGCCCTGCTCCGGGTGCGCCTCCGCCTTCGCCGGAGCCGCCCAGCCCCGCGCCGGGCGCGCCGCCGCCATCTCCTGCGCCTCCCAGCCCTGCTCCGGGTGCGCCTCCGCCTTCGCCGGAGCCGCCCAGCCCTGCTCCGGGTGCGCCTCCGCCTTCGCCGGAGCCGCCCAGCCCCGCGCCGGGCGCGCCGCCGCCGTCTCCTGCGCCTCCCAGCCCTGCTCCGGGTGCGCCTCCGCCTTCGCCGGAGCCGCCCAGCCCCGCGCCGGGCGCGCCGCCGCCGTCTCCTGCGCCTCCCAGCCCTGCTCCGGGTGCGCCTCCGCCTTCGCCGGAGCCGCCCAGCCCTGCTCCGGGTGCGCCTCCGCCTTCGCCGGAGCCGCCCAGCCCCGCGCCGGGCGCGCCGCCGCCGTCTCCTGCGCCTCCCAGCCCTGCTCCGGGTGCGCCTCCGCCTTCGCCGGAGCCGCCCAGCCCCGCGCCGGGCGCGCCGCCGCCGTCTCCTGCGCCTCCCAGCCCTGCTCCGGGTGCGCCTCCGCCTTCGCCGGAGCCGCCCAGCCCCGCGCCGGGCGCGCCGCCGCCGTCACCTGCGCCTCCCAGCCCTGCTCCGGGTGCGCCTCCGCCTTCGCCGGAGCCGCCCAGCCCCGCGCCGGGCGCGCCGCCGCCGTCTCCTGCGCCTCCCAGCCCTGCTCCGGGTGCGCCTCCGCCTTCGCCGGAGCCGCCCAGCCCCGCGCCGGGCGCGCCGCCGCCATCTCCTGCGCCTCCCAGCCCTGCTCCGGGTGCGCCTCCGCCTTCGCCGGAGCCGCCCAGCCCTGCTCCGGGTGCGCCTCCGCCTTCGCCGGAGCCGCCCAGCCCCGCGCCGGGCGCGCCGCCGCCGTCTCCTGCGCCTCCCAGCCCTGCTCCGGGTGCGCCTCCGCCTTCGCCGGAGCCGCCCAGCCCCGCGCCGGGCGCGCCGCCGCCGTCTCCTGCGCCTCCCAGCCCTGCTCCGGGTGCGCCTCCGCCTTCGCCGGAGCCGCCCAGCCCCGCGCCGGGCGCGCCGCCGCCGTCTCCTGCGCCTCCCAGCCCTGCTCCGGGTGCGCCTCCGCCTTCGCCGGAGCCGCCCAGCCCTGCTCCGGGTGCGCCTCCGCCTTCGCCGGAGCCGCCCAGCCCCGCGCCGGGCGCGCCGCCGCCGTCTCCTGCGCCTCCCAGCCCTGCTCCGGGTGCGCCTCCGCCTTCGCCGGAGCCGCCCAGCCCCGCGCCGGGCGCGCCGCCGCCGTCTCCTGCGCCTCCCAGCCCTGCTCCGGGTGCGCCTCCGCCTTCGCCGGAGCCGCCCAGCCCCGCGCCGGGCGCGCCGCCGCCGTCACCTGCGCCTCCCAGCCCTGCTCCGGGTGCGCCTCCGCCTTCGCCGGAGCCGCCCAGCCCCGCGCCGGGCGCGCCGCCGCCGTCACCTGCGCCTCCCAGCCCTGCTCCGGGTGCGCCTCCGCCTTCGCCGGAGCCGCCCAGCCCCGCGCCGGGCGCGCCGCCGCCGTCTCCTGCGCCTCCCAGCCCTGCTCCGGGTGCGCCTCCGCCTTCGCCGGAGCCGCCCAGCCCCGCGCCGGGCGCGCCGCCGCCGTCTCCTGCGCCTCCCAGCCCTGCTCCGGGTGCGCCTCCGCCTTCGCCGGAGCCGCCCAGCCCCGCGCCGGGCGCGCCGCCGCCATCTCCTGCGCCTCCCAGCCCTGCTCCGGGTGCGCCTCCGCCTTCGCCGGAGCCGCCCAGCCCTGCTCCGGGTGCGCCTCCGCCTTCGCCGGAGCCGCCCAGCCCCGCGCCGGGCGCGCCGCCGCCGTCTCCTGCGCCTCCCAGCCCTGCTCCGGGTGCGCCTCCGCCTTCGCCGGAGCCGCCCAGCCCCGCGCCGGGCGCGCCGCCGCCGTCTCCTGCGCCTCCCAGCCCTGCTCCGGGTGCGCCTCCGCCTTCGCCGGAGCCGCCCAGCCCTGCTCCGGGTGCGCCTCCGCCTTCGCCGGAGCCGCCCAGCCCCGCGCCGGGCGCGCCGCCGCCGTCTCCTGCGCCTCCCAGCCCTGCTCCGGGTGCGCCTCCGCCTTCGCCGGAGCCGCCCAGCCCCGCGCCGGGCGCGCCGCCGCCGTCTCCTGCGCCTCCCAGCCCTGCTCCGGGTGCGCCTCCGCCTTCGCCGGAGCCGCCCAGCCCCGCGCCGGGCGCGCCGCCGCCGTCACCTGCGCCTCCCAGCCCTGCTCCGGGTGCGCCTCCGCCTTCGCCGGAGCCGCCCAGCCCCGCGCCGGGCGCGCCGCCGCCGTCTCCTGCGCCTCCCAGCCCTGCTCCGGGTGCGCCTCCGCCTTCGCCGGAGCCGCCCAGCCCCGCGCCGGGCGCGCCGCCGCCATCTCCTGCGCCTCCCAGCCCTGCTCCGGGTGCGCCTCCGCCTTCGCCGGAGCCGCCCAGCCCTGCTCCGGGTGCGCCTCCGCCTTCGCCGGAGCCGCCCAGCCCCGCGCCGGGCGCGCCGCCGCCGTCTCCTGCGCCTCCCAGCCCTGCTCCGGGTGCGCCTCCGCCTTCGCCGGAGCCGCCCAGCCCCGCGCCGGGCGCGCCGCCGCCGTCTCCTGCGCCTCCCAGCCCTGCTCCGGGTGCGCCTCCGCCTTCGCCGGAGCCGCCCAGCCCCGCGCCGGGCGCGCCGCCGCCGTCTCCTGCGCCTCCCAGCCCTGCTCCGGGTGCGCCTCCGCCTTCGCCGGAGCCGCCCAGCCCTGCTCCGGGTGCGCCTCCGCCTTCGCCGGAGCCGCCCAGCCCCGCGCCGGGCGCGCCGCCGCCGTCTCCTGCGCCTCCCAGCCCTGCTCCGGGTGCGCCTCCGCCTTCGCCGGAGCCGCCCAGCCCCGCGCCGGGCGCGCCGCCGCCGTCTCCTGCGCCTCCCAGCCCTGCTCCGGGTGCGCCTCCGCCTTCGCCGGAGCCGCCCAGCCCCGCGCCGGGCGCGCCGCCGCCGTCTCCTGCGCCTCCCAGCCCTGCTCCGGGTGCGCCTCCGCCTTCGCCGGAGCCGCCCAGCCCCGCGCCGGGCGCGCCGCCGCCGTCACCTGCGCCTCCCAGCCCTGCTCCGGGTGCGCCTCCGCCTTCGCCGGAGCCGCCCAGCCCCGCGCCGGGCGCGCCGCCGCCGTCACCTGCGCCTCCCAGCCCTGCTCCGGGTGCGCCTCCGCCTTCGCCGGAGCCGCCCAGCCCCGCGCCGGGCGCGCCGCCGCCGTCTCCTGCGCCTCCCAGCCCTGCTCCGGGTGCGCCTCCGCCTTCGCCGGAGCCGCCCAGCCCCGCGCCGGGCGCGCCGCCGCCGTCTCCTGCGCCTCCCAGCCCTGCTCCGGGTGCGCCTCCGCCTTCGCCGGAGCCGCCCAGCCCCGCGCCGGGCGCGCCGCCGCCATCTCCTGCGCCTCCCAGCCCTGCTCCGGGTGCGCCTCCGCCTTCGCCGGAGCCGCCCAGCCCTGCTCCGGGTGCGCCTCCGCCTTCGCCGGAGCCGCCCAGCCCCGCGCCGGGCGCGCCGCCGCCGTCTCCTGCGCCTCCCAGCCCTGCTCCGGGTGCGCCTCCGCCTTCGCCGGAGCCGCCCAGCCCCGCGCCGGGCGCGCCGCCGCCGTCTCCTGCGCCTCCCAGCCCTGCTCCGGGTGCGCCTCCGCCTTCGCCGGAGCCGCCCAGCCCCGCGCCGGGCGCGCCGCCGCCATCTCCTGCGCCTCCCAGCCCTGCTCCGGGTGCGCCTCCGCCTTCGCCGGAGCCGCCCAGCCCTGCTCCGGGTGCGCCTCCGCCTTCGCCGGAGCCGCCCAGCCCCGCGCCGGGCGCGCCGCCGCCGTCGCCTGCGCCTCCCAGCCCTGCTCCGGGTGCGCCTCCGCCTTCGCCGGAGCCGCCCAGCCCTGCTCCGGGTGCGCCTCCGCCTTCGCCGGAGCCGCCCAGCCCCGCGCCGGGCGCGCCGCCGCCGTCTCCTGCGCCTCCCAGCCCTGCTCCGGGTGCGCCTCCGCCTTCGCCGGAGCCGCCCAGCCCCGCGCCGGGCGCGCCGCCGCCGTCTCCTGCGCCGCCCAGCCCTGCTCCGGGTGCGCCTCCGCCTTCGCCGGAGCCGCCCAGCCCCGCGCCGGGCGCGCCGCCGCCGTCTCCTGCGCCTCCCAGCCCTGCTCCGGGTGCGCCTCCGCCTTCGCCGGAGCCGCCCAGCCCCGCGCCGGGCGCGCCGCCGCCGTCTCCTGCGCCTCCCAGCCCTGCTCCGGGTGCGCCTCCGCCTTCGCCGGAGCCGCCCAGCCCCGCGCCGGGCGCGCCGCCGCCGTCTCCTGCGCCTCCCAGCCCTGCTCCGGGTGCGCCTCCGCCTTCGCCGGAGCCGCCCAGCCCCGCGCCGGGCGCGCCGCCGCCGTCTCCTGCGCCTCCCAGCCCTGCTCCGGGTGCGCCTCCGCCTTCGCCGGAGCCGCCCAGCCCCGCGCCGGGCGCGCCGCCGCCGTCTCCTGCGCCTCCCAGCCCTGCTCCGGGTGCGCCTCCGCCTTCGCCGGAGCCGCCCAGCCCCGCGCCGGGCGCGCCGCCGCCGTCTCCTGCGCCTCCCAGCCCTGCTCCGGGTGCGCCTCCGCCTTCGCCGGAGCCGCCCAGCCCCGCGCCGGGCGCGCCGCCGCCGTCTCCTGCGCCTCCCAGCCCTGCTCCGGGTGCGCCTCCGCCTTCGCCGGAGCCGCCCAGCCCCGCGCCGGGCGCGCCGCCGCCGTCTCCTGCGCCTCCCAGCCCTGCTCCGGGTGCGCCTCCGCCTTCGCCGGAGCCGCCCAGCCCCGCGCCGGGCGCGCCGCCGCCGTCTCCTGCGCCTCCCAGCCCTGCTCCGGGTGCGCCTCCGCCTTCGCCGGAGCCGCCCAGCCCCGCGCCGGGCGCGCCGCCGCCATCTCCTGCGCCTCCCAGCCCTGCTCCGGGTGCGCCTCCGCCTTCGCCGGAGCCGCCCAGCCCCGCGCCGGGCGCGCCGCCGCCGTCACCTGCGCCTCCCAGCCCTGCTCCGGGTGCGCCTCCGCCTTCGCCGGAGCCGCCCAGCCCCGCGCCGGGCGCGCCGCCGCCATCTCCTGCGCCTCCCAGCCCTGCTCCGGGTGCGCCTCCGCCTTCGCCGGAGCCGCCCAGCCCCGCGCCGGGCGCGCCGCCGCCGTCTCCTGCGCCTCCCAGCCCTGCTCCGGGTGCGCCTCCGCCTTCGCCGGAGCCGCCCAGCCCCGCGCCGGGCGCGCCGCCGCCGTCTCCTGCGCCTCCCAGCCCTGCTCCGGGTGCGCCTCCGCCTTCGCCGGAGCCGCCCAGCCCCGCGCCGGGCGCGCCGCCGCCGTCTCCTGCGCCTCCCAGCCCCGCTCCGGGTGCGCCTCCGCCTTCGCCGGAGCCGCCCAGCCCCGCGCCGGGCGCGCCGCCGCCGTCTCCTGCGCCTCCCAGCCCTGCTCCGGGTGCGCCTCCGCCTTCGCCGGAGCCGCCCAGCCCCGCGCCGGGCGCGCCGCCGCCGTCTCCTGCGCCTCCCAGCCCTGCTCCGGGTGCGCCTCCGCCTTCGCCGGAGCCGCCCAGCCCCGCGCCGGGCGCGCCGCCGCCGTCTCCTGCGCCTCCCAGCCCTGCTCCGGGTGCGCCTCCGCCTTCGCCGGAGCCGCCCAGCCCCGCGCCGGGCGCGCCGCCGCCATCTCCTGCGCCTCCCAGCCCTGCTCCGGGTGCGCCTCCGCCTTCGCCGGAGCCGCCCAGCCCCGCGCCGGGCGCGCCGCCGCCGTCACCTGCGCCTCCCAGCCCTGCTCCGGGTGCGCCTCCGCCTTCGCCGGAGCCGCCCAGCCCCGCGCCGGGCGCGCCGCCGCCGTCTCCTGCGCCTCCCAGCCCTGCTCCGGGTGCGCCTCCGCCTTCGCCGGAGCCGCCCAGCCCCGCGCCGGGCGCGCCGCCGCCGTCTCCTGCGCCTCCCAGCCCTGCTCCGGGTGCGCCTCCGCCTTCGCCGGAGCCGCCCAGCCCCGCGCCGGGCGCGCCGCCGCCGTCTCCTGCGCCTCCCAGCCCTGCTCCGGGTGCGCCTCCGCCTTCGCCGGAGCCGCCCAGCCCCGCGCCGGGCGCGCCGCCGCCGTCTCCTGCGCCTCCCAGCCCTGCTCCGGGTGCGCCTCCGCCTTCGCCGGAGCCGCCCAGCCCCGCGCCGGGCGCGCCGCCGCCGTCTCCTGCGCCTCCCAGCCCTGCTCCGGGTGCGCCTCCGCCTTCGCCGGAGCCGCCCAGCCCCGCGCCGGGCGCGCCGCCGCCGTCTCCTGCGCCTCCCAGCCCTGCTCCGGGTGCGCCTCCGCCTTCGCCGGAGCCGCCCAGCCCCGCGCCGGGCGCGCCGCCGCCGTCTCCTGCGCCTCCCAGCCCTGCTCCGGGTGCGCCTCCGCCTTCGCCGGAGCCGCCCAGCCCCGCGCCGGGCGCGCCGCCGCCGTCACCTGCGCCTCCCAGCCCTGCTCCGGGTGCGCCTCCGCCTTCGCCGGAGCCGCCCAGCCCCGCGCCGGGCGCGCCGCCGCCGTCTCCTGCGCCTCCCAGCCCTGCTCCGGGTGCGCCTCCGCCTTCGCCGGAGCCGCCCAGCCCCGCGCCGGGCGCGCCGCCGCCGTCTCCTGCGCCTCCCAGCCCTGCTCCGGGTGCGCCTCCGCCTTCGCCGGAGCCGCCCAGCCCCGCGCCGGGCGCGCCGCCGCCATCTCCTGCGCCTCCCAGCCCTGCTCCGGGTGCGCCTCCGCCTTCGCCGGAGCCGCCCAGCCCTGCTCCGGGTGCGCCTCCGCCTTCGCCGGAGCCGCCCAGCCCCGCGCCGGGCGCGCCGCCGCCGTCTGCTGCGCCTCCCAGCCCCGCTCCGGGTGCGCCTCCGCCTTCGCCGGAGCCGCCCAGCCCCGCGCCGGGCGCGCCGCCGCCGTCTCCTGCGCCTCCCAGCCCTGCTCCGGGTGCGCCTCCGCCTTCGCCGGAGCCGCCCAGCCCCGCGCCGGGCGCGCCGCCGCCGTCTCCTGCGCCTCCCAGCCCTGCTCCGGGTGCGCCTCCGCCTTCGCCGGAGCCGCCTAGCCCCGCGCCGGGCGCGCCGCCGCCGTCACCTGCGCCTCCCAGCCCTGCTCCGGGTGCGCCTCCGCCTTCGCCGGAGCCGCCCAGCCCCGCGCCGGGCGCGCCGCCGCCGTCTCCTGCGCCTCCCAGCCCTGCTCCGGGTGCGCCTTCGCCTTCGCCGGAGCCGCCCAGCCCCGCGCCGGGCGCGCCGCCGCCATCTCCTGTGCCTCCCAGCCCTGCTCCGGGTGCGCCTCCGCCTTCGCCGGAGCCGCCCAGCCCTGCTCCGGGTGCGCCTCCGCCTTCGCCGGAGCCGCCCAGCCCCGCGCCGGGCGCGCCCGCCTCCGTCTCCTGCGCCTCCCAGCCCTGCTCCGGGTGCGCCTCCGCCTTCGCCGGAGCCGCCCAGCCCCGCGCCGGGCGCGCCGCCGCCGTCTCCTGCGCCTCCCAGCCCTGCTCCGGGTGCGCCTCCGCCTTCGCCGGAGCCGCCCAGCCCCGCGCCGGGCGCGCCGCCGCCGTCTCCTGCGCCTCCCAGCCCTGCTCCGGGTGCGCCTCCGCCTTCGCCGGAGCCGCCTAGCCCCGCGCCGGGCGCGCCGCCGCCGTCACCTGCGCCTCCCAGCCCTGCTCCGGGTGCGCCTCCGCCTTCGCCGGAGCCGCCCAGCCCCGCGCCGGGCGCGCCGCCGCCGTCTCCTGCGCCTCCCAGCCCTGCTCCGGGTGCGCCTCCGCCTTCGCCGGAGCCGCCCAGCCCCGCGCCGGGCGCGCCGCCGCCGTCTCCTGCGCCTCCCAGCCCTGCTCCGGGTGCGCCTCCGCCTTCGCCGGAGCCGCCCAGCCCCGCTCCGGGTGCGCCTCCGCCTTCGCCGGAGCCGCCCAGCCCCGCGCCGGGCGCGCCGCCGCCGTCTCCTGCGCCTCCCAGCCCTGCTCCGGGTGCGCCTCCGCCTTCGCCGGAGCCGCCCAGCCCCGCGCCGGGCGCGCCGCCGCCGTCTCCTGCGCCTCCCAGCCCTGCTCCGGGTGCGCCTCCGCCTTCGCCGGAGCCGCCCAGCCCCGCGCCGGGCGCGCCGCCGCCGTCTCCTGCGCCTCCCAGCCCTGCTCCGGGTGCGCCTCCGTCTTCGCCGGAGCCGCCCAGCCCCGCGCCGGGCGCGCCGCCGCCGTCTCCTGCGCCTCCCAGCCCTGCTCCGGGTGCGCCTCCGCCTTCGCCGGAGCCGCCCAGCCCCGCGCCGGGCGCGCCGCCGCCGTCTCCTGCGCCTCCCAGCCCTGCTCCGGGTGCGCCTCCGCCTTCGCCGGAGCCGCCCAGCCCCGCGCCGGGCGCGCCGCCGCCGTCTCCTGCGCCTCCCAGCCCTGCTCCGGGTGCGCCTTCGCCGGAGCCGCCCAGCCCCGCGCCGGGCGCGCCGCCGCCGTCACCTGCGCCTCCCAGCCCTGCTCCGGGTGCGCCTCCGCCTTCGCCGGAGCCGCCCAGCCCCGCGCCGGGCGCGCCGCCGCCGTCTCCTGCGCCTCCCAGCCCTGCTCCGGGTGCGCCTTCGCCTTCGCCGGAGCCGCCCAGCCCCGCGCCGGGCGCGCCGCCGCCATCTCCTGTGCCTCCCAGCCCTGCTCCGGGTGCGCCTCCGCCTTCGCCGGAGCCGCCCAGCCCTGCTCCGGGTGCGCCTCCGCCTTCGCCGGAGCCGCCCAGCCCCGCGCCGGGCGCGCCGCCTCCGTCTCCTGCGCCTCCCAGCCCTGCTCCGGGTGCGCCTCCGCCTTCGCCGGAGCCGCCCAGCCCCGCGCCGGGCGCGCCGCCGCCGTCTCCTGCGCCTCCCAGCCCCGCTCCGGGTGCGCCTCCGCCTTCACCGGAGCCGCCCAGCCCCGCGCCGGGCGCGCCGCCGCCGTCTCCTGCGCCTCCCAGCCCTGCTCCGGGTGCGCCTCCGCCTTCGCCGGAGCCGCCCAGCCCCGCGCCGGGCGCGCCCCCGCCGTCTCCTGCGCCTCCCAGCCCTGCTCCGGGTGCGCCTCCGCCTTCGCCGGAGCCGCCCAGCCCCGCGCCGGGCGCGCCCCCCGCCGTCTCCTGCGCCTCCCAGCCCTGCTCCGGGTGCGCCTCCGCCTTCGCCGGAGCCGCCCAGCCCCGCGCCGGGCGCGCCGCCGCCGTCTCCTGCGCCTCCCAGCCCTGCTCCGGGTGCGCCTCCGCCTTCGCCGGAGCCGCCCAGCCCCGCGCCGGGCGCGCCGCCGCCGTCTCCTGCGCCTCCCAGCCCTGCGCCAGCTGTGTGCACACTGTGCGTGTCCCTTATTATTAAACCAGATGGCGACATATTCCAGTCCGCGTTGGCGCTGAACAGCATCATCAATGACTCAATGCTGCAACTGTATGGGGAACAGTTTGCGTCTTACCTAAACAACGACGTTGTCCCCGTGACATCGCTTGGGGATGGCGCGTCATTTGAATTTACGTACAACATCTCGCGCCCCACGTGGACCGCGTCGATGGACCTGTTTCCTTTCACCAGCGTCTGTGCCTCTCCCCGAGTTGAGGAGGCGCAAGTCTTGTATGATGAAATCCCTGACAACAGGGCCTCTGGATGGGCATTTTGGTTCAGCATCCTATTTGGGACCAGTGATTTGATATGCGTCATACCCGGGCTCGCTGCAAGTATTGAATTCACGCCACCTACGTGCTTCAACAAGAGTCCGGTCATCTACCCCCAGTGTACAGTTGATTCTCCGCCGCCGCCGCCAGATGCGCCGCCGCCCAGCCCTGCGCCACCATCGCCACCTCCGCCGCCGCCGCCGGATGCGCCGCCGCCCAGCCCTGCGCCACCATCGCCACCTCCTCCGCCGCCGCCAGATGCGCCGCCACCCAGCCCTGCGCCACCATCGCCACCTCCTCCTCCGCCGCCAGATGCGCCGCCGCCCAGCCCTGCGCCACCATCGCCACCTCCTCCGCCGCCGCCAGATGCGCCGCCGCCCAGCCCTGCGCCACCATCGCCACCGCCGCCGCCGCCGCCAGATGTGCCGCCGCCCAGCCCTGTGCCACCATCGCCACCTCCTACGCCGCCGCCAGATGCGCCGCCGCCCAGCCCTGTGCCACCATCGCCACCTCCTCCGCCGCCGCCAGATGCGCCGCCGCCCAGCCCTGCGCCACCATCGCCACCGCCGCCGCCGCCGCCAGATGTGCCGCCGCCCAGCCCTGTGCCACCATCGCCACCTCCTCCGCCGCCGCCAGATGCGCCGCCGCCCAGCCCTGTGCCACCATCGCCACCTCCTCCGCCGCCGCCAGATGCGCCGCCGCCCAGCCCTGCGCCACCATCGCCACCTCCTCCGCCGCCGCCAGATGTGCCGCCGCCCAGCCCTGTGCCACCATCGCCACCTCCTCCGCCGCCGCCAGATGCGCCGCCGCCCAGCCCTGCGCCACCATCGCCACCTCCTCCGCCGCCGCCAGATGCGCCGCCGCCCAGCCCTGCGCCACCATCGCCACCTCCTCCGCCGCCGCCAGATGCGCCGCCGCCCAGCCCTGCGCCACCATCGCCACCTCCTCCGCCGCCGCCAGATGTGCCGCCGCCCAGCCCTGTGCCACCATCGCCACCTCCTCCGCCGCCGCCAGATGCGCCGCCGCCCAGCCCTGCGCCACCATCGCCACCGCCTCCGCCGCCGCCAGACGCGCCGCCGCCCAGCCCTGCGCCACCATCGCCACCTCCTCCGCCGCCGCCAGATGCGCCGCCGCCCAGCCCTGTGCCACCATCGCCACCTCCTCCGCCGCCGCCAGATGTGCCGCCGCCCAGCCCTGTGCCACCATCGCCACCGCCGCCGCCGCCGCCAGATGCGCCGCCGCCCAGCCCTGTGCCACCATCGCCACCTCCTCCGCCGCCGCCAGATGCGCCGCCGCCCAGCCCTGTGCCACCATCGCCACCTCCTCCGCCGCCGCCGGATGCGCCGCCGCCCAGCCCTGCGCCACCATCGCCACCGCCGCCGCCGCCGCCAGATGTGCCGCCGCCCAGCCCTGTGCCACCATCGCCACCGCCGCCTCCTCCGCCGCCGCCAGATGCGCCGCCGCCCAGCCCTGCGCCACCATCGCCACCTCCTCCGCCGCCGCCAGATGCGCCGCCGCCCAGCCCTGCGCCACCATCGCCACCTCCTCCGCCGCCGCCAGATGCGCCGCCGCCCAGCCCTGTGCCACCATCGCCACCTCCTCCGCCGCCGCCAGATGCGCCGCCGCCCAGCCCTGCGCCACCATCGCCACCGCCGCCGCCGCCGCCAGATGTGCCGCCGCCCAGCCCTGTGCCACCATCGCCACCTCCTCCGCCGCCGCCAGATGCGCCGCCGCCCAGCCCTGCGCCACCATCGCCACCTCCTCCGCCGCCGCCAGATGCGCCGCCGCCCAGCCCTGCGCCACCATCGCCACCTCCTCCGCCGCCGCCAGATGCGCCGCCGCCCAGCCCTGTGCCACCATCGCCACCTCCTCCGCCGCCGCCAGATGCGCCGCCGCCCAGCCCTGCGCCACCATCGCCACCTCCTCCGCCGCCGCCAGATGCGCCGCCGCCCAGCCCTGCGCCACCATCGCCACCTCCTCCGCCGCCGCCAGATGTGCCGCCGCCCAGCCCTGCGCCACCATCGCCACCTCCTCCGCCGCCGCCAGATGTGCCGCCGCCCAGCCCTGCGCCACCATCGCCACCGCCTCCGCCGCCGCCAGATGCGCCGCCGCCCAGCCCTGTGCCACCATCGCCACCGCCGCCTCCTCAGCCGCAACCTATGCGTCCACCTACACCATCGGTTCCGCGGTCTCCATTGCCGCCCATGCAACCGCCGGGGGGTCCTTTGCCTCCGCCTCCATCACTCCCTGGACCCCCATCGCCAGGGCCACCTGCTCCATCGGCTCCGTTATCTCCCCCGCCGCCACCGTTATTTCTTACGACCTCTCCTCCTCCGCCTCCGCCGCCTCCACCGGAATCGCCACCGCCGCCGCCGCCACCTCCCCCTGAAGCCCCTCCTCCACCACCACCGGACGTCCCATCCCAACCACCGCCACCTTCGCCATCGCCACCACCACCACCACCGCCGCCACCTGATTTGCCTCCGCCCTCGCCACCACCTCCCCCAAATGTGCCGCCGCCCAAGGCGGCCGCCGCTAAAATTGCTCCACCTGTGGCGCCTCTCCCGCCAGAGATGCCGCCACCAGCCGCGCCACCGGAGCCCAAATGCTCCATGGATGGGCCCTCCACGCTCATGGGCTCCGCGCCTGCCGGATCGCGTGCCTGTGGCGACCAGAGCACATGCCTTGATGTGTCTTTGGACAGCGCAGAATGTGTCTATACTTTCGTCAATGGCCTCAAGTACCTATGTGAGCACTGGGTTATTTACAGCCGCTCTCACTTGGCATGCGTCATGCCAAGGGTCATGTAACCTTTTGCGTGGGCTTGGGGGCCTCAAGCATGCATGGCCGTCGTGCGTGGGGGACGGGACGGGATAGGCAGGGCTGTGGTAATAGACAGCTGACGCCACGCGTTCTTCGTCTTGCATTTCCCAACAGATTGCCCAGTATGCCTCACGTGGCCGCGGCCTGGCAGCAGTTGCGAGCTGGCCTCAACTCTGCCGGCGCCACCACCACCCGCCACGAGGCGCCGGGCCGACGCGGCCGGTACCTCTTCCACAAGTGCGGACGGGATTGACTCGGTGTGCGCTGGCGACCGGCTGGCGACTGTGCTGGAGGGCTTTGGCGGCGAGCCCGTGCCCGGTGGCATCAACGAGATGTCGCCATTCGCTCCCGGCAACTCGTCGCGGTTCTGCCAGTGGGTGCGATGGGCCCATGCGGACTTCGCGCCGCAGCCGGTGCTGTACTCGGTCCGCGCCGGGACCAAGTCTTGCAGCAGTCTGGACCAAAGGTACGAAGGGGTGCTGCGATAAGGATGGATGTACGGATGGCCGCCGCGCGCTTGCCCAGCTGGACGCCAGCATGGGGCCAGGAGCAGGCGATCCAGCTGCACTCGCACACCAGCTGAAGCGCAAAGGCTCTAACAAGGCACGCCTCCTGTCCTCTTTCACATGGCATCCTCGTGCAGCACTATGATCATGCTGAATGGCATGTCTGCGACATGCTCTGCACCGCGCTTTGACCCCGCTGGAGCGGTGGCGGGCTGCCAGAGCAATGATGGCACCATCTTCAATGAGGTGCGAAGGACGTGAGGAACGGCTCTCGGTGTATGAAGTTGGTACCGAAAGCTGCCACAGCCTGACAGACCGCACGTTTACACAACAAGCAACGCTAGCCAGGCATGCCATGCATAGCACTCTCTGCGGCCTGTGCCACACAGTCCTCTGTGTGCTGCATTGCAGTGCTTGTGGGTCGTCACGGTGCCGCGTCCCGGCGGCCCCGGTTGGAGCGGCGACGTGTGCATTACAGACACCACCACTTCGTCGCCCCCGCCTCCTCCTCCGCCCCCGGGTGACATGAGCGGCCCTCTCTCTGGCTACACCGCCTCCTCGCCGCCGCCGCCGCCCCCCAAGCGCTCCGGTGGGACGAGCTCCAAGCGCGCTCCGCCCCTGCCGCCCTCGCCACCCCTGCCGCCCTCGCCCGTGGACCCGTGTCTGCTCTCGGGCGCGTCCACGGAAAGCACCTCGCTGGGCAGCACGGCCTGCGCAGATCAAGCCTCCTGTTTAGATTTAATTATAAGCTCTGAAGATTGCGAGTGGCGGGCCGAGCCAGGGGTTAGCTCACCGGGCGCCTTCGACCTCTACTGCCCGGTCTGCCTGTCCTGGCCGCGCGCCGGCTCCGCGTGCGCGCTTGACGCCTCCAAGCCCATCGCGTACGCTTGTTCTGGCGACGAAATCAGTACGGTCATAGACGCAACTGGGACCCCGGTGCCAGGTGGCGCTGCACTGATAACCAGCTGGGCGGCCGGCTCCGCTGAGCGCTTTTGCCAGTGGGTGAAATGGACGGCGGACGAGACCGGGCCGCAGACGGTGAGGTTCAGCATCAAGAGCGGGAGCGGCAAATGCATGCGCCGCGCCGCGCCACTGGAGGTGGCGTTGCGTGGTGCGGCAGCTCGCTGCGAGAACCCCCGCCTGAACGCGTTCAATGGCTACGCGGGATGCGCGGGCAACGACGACGTTGACAATGAGGTGAGCTAGTCGCGTGGGTAGGGCCGTTACATATATGTTCTGCATTCGCGTGTGCCACGCCACGGGTTCCGTGTGCCCGCATACCTTTTGTTCTTTCTCCCCTTTGTGCGTGGCTTCCTGCCCACCCTGCCCCACCTTTCCACGGACCTTTCTGCCTGCCCACGCCCTTGCCGTGCCGTGCCGCAGTGCTTCTGGAGCATTGACGTGCCCCGGCCAGGAGGGCCCGGCTGGAGCGGCGACGTTTGCATGGGGTCGCCGCCTGTCGTGGGCCCAGGTTCAACCGCCTCCCCGCCGCCGCCGCGCCGCCGCACGCCCAGCTCAAGCTCAAAGGCCGCGCCGCCGCTCCCAGCCAGCCCGCCGCCGCCCTCTCCCGCACCTCCGCCCAGGCGGGCCACGCCTGGGCAGGTCAAGCGTGTGCCCAGCCCGCCGCCACCCGTCCGCAAGGCGCCGCCGCAACCCAGCATCAATAGGATTCCCTTCCCGTTCTGCGCCTGCAAGAAGCGCAACGTCAAGAACACGCCTTACCGCCTAGTGTATTTGAACAGCACCGCACTGAAGCCACTTTCTGACGGAAAATTGCGGCAGCGGCATTGCTTCAGCGTAGACCTTGTCGATTGCGACCCGAGCGCCGCGTGCTGTGGAATGGGCATCAAGAAGATTGGTGAGCAACCTACATCAAATATGGGCGGGCGCTGAGCGAGAACTCTTGGGTTTGAGTATGTGCAGCGCATGGCGCATTGCCGCCGGGGCGGCTCAGCACTGGGAAGCGGGAATGCTCACCTGTGGAAGCGCCTAGAGGAGTCGCTAACCACAAAGAACAGTGCCTGGTGCAGGAGTTGGAGAAGCATTTCTGTGGTGCTCGCGCCCTCCCCGCATGAAACGTTCTGTGCTGTTCCCGCCCCGTTTGAAGCTTTCTCTGTGCCTACCCCCCCCCCCCCCCCCCGCGCAGAGCTCTTTGCCCAGAACCAGTGCCGCTCTGCCGTGCGCATGGCGCTGCTCGGCGGCCAAAGTGTCACATGGTGCGTCGGAGCACGCTGCTGGCTCTGCGTTGACGTGTTGTTCCCCACTCTGACCTTCGCAACGCACATGCAACATGCAATACCGTACCTGGTGATGCTCCAAATCTCAACGCTCATCCACTTAACCGCCGCGCAGGTCTTTCACGCAAAACGACTACAAGGGCGTGGTGTACACAACGTTCAAGCTCGCGCAACTTAATCGCGCTCGTGCGGATGTGCCTGCTGCTATGGACCTGTGCCTGGTGTTCACCGAGCCCTGCACCTCCCTGGCGGACTTCTGCTGGGGTGGCGTGAGCACTGGCAGCAACGGCAGCTTGTGCAGGGCTACGTTTTTCTCAATTGATGAGCAGTGCTGGTATGTACGGGTACGGGCAGGGTGGGCAGCCAGCAGCAACGAAAGTTGCGTAGGAGGGCCGGGCAGGGTCGGCAGGGGAGGGCCGTGGTCGGACGTGTCATGGCCTCATGGGCGACGGGGACCCCGAGCTAATCCGTGTGCTCGACGTAACGCCCTGCAGTTCATGCTCATTGTGCCAGTGCTCCTTCGCCTTCTACGCCTTGTTCTTTTTGGGAATCCTAAGTCCACTCTGCCCCGCCTTCTCACGCTACCCACATCCACAGCCCCACCGGCGACGTGGATGCCCGCGCTGAGGGGGATCGCATGGAGCAGATCGTGGGCGCGCCGCCTGTGGTCGACTTCGACTTCCATCATCGCCGCTGAGGGGCGGCCCAGCCGCCGGGCCGGGATGGGGTTGCTGTGGCAGCTGAAAGAAAGTTTCGTGGGTGGGGGGATCAGCAGCAACCCTGCAAGGTGCAGTTGCGTGGCAGGGACAGGAACGTTTCGTGGGTGGGGGGTATACACAACGTTTCTTTTGTGTGTGGGGTGGGGGGTTAGTTTATTCCAGAAACCAGAAGCGAGACGACCAAGATAACCCGAACCAACCAGCCCAACCCAGAGCGCGGAGGTGGTGTGGCCTTAACCTGTGGGTCTCGGGCGCCCTTGAGCCTTGAATCGTCAGTCTTGTCGTCGGTGTTGTCGGTAGTCATGGGGGGGCTGTGAACACCAGCCCAATCTAAACCAACATATAGACAAGGGACAGGCAACGGGGGGGGGTTAGAACAGCAAAGAACGTTTCGGGGAGCTGCACCGGCCATCTAATCGTACCTACCTGTGGCTTCGCAGCAGACGTGCAGCAAGTGTTCCTGTGTGCTCGTCTCGTGGCTGGCATACACATGTCCGAACCCCCGAGGGCGCTGTCAAGCTGCCTACTTTGTTGATAGTTTTAACTTGGATGCATCTGCAGCACAAGGCTTGCATCTATATTGAACGCACACGTAGTGTGTGCAAACCTTATGTGAGCTTCTTCATGCGGCTGCCGCATTGTGCCCGTACGTGTTTGCATGTACTGTGTTTTCTTGGCTTCGTGCCTTATTCTTGCAGAGGGCATGAAAAGTTGCAGGGGCATGAAAGTTGCAGGCGGGGGCTACGTGTGCGTGTGTGTGATTCACTGCTCAGCGCAGGGAGGGATGCGTGGTAACAGTGTGGCTATGGAATGGAATGAGGATGCAATGACGGCCACATTATTGAGTTCCTGTCAGCGGCGTGCACAGCAGGCAGATATCTTTAGGAGCGCATTTGAACCGTGCCCAATCTTGGGCGTTGCGGTGAGGCTGATTAGGCTACACATGCCGTACGTGCTTAACTTGTGTTCATGTGTGTACAGTATGCCTGCGCTGAAATTGCGCAGCGCGTGACAACCTGTGACAGAGCGAGACGCGTCCTTGCGCATGCCCGGCCTGGCCCCACGGCCTGGCCCCCTCTCACGCATAGGAGCAAAACGGTGGGCGGGCTGAAGTGCCCGGTTTGGGCCTCCATGTGTGCATCGCATGCATCACAACTATAGTGTAAGATGTGTAAACTACCCCAGGTGTTTTCCAGGTGTCTACAGTGCGGTGCGCTGTGGCTCATGAGCTGCGTCAGCAGGTCCCTCCTGTAACCGATGCAATCTGTGCGCGAGCCGATGTCACGCCCATCTGCCGGCTTTAGCCTAGCTCGTCACCAGTCCCCTCAACCCGGTCGAATGGGCCCGGGTCAAACCCTGCTCTGCCGGTGAAATGCACAGCCGGCATACTGACACGACACCGAGCCTGGGTGGCATTCAGTGTTTTTTTTGGGTAATATCATTACTTTTCGGTAATAAATCCGGAGGCGGGCGGCCGGAGCCGGTAATAGGCGCGCCGAAGGCGCGCCAAACCCATTACCGGCGGGCCGGCCGGCCGGGGGGCGCGCCGGGCAGGCGGGCGGGCAGGTGGCGCCCGCAGGGCACCGCGTGCCCAAAGGGCACGCGCTGCATCAGGCCAGAGGCCTGCGTTTATCACGAGCAGCGGCTCACCAAGACACTAGTTACGTCGATTAGGTACTCCTGGAAGCTATAAATGGATGCACGGCCCTAAATGGCGCCGAAGCTGAAGTCGATCACAGATTTTCTGCCAGTCAAAGTCCCGGCCGCCAAGATTGAAGTATGTGAAGAGCCTGCCGCGCAACCGCCTGGACAAGCACCTAGGGCTGTGTGTGCGCATGATGACGCAGGAGCTGCTGAGCCAGGAGGCGTTCCCCTACGACGCTGCCCTCAAGCACTGGGAGGACGCGGCGGGTGTGCGGGGCCGGTACAAGATGTCGTAGTGCGGTCGAAATTCATGTGCGCTGTGATTGCGCCATTAGTTTCAAGTTTAGGTACGGGCACAGCACACTCATGACGGTCAGAATGCATGTGCGCGCTGAAATTGCGCCGTTATTTTCAAGATGAGACATGACAATGCTATGAGGTCACTGAAATGCTGAAATGCGCAGGCGAGGTATGGGCACGGCGCAGCACTCATGATTTTGGGGGGTCTGGGGGGCGTAGCCCCCCAGGAAAAATTTCCATGGTAATGACTTGGGACTCGAGGCAATAACGTTATTACCCGATAGTAACAAATCTGCGGACCCCCCATTTGAAAAAAAAACACTGGTGGCATTTCGTCGACGGCGCGCCAGCCTCGCCCCGACTACACCCTCCGCCCCAAAACCCGCGAGTATTATGCTGCTCTGTATTACCGCTGCCTGTCCCTTGTCTAGTTTAGTTGTTTTAGCTTCGGCTGGTATTTACACACGCACTAGAACTGGGTGCGGGGCACCCCTGCTTCGTCGGACTGTGACCAGTGCGCATGTCTTCCATATACGCTGTAGAAATTTGCCCCAAATCCGCCGAAGGCGGAGAAATGGTTTGGGGTTTGGGGCCGTGCATCTACGGAGCGTAGACGGTTTGGGCGGATTTGGCGGAAGTTTAGACAGGGAGCGTAGATGGAATAGGGTTTTGGGGGCGTGCCCCTAGAAAACGTTTTCCGGGCGTAGATGCCGCGGGAGGGGTCATCTACGCTCTGTAGACGCCGGGGCTTAAAGCCATCTACATGATACGGGCGGCCCGCCCGCCCCGCCCGCCACCGACTGTCCCTTACTTCTTTGTAATGTCGCATTCTTTGGGACGGCGTGTACCGCGTATGATCTCCAGACCTGGGCCTGTTTGTTCATCGTCTCCTGGACGCGGGGTCAAACATGCCCTCAAACGCCCCGTACGCGCCCCAAGGGGAGGGCTACGGGAGGGTGATCAGGAGAAGACACAAGAGGAGTGCACAGATTCACGGTAGTCGGGAGGACAGCACGGCTCAAGGGGGTCCCTCTGGTGCGGCGCCCTGGACTCCTGTGCGCTGTGTGCTTGCTGGTTGCACCGTGCTGTTGTCTGCTGTTCATGTAGTCTGAGAGGTATGGAGGTCCGGGGCCGCGTCTGCACGTGGCCGAGAGGCCCGGCGGACCCCGGTGGTCCTGCGGCGGGCAAAGCAAGGGCCGCGTGCGATGGCACGGCCTGGCGCACCTGCGCCATGCGACTGGTGACCAGTGCGAGTATTTAATAATACAGATATACTATCCAGCCATGTCGCATGCCGAGCAAGCAGGCTCTGGGCTGGTGGCTGGAATTGTATTCGCCTTTTCAGCGCGACCGCACTTCGCGCCGGCGGCAAATGGTGAGGCCAAAAGTCGCCACTTTCCTGGCGTCGGGCCCTCCATATTCTTATCAACATATACATCGATGCAAATGACCGCAAACAAGTTGCCTTGAAGTGGGGGTAGTCCGAATCCTAACGAAATGCCGACCCGCCGAACATGTCGGCATGCCCACACGCGACCCAGCGATGCCTGCCATGGCCGGCCAGTATGCTCTGGGCGCGCGTCTAGGGTCACAGGCCTGAAGCAAACACGGCGGGGCATTTGTGGAGCCGCCACGCGGGCGCTGGGCCCATCTGCAGGCGCTGCGCAGTGTGGGGCGGCCGGGCGCCTGGACCCGGCGTGGCCAGGGCGCGGCCAGTTTCGGCGAGCTGAGTGCCGTCATAGCAAGCCACCTAGTGGGTCTTGACTCAGCAGGCGGCGAAGGGCCCTCATTGCGCCGCAGCAGCCAGGCGCTGGCAAGCACCCTCACGCGCGAAAAGGCCTGCACGCGAGCGCAACCCCCATCAAACGGCTCCGCCGCCCATGGCGGCCCCACACGACATGTATGCTCGCTCCCTGCACACTGCATCCCGCATGGCGCTGGTGCCCAGTGCCACACCGGGCCTGTGACTGATGCGCTGGGGGTTGGCGTGCGGCGAGCTGAGGATGCATGCACGGATGGGCGTGGCCCCGGCTTTCTATAGCCCCCTTTCATCTTGCTTGCATTTGATACACCATTTGGAGGTATCAAACGGAGGCACTCGGGCTGCCGTCATTGCGCCGTCAGAGCTGTCTCGCAAAAGAGAGGTCACATGCGGAGCGAATGCGTCCCTGACCTCCGGCTTCATCGTCATGCCTCCTAGCGACCGCACGCAGTCTGCGCAAATCAGCCGCTTGCCGCACAGAACCAAAAACACAATGCTGCCCATCCATGTACGACTGCTCAAGGCCATTGATGGAACAATCGCAAGGAAACGACACGTGCGCTCCGACTGACCCTACTACCCCCCGCTCTGCGCACAAGCAGCCTGCCTTGCCCGCTGTGGCGCTGCCTGTGCAGCTGCACCGGCGCACCCAACCCTATCACGCGCGCTCTGAGCTCGGCTTCCACGACAGCCACATTCCAACATCCCACCAGCCACCCACCACCCCCGTCACCATCGCTCTCCCCCCACCAACACCACCACTACCACGCCCGCCACCGCTCAGTCTTTTACTGCTTGCGCATATTGATGCCGGCCCGCATCACCTCGTCCACCAACAGGAGCTGCCCCGCCAGCACGGGCGCGGACTGCAGCATCTGGCGCTTCACGATGTAGTTGTCGTACACGCCCACCGTCACCGGGTCCATGGGCTCGCCCGTGACCACGTCCAGGCCCACCACGTTGCCGCGCTCGTGCTCCTCCTGCACAGCGTGCGTGCGTGCGTGCGGCGCCAGGGGGCGTTACGGTGCGTCACGGGGCGTCAGCACCGAGGACGATGGGAATGAGCAGGCGAGTGTGAGGCGTGGTGTGTACGGCGCCACGCCCCGATGTGCTGCAACGCCCAGTCCCAGTCAGTGCCGTTGCGGCCGCCCGGCCCATGCGAACGCAACTGCCGCCCCCAGATCTCCGTACCACGCCGCTCGTCACGAAGTCGGGAGGAGCTCAAACGCCTGCCTCCCACTGCGGCCACCCTCGCTGCGGCCCAGCCACTGCTGACCCCAACCCCATGTCGTTCGTCGCGCACCGCCCTGATCCGTACCTGCAGCTTGATGATGGTCTCCTGCGCGTCGTGGCCGCTGTTCTCCGCCAGCGCCTTGGCCAGGCCCAGCAGCGCCTCCGCGAAGGCCTGTGTGGGGCAGGCCACGACGGCGGGCGGGTGACCGGAGGTGGCACGTGAGACATTTGTCACTCCTTCAAGGCGAGATGAAAGTGGTGATGAGCGACGAATTCGTGACGGCGGCAGGCGCCATTGCGACAAGCAGAGGCGGCCTGGCCGCCCCACGACGCTGACGCTGAAGCGAAGCTGACGCATGTGTGGCACATGCGTGCAACTGCACACGGGCCACAACAAAACTTACATCCAGGCCCAGCTTGGCGCGGCCCGCCAGGCTCTTGCGCGTCACGGTGCGCAGGTGGTGCGCAGCCGCCACCTCAAACGCGCCCGCGCCTGCAGCAGGAGGGGCCATCGAAGGAGGCACGGACTCAGCAAGGTAGTGAGGAAGGTAGCAGCGCCCTGTTGCAGCAGCCTTGCATCGACGTCTCGTTGACAGCATCAGGCAAGCGCCCCCAGCAGGCCCTACTCCACGCACCCCCCAGCCACACATTCGTTCAGCACGCGCGCCCAACACGCACCCGGAATGACGCCGCCGTCGTCGATGCCGTTCTTGACGGCGCGCAGGCCGTCGCGCACTGCGTCCTTGATCTGCGCGATGACGTGGTCGGAGGGGCCCTTGATGAGGATGGTGCAGCTGTGCGGGTTCTTCACGCCCTCCACAAACGTGTACTTCTCCTCGCCCAGCACGTGCTCGTACACCTCCTGTGTGTGTGTGGGATGTGTGTGGCGACGTCAAGGGGAGCAGAATTATCAAAGTGCACAAAGCTATGGGCCGTACACGGGCCCCATTTTCCCGAGGCGCAACACTGCCCATCCCTGTGGCCAACTGAAACTCGCGCCACCCACCCAACCTTTCCCCACGCTGTCGACTGCTCCGCCCCACCCCACCCCACGGCCGGTCGGTCGGTTGCTGTGGGTTCTGGAATGAACCACCCACCCCGTCCCACCCGCAGGAGCTTCGCCAACACCAACACCAACACCAACACCAACACCAACACCAACACCAACACCAACACCAACACCAACACCAACACCAACACCAACACCAACACCAACACCAACACCAACACCAACACCAACACCAACACCAACTCCACCACTCACGTCCGCGTGCCCCAGCGCCTCCTCCGCCAGCTCCTCCACGCTGTTGACGCAGAAGCCGCCGCACGCCAGCTGGATGCGCTCCATGTTGCGCTTCTTGGCGCGGCGCAGCGCGATGACGCCCTCCTTGGCCAGCGCGTCCAGGCTGATGGGGTCGATGCCCTTCTGGTTGATCAGCACAAAGCTCTTGCCGTTCTCCTCGGTGCAGATCTGGCGCGGCAAGGGAAGGGGCGGGGCGGGGCGGGGCCGGGCACGACGGCGAAAAGGGGGGATCAGGCGGACGTCTTGCATCCACGGGGAGGAGGTTTGCAACGGCGAGGCGTACCATGCGGTTCACAGCGCTGTAAACATCCAATACACACGACGAAACGCCCCCGGACCCCTGCCCTACCCACACACCCCGCGAACCAGGGCCGCGCACCTTCTTCTTGAGCTCGATGATCTTGTGCACGCGCTCGTCCGTATAGGCGCGCTCCGCCGCCACCAGCTTCTCGCGCTGGTCGGCAGAGGAGTAGAAGAAGCCGCTGTTGACCTCGGACTTCTCGTACTCCAGGCTGCGGTGGTGGCAGTGTCGTACAGCGTGTGTTGAAAAACCAAATGGAACAGGTGTAGTGTAGCGCGTGTGTCGATGTGCATACGTGTGTGCGTGTGTGCAGAGCCAAGGTCAACGGATAAGCATGGAAGCGCAAGGTCAACACCCACGCAGACCGGCGTCTTGGGGGGGGGCGGACTGAACAACTCCCATGGCCATCGTTCGGACCGCTTCACTGCGCACGCCGCATGTAGCATGCTCCCCTTCTGACCTCCCGCCTCCTCGGTTTGGTTACATTCAGCTGGGATGGGCATTCACACCCGGCGCTGCCCGGCCCCTGGCCCCAGGACCCTGGCCCTCGTTCCGATCCCTTCCCCCCCACACATACCTGATGTTGCAGGACAGGATGTAGCAGTTCTCCAGGCGCTTGGGCATGTCTGGGTGGCGGCTGCCGTGGTCCAGCACCAGGCCGCGCACCAGCCGCGTGTCGCTGTCCAGCTTGTGGCGCATGTGCATGATCTCAACCTGGGGCGCGGGCACGAGGTGGGGCCGTGGGAACAGGGGCAGACGGCGCGGCAAGCAATGAGGGCTGACACTTCCGCAACCTCGCCACCCGGCACCCCTGGACCTGGTCCACCCAACCCGGTCTGCGTCAGGTTCCCACCAACCCGTGCACGTCTCACTCCCATTGGACTCTGGAAGAAGGCCCCGTTCCCCATCCCGCTGGCATGCATGCTGCGACCAAGACTCCACAAATGCCGGCAGTCCCAATCCCTATCAGCAACGCCCACCCATGCACCCCACCCCCAACCCCGCCCCCGCTTCATTGCACCTTGCACCTGCGCTCCTCCCCCGGCCTGGCCCAGCCCTCACCTTCCATTCATTCAACCTAAACCTTGCCCCCACACCCCAGCATTGCTCTCATTACTTGGTTTGACTTCTTAGCATTCCCCACCACCACCACGCCCCTCCTGTCGCTCCCACGCACCATGAACAGGTCGATGGGCTGGTTGGGCCGCCGCACCATCAGCACGCTGTCCGTCACGATGTCCGTCAGCTGGTCCGCCAACGGCTCCGCCAGCTTGGTGCGCAGGCTGGTGCGCGCCACGCAGCGCAGCGTCTCGCGATCCACGGCAGGCGGCGCCGCGCCCTCGGCGTCGGCGGCCGCGGAGGCGGCAGCCACGGCGGCCGCGGGCGGGGCGGGCAGCGGCTGCTTGAAGGTCTCCAGGAACTCGAGCGTGGCCTTGCGCGCGGTCTCGAAGCCCTAGGGGTGGGTAGGGAGAGAGCGGCGGGGGAGGACGGTCGCGCTAGGCGGGGGCATGATGCACAGGACTGGGAGCGCGACAGGAGCTTCGTGATAACCACTCCGCGGGGTCCTGGCTCCGCGGTCAACTGACTGCGCGCCACTACGCGCCGCTTCAGGTCCATCGCAGCCCGGCTGACCCAATCATTACCGCCTGCGGCAAAACACTCCCCCAGCAAGTGCAGTGGCATGGCATCGCGCGCGCGCCGCGCCATGTGGCCGCCATGTTACTACGCAAGCTCACCGCCATAACCCCAGCCTCCTACCTGACCCACTGCTGGGCTTCCACAATCCACACCTGGTACCCACCTCCACCAGCACGCGCGGGTGCGTGCCCTCGCTCAGGAACCGCTCCGCCTGCTTCATCAGCTCGCCGATAAGCAGCACGATGGAGGTGGTGCCGTCACCTGCACAGTACATGTAGACAATGCGCGAGAGATCAACCGCGATGTGGAGCTGTGGAGGCGCATACCACAGGTGCAAGCACCCAGCGGACACACGCAGGACGTACCAGTGATGTCGTCTTGCGCCACCGCCGCGCGGGCAATCATAACCGCAGTGGGATTCTGGATTTGCATCTGCATGCGGCAAATTTGGCATCGCAACAATGGCAACCGTTAGCCTCGAGGGTAGCGCCACATGGCAGATACAGGGTGACGGATACAGGGTAAATGACTGATCTTCTGCCGCACCCGGGCCCTGATCTCAGCCAGAGCCCCCAGGGTCGCAAGCTATTATGCAGTGTTGGCACACGCCAACGTCACGTACAACTAGGGCATGCCTGGAAGTACAACACAAAGCCATAGCATCTCGGTGCACTGCGGCCTGTGCTTTCCGCGGCATGCCGGATGCCCGCGGCCCCCCAGCAACCGGGCAGTCTTCCTTACGTCCACGCGCCCCACAGTGCGCCGTTCTCAGGCAAAATCCCTATGACACCATACTTGAGCCCCCAGGGGCTCACGGGGGGCGGACGGTGCCAGCGCATGACCTTGCCGCCACTTTTACACGCGGAGCGCGGGGGGCGCCATAACACCCACCTCGCGGAGCAGCACGTTCCCGTCCTTCGTGAGCTTGATATCGCCCGCTCCGCTGACAAGCATCTTTATAGTTCCTTTGGGCCCATAGTTGCTGCGCATAACGTCCATTAGCCCTTTCGCCGCGTTGATGTTCATGAAGAGCGCGGCGGCCCTGTTCATGACCTCCGCGTTCGCGTTCAGCGTCTTCACAGACGACATCTTTAAGCTTGACCTAAGAGAGGCCCGTCAGGGCTGGTCGGGCTAAGAAGCGAGTTTCAAGGATCTCAGTATTTCCCGCGAAGGGTCTTGGGACGCGGGGCGAGTGACAGTGGCTGAGTGACAGGCCTTCGAGTGAAGCACAGAGGTGACTACGTAAACTAGACGGCCGGCTTCTCCGTGTGCCTGTGTTTACTTCCGCGGCACTTCGGGATACTGGCTGCATGGGGCCCCATGCCATCCCACCTGGTCTTTGTCCTGAAGCCCCGAGCAAAAATCCTGAGCTTTGTAGACTGGGCTTGGAACTCGGACATAGCAGAAGCGGGGCTTGGGGCTCGCAGAGTCGAGCACAGTGCACCGTTCCTCGGCCGCTCGCTTGGTTTCTCGACGCTCAGACGCTAATGTAGCTGATAAGAATGCACATGGAATAATTGACGGTTCATTGAGGCGGCACGGTGCTGTAACCTAGCAATTTCGTGACCCAAAGCAGCCTGCGGGCGGCTAGAGCGGCTGCCTTGCATTTCCTACAGCTGAAGTGGAGATTTGTGCATCTGGAAGTTTGCGGCGCCAAGCGGGCCAGTTGCTGCAACAAAACCCGACGGACGCAGCGGCAACACGCGCGTGGCCGGGCCGCGACACGACAGAGGGCGGAGGGCGGCGCTCGTGCCAGGCTTCCGTTCGAAGGCGGGCCGCCCGTTGAGTTGAGTGCACACTCAAGGTGCTCGTGACACTGTCGAGGCGCTGCGCGACCTATTTAGTCGGACCGGGAACGATCAAGCGCCCACTGCAGCGCATACACGATGCTCGCCAGTGCGCCTGGTGTCCCCCAGCTGCCACCTATGCCACCAACTGCAGCCTCAATGGCTGCAGCAGCCGCAGCTGCAGCGGCCTCAGCGGCAGCCGTCGCAGCCGGCGGACAGCAGCAAGCGCAGCACGTGCCTTCGCCCGCACCTGCACCGTCGCCGCCAACGCATGGTGACCCGGCTGCGGGCGCTGCTGCAGCAGCGGCGGCGGCTGCCGCCGCCGCAGCGGTCGCCTATGGGATGCCACCGGGCGCGGCTCCGCCGCCTGGTATGTTTGCTGGGCTGCCCCCGGGGATGTCTCTACCGGGTTTCCCGCCGCCGGCGCAGCCACCGCTGCCAACGGTGGGTTCGGTCTCTGTGCCGAGCCCAGCCACCGGCGCGCCAGCCACTGCGCCGCAGATGGCGGGAGCCGCGCCGCAAGGGGGCCCGGTGCCCATGCAAGGGGTCGTGGCCAATGGCACCGTCCCGCCGCCGCAACAGCAGGCCGCGGCGATGGCTGCCGCGGCGGCGGCAGCCGCGGCCGCAGCTGCAGCCGCAGGCAGTGCGCCCAGCGCCATGCAGCTGTCGGTCGCGCCGCCGGCGGCTACACAAGCTATTGGGGGACCGCCGGCTGTGGGCAGTGCCGGTACCAGTGCACCTGCCGGTACCGGGGCTGCGGGCAGCGGCCGCAAGGTGTCCACGTCGGACATCCAGCTGGTGCAGAACCTCATCGAGCGGTGCATGCAGATGTATATGCCGCTCAAAGAGGTGGTGAGTTGGGCTTTGCGCGCTTTGGAGCACGCGACGGGCCTTTGACCTGGGGCCGCATTTCAGTAGTGCAGCCTCTGGCAACTGACGTGTGTTGCCCCTTCTGTCCCTTCTCCCGGGCCGAAGGTGTCCACGCTGCAGACGCAGGCCAAGATTGAGCCGGGCTTTACGCAGCTGGTGTGGCAGAAGCTGGAGGAGCAGGTAAGGTGGGGGATGAGTATGAGGTGAGGAGTATGAGGTGTCGCCAGAGTTGTTGACACCTCACGTGACTTGTTGCTGGGAGTACTCCGATGTTGACAAAATCGATATGGTCTCGTATGTGCCCTGGCAGAATGCGGAGTTCTTCAAGGCGTACCACGTTCGCCTCAAGATAAAGGACCAAATCGTCATGTTCAACTACCTTTTGGAGCAGCAGGTGCTTTTGGGAGTGAGCTAGAGCGAGGTGATGTCCAGCCGCATGCAGGCGCTGTAGTGTAGGGGCGCTCACGTCGTGCGCTCACGTAGACGTGACGCATGCTCGATGCGAGCATGCGCTGGCCGCGGCTCGTCTTCTGAACCGCACACGAGCAGGCATCGTGTAACTGGCTCTTCGCCGAACTCCTCCGTGCAAACCCCATCAGGTGAACATGGTGCAGAAGCTGCACATGAGCTGGCTGCAGATGATGCCTCCGGGCATGGCCGCTGCGGCCGCAGCAGCCGCAGCTGCAGCGGCCGCCGCCCGCCCGCCCGCAGGCGGCAGTGCACCTGGTACCCGCGCCCGGCGCGGCTCCGGCGGCGGCGGCGCCCATCGCTGCGCCGGCGCCGGCCCCGACGCCGGTGCCCACGCCGACGGCGCCGACGCCGACGCCCATGATGGGCGTGATGCCGGGGTCATTGCCTGGGATGCCGCCGGGCATGGCGGCGCCGCCGGGCGTGGCTTTCAACCCCTTCCTGGCCGCCATGAGCGCTAACCCCGCTGCCATGGCCGCGGCTGCTGCCGCCGCCATGCAGCAGCAGCACCAACAGCACCAACAGCAGCCCGGCATGTCTGCGATGGCAGCGGCTGCCGCCGCCGGACAGGCCGCTAGCATGGCTGCCGCCAACCAAGCAGCCGCTGCCGCCGCAAGTGCCGCTGCCGGCGGCGCGCCGGGCATGGCACCTCCGGCGGCGCCGTCCTCCATCTCACCGTTCGGAGCTCCGCACGTGCAGATGCCGGGGGCGCCGGGGATGCCTCCGGGAATGCCTCCGGGGGCCTTTGGCGCGCTGGCGGGCATACCACCTGGCTTCGGCCAGCCGCCTGGCGCACCCATGCAGATTCCAGGCTTCCCGCAGGCGGCGCCGCTGGGCACGACCCCCGGCACCACGCCCCAGCAGCACGCTCTGGAGCTGCAGCAGGCGGCTGTGGCTGCACAGGCGGCGGCGCAGGCAGCCGCGGTGCAAGTTGCGCAAGCACAGGCGCAGCAGCAGGCGGCGCAGGCGCAGGTTGCGCAGGCCCAGGCGGCGGCGGCCGCCGCTGCGGCCGCTGCGGCTGCAGCAGCCGCTGCGGCGCAGGCGAACGCAGCCGGCAACGCAGGGAGCGCCACTACTGGCACGACACCGGGGAGCGGAGCAGCAGGGGCCTTCCCAGTAACATCTGACCTGATGGCTCTGTCCGACTCGGCGCTGGACGGTTCGGGCATGGGCGACCTGCACATGCTGGCAGGTGCGTGTAATCACGGTGCATGCCGGCGGTCTGTACCCTCCTCACCGGACGAGGTGGCCCACTGCGGCACGCTCGCTGCCGTGCTATCCCGCCCGCTTTGGACCCACCTCGTTTCGTACTCGTTTCGTACTTGCGCGCGGCCGTCTAACTTTGATACACATACTGCTGGCTACACAGGCTCGGACCAGGACCTCATCAACAGCCTGGGCCTGGGCGCTCCCGGCGATGTGACGGCCAGCGGCGCCGGCACCGGAGGCGGCGGCGGCGCCTTCAACCTGAACCTCAATCTTAGCTCCCTTGACTGTGCCGCCAGCGGCAACAGTGACGTTGCCGCGGCGGCTGCCGCAGGCGCAGCAGCTGGCGCCGCCGCTGCCGGCGCGGCGCCGGGCGCGGCCGCCTCGGCGGCGGGCGGCCAGACTGACTTCTCGGACCTCGCCAACCATTTCTCGTTCTCGGACCTGAGCACGATGGGCATGGGCGTGGGCTACGGTGATCCGATGGTAGCCGGTGGCAGCGGCGGTGCGGGGGCGGGTGCCGTAGCGGGCGGGGGCGGCGATGCCGCAGCTGCAGCGGCCGCTGCTGCCGCCGCAGCTGCGGCGGCCGCGGCGGACCCCACCGGCGGCCTCGGCGGCGCGCTGGCAGACTTTGACTTGGACAAACATGAGGCGGACATGCGGGATTTTGAGCTGGATTTCTCGTAATTCGGCTCGTCAACGGTTTATGGATTGATGATCCACGGGACACTATGCAGTTGTTCGATTTTCACACTTCCAGCGGGCAGGCGCCGCGCGGGATGTTGCCGTGAGGGTGAAACGGATGCCACTATCCGTCGTCTGTGCTTCGTGGCTGTGCCGTATTTCTTGTATGCGTTTCCCCAACAGCTGGCCCAAACCTCAATACTAGCGCAAACTGCGAATGTCAAATGTTAGTGTTTGCGAAAGCCAATTTGTGCGGCCTCAATTGCGGTGGCAGGAGGAGCCGGATACGATGAGGACGTCTGTACACCAGGGGGCGCTGGGGGCGCAAGGCGGTCTCGTAGCTTCATACATGAATTGGGGCGGCCGGCGTTGGGGCTTGAAACCCCCATGCGCGTGAAATGTCTGTACGGGAGCGCACCTACATGCAACTTGCCATTGTGCTGGGCTGATGTGGGCTGTTGACACCTGAGCCTCCCAGCCAAACCGGGCTCACTCCAGTTTTGGCCACCGTCCAAAATCGGCGCAATCTTTGGACCCCAGTATCTGGTTGGGGGACCTGTTACACTGCGGATTCAACCTTACCTACCCCCCAGCTCAGAGAGCCCTGACACTTGGACAACGCTGACAACCTAAGATGACAAGACACGCCGCAGCATCACGGCTTCAGTAATCCAGTTTCGAGGGTAGGCACGGCAGAGATGGTTTCGTGGGCAGCCTAGAGAAGTTTCTGTGGGCAGACCTCTTACCACGCCCCAGGTTGATCAGTCAGAGATACTCAGAGCCAGGGTCAGAATCAGGAACCAGTGAAGGTCTGGAATGCGTCTGCCTCAGTGCCCGTATCTTCCATCTACGCTGTAGAAATATGCCCCAAATCCGCCGAAGGCGGAGAAATATTTTGGGGTTTGGGGCCGCGCATCTACGGAGCGTAGACGGTTTGGACGGATTTGGCGGTAATCTAGACAGGGAGCGTAGATGGAATGGGGGTTTTGGGGGCGTGCCCCTAGGAAAAGTTTTCGGGGTGTAGATGCCGCGGGAGGGGTCTTCTACGCTGTGTAGACGCCGGGGGCCTAAAGCCATCTACATGATACGGGCACTGAGGTCAGAGGCAGACTCTGCCTCTGACCTCAGAATCAGTCTGCGCTCAGAAACAGGAATTAGTCCGGGTCAGAATCAGTCAGCCCGCCCCCACCTCAGCATCAGTCACGGCCTTGTGTGGGCCGCTGTGGGCTGTTCAAGCCCAGCACCGACTTCAAGAACGGTGAGCTGTGCGCGCTGGCACGGATGGAGATAGGAGTCGCTGCCACGCCCTAACAGCGCTCTGCGCTAGCACTGCCACCGGGGGCACAACTATGATTTTGCGACGTGGATGGCGCCCACCGCGCAGTGCTGAGCCCGAGCGAGGCTGCGCGGTGGTGCGCGCGCGCCATGTCGCCCCAGCTACCTCGCAGCCTCCCGCCGACGAGACTGCGTGCTGGCTAGCCCTGCTGACCAGGCTGAGCTAGGGTCCCCGGTTGAAGCATAGTTGCGGACCCCAGAGGCACAGGACAGGCGGCGCGCTGCTTCGTTGTGTGTCACGCAATGGTCATTACAAGTCAAGTGAACCCCGGAAACGGCCCCACACCGCCAGGTTCGATAGGTGGCCAGCCTACTAGCCTAACGAGTGTGTAATTGGAACGAACCGCGGGCTGACGCCACAGGCATCGCCCGCGGCTTAAGACAGCCTCCCCGCGTCCAGGCGCCCATGCAAGCCCATGCACACGGTTACGAACTGAATCGCAGTGAGAGCTCTCAATCGCCCCCGCTCGGGGTGACCCTGCCAACCGCTGCTGCAGCGGTTGCCGGTGAAAGGCACGCGCCGGCAATAGACCCCGACATGACTGGCTAGCTGGCTCCTCAGGGCAGGCACAGAAGGGCAGAAGCACGCCTTCGGCCGCCTGTTCGGCCGCCGCACGCGCGGGACTGATGACCCACAGTCGTACGTGTCCCTGACACCTGACACGGTCACCTGCGCCTCCTTCCTCTTAGGTAGTAAGTACCAAATAAATACACATAAAGCACTAGCCTGGCCTTCATAAGTCACGACTTCAAAAGGACCGCGAATTAGTGTGCACACGCAACGAAGGCTGTGCCCAAGACTTTCCACCGTAAAATGCTGCTGAATGGCCTTCCCACAGGATCGGCTGATTAGTATCTATCTCAAGGAGGTGGAGAAAGCCTATGAGTAAGTGTCATTGTGTACACCATGCAGTGTGTGCCAAATCTGCCAAATCACCAAGCCCCAGATGATTCTGTTTACAGTCCACCCCAGATGACTCACCATGGGAACCGTACTATTCCAGTCCACTTCACAGGACAGCTGAGACAAAGCAGATCATTCTCTTCGTGCTGGCTGTTGTTTGGGCTGTAGCTTTCGTGGTGCTGCAGCTTCGGCCTTTCCTGCGCCTTGCTCGCCTGGAGATGCGCCGCATTGCCGAGCTGCTCAGCCAGCTGCCACCCGAGATGGAGGTGGAGTCACTCATGACACAACTGGTCATGAGCTGTACGGCCAGCAGGGCCAAAGTGGTCCCAGGCACTGGGGCTGGGCCCAGCACAAAGAAACCGGGTGATGTTGGTACAGCTGAGTCTGGAGCTGGTGTTGGTGCATCGGGCCCAGGCCAGGCAGTTGGTGTGAGGCGGAGCTCAGCACTGTTGCTGATGAATGATGGCACTGCCATGCATGGCCCCGGCCATGTCAAGCCAAGTTTGTTCCACAGCACAAATGGCGGTGTCGGTGAGTGGTCATGTGCTACTGGTGCTGGGATCAGGTGCAGATTTAGAAAGCGGGCAGCAACATGTGCCATGGTTCTGTGCATGACAGGTGGAGCTTGCTTGCCATTTTTGTTTTCACAGGCAAATGGGACATTGCAAAGGCGCCCCACTAGCAGCATCCTCCAGCACCGAATGGTGAGATCGCATCACAGTCCGGGGCTCCCTCAGCCGGAAAAGCGGGGCTATGAGTATCAGCCCAAGGGGGGTGGTTTCCCAAGGGCCGGAGATGGTCACGCATGATCTGGGTGCTGGGCACCCTTGCTGGTTGGACTGTCCCTCCTGGTAACATCGCGTTCATTGCACTTGATTGGTTCGAATGGTTTCTGTTCACATTTGTGTCACACATGTTGGACACTTGGACACAGTGGTCTCGTGGCCAGCATGGAAGAGTACTGAGCGCAGGGACACTGCTGAGCTTCTTGAGATGCCTGTCCCTTCTTGTACTTAATTAGAAGAAAGTTCTAATGCACAGTCAATATGCATGTTCCTTGAACCTATGACTAGTTTTCTGGCTTCAGTGATAATGAGCATGTAAGGAGCTGGATAGGAGACATTTTGTTGGCTCATTTTTCATGCCTGGCTTTACAGTCTAGTAATGTGGCCTATTTTTTTTGCATGTTGTCACTTCTGTTACCAGAGTGCTTGCTACCTCTGTAGTGTGTAGGCGACCGCATAGGACGGCGCTGGGATCTGAGGACTGCTCCTGTCCCGAGGGGGAAGTGTAAGCGTCCCTATGGCATCCGTGGAGTGTTTTGATGCTTACAAGGGGAAGTTGTGAGAGCACAGAGGCAGAGTTATAACCTGCAAATAGCTGTAGGCAGGCCCTTTTTGTGATATGAACGAAGGATTGCCAATATTACTGTGTGTTAAGAAACAACAGGAAAGATGACTAAATGGGCTGCACTTAATGCAGGCCTTTGTAGAAGGAGCATTGGATCATGCAAAGGCACACAGGTATCACTCATGCAAGTTCCTGCCGTACCTTAAGGGTATGACCACGCATATTATTAATTACCTTCCCAAAAAGCTGCAATTCCACGCACTTGAGGGGGGGTCGCGTGGTGGGAGAATAGCTGTTGTGGGGGCGGGGGTGCATGGTGGCGCAAAAATACCCTGATGGGCACACCATGTGGCCAAATCACCAAATCACCAAATTTTACACTTGTATGCGTTCACAAACACTCAATCGTTCATCCAAACATCGGCAATGCCCTAACAGACAATGTTTCCGGTTGTCATAGGATGCCTGGGGCTGGAGCGGGGGCGGGTGTGGGGGCTGGGGCTGGGTTACTGGGTGGTGGCGCCGTGGCGGTTACAGCATGCACGGCATGGACGGAGTGAGCCATAAATACCACTGCGTTGGCTAGCAGCACTTGCCCTCCACACACGCACACTTGGGCCCACAAACTGCGCAGTTTCACAGCTGTGTGGTTCTGTAAAGTTGCCGCACCATTGGGTGCATGCTGCAGTTTAGTTGACGGTTTTGGGGTGTGTGGTGTGAAAACATTGTTTTTGTCAGGGGTGCATGATGATCAGATAAACGCCGTCATGGTATGTTGCTTCTATGCTTGCTAGCGACTACCACGTCTCATGGCGTCGCGCTTCTTCGCGTTCACGTTCCGCAAGCACATCGCTATGTGTATGAAGAGGGCCACATGCACAATTCATGTCAAGGCTGAGCCAGCCCACCTCCGCCATTTGGCACCCAGTGCTTGAGAGCCCCGCCATGTTGGTGCGCATGTGTTGACATGTGGGTGGTGGTAGGACCAGGGCAAAATTCAGTGCCCGTATCTTCCATCTACGCTGTAGAAATTTTCCCAAAATCCGCCGAAGGCGGAGAAAGCGTTTTGGGGTTTGGGGCCGCGCATCTACGGAGCATAGATGGGCGGATTTGGCAGTATCTTAGACAGGGAGCGTAGATGGTTTGGGGGTTTTGCGGGTGTGCTCCTAGGAAACTTTTTCCGGGCATAGATGGCGCGGGAGGGGCCATCTACGCTGTGTAGGCGCCGGGCCATCTACATGAGATGGGCACTGGGGCAAATGGGTGAAACCAGCAATGCCCCAAGTGACAATTGGATGCCCAGACCCAGGAGACCCCCACACAGCAAGCAGACACAAGCGGTCTGGCACCACGTTTTACTGTACCAAATGATGTCAGCATGTGGGGACATGTGCCAGGGGGGGGGGTACGAACAAAAGTTCCAGACCCCACCCCACAAAAACTCCCGACCGACGACCGATCCTGCCATACCGTGCCGTACACCCCCTAAAACCCCTCTATTTTTTACTAAGATGGTGTCAATCGACTGCTTTCCGCAAGCTCTATTGACGGGACGGTAGCAGGGTCGGTGTCCGTGTCAGCCATGTCATCAACACACGTGAACATCTTGTGACCGTGAGAGGTGCTCTTATAGAAATCAGGCATAAGATACGTGCCTATGTTGACATCCAAAAGCCTCTCACGTTCCTGTCCCGGCCCGCGATTTTGAGCAGTTTCTGTCAGGCGAGACGTGACTGATGCCAACATCCCAACCGCAACATGTCTTGGACGGAGCCCTTCGTCTTCTGGTAGGTTCCTGGCGTTCCAGCCTTTACAGGCTTCCCTAACATGCTTTTGGCAATGGTTGGGGCATGCCCGGCTGTCTGATAGGCCCTAAGACGAAAGTTCCCGGCCCACCGTGACGAAACCTTGGGGACCCTGGGGACCAAGGACCGACCCTCGACTTTGAGGGCCTATATATTTGCAATTACTACCCCGATCAAAATTCTGAAAGCGGATTCTGAACGCTCTCGTCAAGCTCTTTCCATCTGAAGGGTGGGGTGTGTCTGCGGCATCCTTACCCCCCCCCCTGCATGTGCCGACATGTCCACACCAGGATGCGAAGTGCTTTCGAAACGCGAATGCGAATATGCGTGACAGGATGTGCAAATGGAACTCCAATGGCTTTGTTTGTGCTTATTACGGCATTACAAGCTGATATGAGCCACATGGTGCTGTGTTTGGCCCCTGGAACTGTGAAGTGTGGGGCACTTCTCAAAATCCGCCAGGATGGGCTCCCAAAACCCACCGGCCCCCAAGGGACAATTACGAAACCCCTCCCGTGCCATGTGCGCCCCCCAAACCCCCAAACCATCTACGCTCCCCGCCTAAAACAATGCCAAATCCACCCAAAATGTATAAATGTGTAGATGGAAGATACAAGCACTGCGGCATACTGACACGACAGCCCCAACATGGGGGCCACTTTGGCAAGTCCCTTGCCATTACCGGTAGATAGTCCCAAAACATTGAGCATGGAGTTCAGATTCTAAGCTTTCTACTCCCCTTGCCCAGGCATACATTCAATCCGCTGCTTGATTGAGTCCTGATTACTATGTCTTCAGAACAAATGACATTGTTGCCAAGTACCCAGTACCCGAATGATGTCTCCTCACTATTCAGTGCCTTGCACTTGCAGGGGGTTGCCAAGTACCCCAGTACCCGAATGATGTCTCCTCACTATTCAGTGCCTTGCACTTGCAGGGGCTTTCCCAGCAGTAAGGACAACGTGGCAGGCTTGTCAGCAGTCATTAGCATACAATGGGAATGTCAAGGAGGAGGGGTGTGTGTTGCATGTACGTATACGGTCCTGTAAGGCTCCCCGTATAGCCACTGAGTCCCAATATCCCGCCGCGTACCGAGGTAGCTATCTACAGAGCGAGCTGGGACGGCCAGAGTAGACGATATATATCTGGAGGTGCAGCATAGAGCTGGCTGCTGCTGCGGGATCACAGGCAGGCTGACGCAGAATAACGTGAGCGGAGCTCACGTTTGAGAGAGCGACACATTGAGCGTGAAGTGAGAGAGAGATGGACAGAGGCATTAACTCGCGGCTGGGTTGGTTGACACAGAGTACCGTAGTATCAGTCTGTTGGCTAACGCCGTTGGCAACACAACCAGCGAGTCAGGAGCTCGCTGGCCTGTTAAGCACGCCGCGCGCCCAATGCAGCCCGACTGCACTACTGGGCACGCGCTACTCCCTATGACCAGCCCAGTAGCGCCACCGGCAAACCATCACAGCACGCACAGCAGCGCCATCCCAGGGGGTAGGCGGTCACAGCAAACCACAGACACGACATTACACGACAGGAGGCTGCCCAGCACCCCCAGCTGCCCACCCCCACATATGTCAAGCAGGGGAGGTAGCCTCTCCTGCTTGGCAGGATGCTCCAAAGCGGCAGCCTGTAGCACACCGAACCAAGGTCACCTAGCACGACCAGCCAAAAAATGGAGATGGGCAGGAGCTGGGAGGTACTGAGTGCTGCAAGTAGGCGAGCAAATGCGGGGCAGCATGCGGGCGCGGGGTGGGACCAACACCGCCGGCTGCACATGCCAGCCGCACATGCCAGCCACACATGCCAGTCAGACGCACAGAGGGTGGGGGCGGCGGAGGAAAGTTGCTGCGAAAGGGCAGTACAAAAAGTTGCATGGGGAGGGTGTGGGGGCCGCACAATCGGCGCTAGCGGAAGGACTGGGTATGAGCCAGGGGAGGTATGAGCTGCAGCCTCCCCTGGTATGAGCTCCAGCCAGCAACACGCGCACTACCCGAATAACCATTAGCATGACGCCCCTCACCCTACGTATGTACCCTACCCCGCATCGCCACACCCCTGCCCCCAGCATTTCCCCTGCCGCCCGAACCTATCCTCGGATTCGGAACGTATTGGACGGCGCGGCCACGAGCACGCAGGGGCCGCGACACAAAGATGATTGCCCAGGCGCCGGCACCTGCTGTTTTTAGCTATCTGGCGGGCTCGGCGTTTATCTGACCAGGTATTGTTTGTGTTTGTTTCTTACCCTGTGGCCTCCGACCGAACGGCCCGCAGTTCTCGCGTGCGGCTGCGCAGCGACAAGGGTTTCAAGTATAGACTGAATCTAGCATGGAGCGTCTGATAAAGAGAGTTCAATATGCTCAGGCCGAGTGCGCGAGGCGCATGCAGGTGTAGTGCACGGATTGAAGCGCCGGGGCTGCCCGTTCACAAATAGTGGAAGAGCGGAGGGAGAGTTACATTCATGCAAGCTTTTAGACGGCAGCATCTGAGACTGACAATAAAATGGCTGCTGGCACGCACCCCCGCGGGACTATGAAATACTGAACCCTGGAGAGTTGAGTGCTTGGCGCGCCTCAGCACGTAGCTAAACATGTACACAGACGCTTATCCATGCCATAGGCGAGCGCCTCAATACAATTGACAGTCGGTCAGGCTATCCTTAAGGAACACCGCCGGTTAAAAATAAAACATTCATAAGGCTGATTTTAACACGAAGATGAAGTTATATGGGTAAAGGGGGTTCAGTATGCCGGATTCTGCGTCGGTCTCGAGCTTCGGCACCAGCTTCGGAGGAGGAAGCGCCGGGCACAGCGTCACAAGGGGCTTTACGTAAGTACGTTTGTGTGCAGCAGGCTTGGGTCTGGCCACCAGCGTGCCGAGTGCAACATGGCCGCACCACGATTGCAGTTGTTGGTGGACTCGCTAAAGAAAATGGGAGTCACTGCGTGCGGCACATCTTCCTGCATCAGATTCGGAGCGCCTGAGAGTGCTGCTTTGAGAAGCAGGGCCTAGCCTGCTGGGCCACACCTCAGGCCGCATGGCGGCATGACTCACGAGCCCTTGTCTTGCCAATCCCTTGGTTGCCACCGCTGCTTCAGACACAAGGGGGAGCCTGGTGCAGATCAAGATGAGGGCTTTGAGGAAAACTCCTCATTGCAACAAGGCATATTTGGGGTGCGCGGCGTTCGGTGTAGGGGGTGGGATGGCTGGTGGCTGCATGCCACAGGGATGGGTGCTTGGATCTGGCCAACAACCCTAGGCCGTCGCGCACACAGTTTAAGCGCGGTTCGCAGCGCATATTGCTGAAGCGATGTATTCCGTCAAGGATTCTTCGGGACTTCGGAAATCCCAAGCCAGCACCAAGGACTTCCTCTCCTGCCCAACGTGCTGGCTCCACCGCGCCCTCCAATCCAGGACTCGGGTGATTGGCTTATCGTATCCACACCCAAGCCCACTCCAACAACCACGCCCAACCCTGACAGGTCCTGTATACGGTCTCCAAAGAACACAAGGCCACACTGCGGTTTGCAGTGTCGCGCCTGGTTTTGGACTTCTGGCAGCTGTGGCTGCTGGTGGTGAACCCAGCGTACGGGTTTGACATCCCAGTCAACAGCAAGTGAGTGCGCGCAGGACGGCGTGGGGGAGGGCACAGGGCAGGATGCGGGGGGAGGTGAGGGTCTGTTTACTCCAAACTCGGAATGACTGTGCAAACCGTGGTGGGTGCCTGGGTGGGTGGGTGGGTGGGTGGGTGGGTGGGTGGGTGGGTGGGTGGGTGGGTGGGTGGGTGGGGTGGGTGGGTGGGTGGGTGGGTGGGTGGGTGGGTGGGTGGGTGGGTGGGTGGGTGGGTGGGTGGGTGGGTGGGTGGGTGGGTGGGTGGTGAATACCAGCCCAAGCTCAACCAACTATGTAGGCAAGGGACAAATGCAATTGCAGCAATACAGAGCAGCAAAATATTCGTGAGTTTTGGGGCGGAAGGTGTAGACGGGGCGAGGCCGGTGCACCGTCGATCAATGCCACCCAGGCTCGGCTTCCACACAGCACAACCAGACATGCAGACACTCACATGCAAAACCCACGACTTACCTGGCGACCAGGCAAGCGACCCCGACGCCAGGTAGCAAGCGCCGGGCCAGAAGAGCGACATGCACAAAAGGGGAAAGGCAAGGTTCGAAAGGGCGGGCCACAGAGGAAGCGCCGAGGAGCATCGGCTGGTAGGAAAGGGTCTGGACAGCACAAAGGGGGGGGGTGCAGTTACCAGCCCAAGCTAAACCAACCTAGCTAGACAACAAGGGCTCACAAATCGGCCCAGCCCCAACACTTAGACGCTGATCACTCAGGAACACTGTAAGGATATAAGCCCTATCAATGTCCATGCTCACCTGCCGCATGCCCACAACGCCCCCTGTCCTCCCACATTACTAGGATATGGAAGGCTGTGTCCCTCGTGCAGCTGGACTGGGTTTTCGCCGACCGGGTAAGTCCCATCTTGGCGGTTTCATCCTCTCCGGACCGTCGATGGTATGTGTGCAACATGATGCCTTGGTTCCATCTTCCCCGTGCCATAGTTTAGCCTCGGCCGTCATATTCGCGCTGCTTCGCCATGTGAACGGCGCGTTATGTGCTGACCACACGCAGGGCTACAACTTCTTCCTCATCGTGTTGTACGTGCTGTTGGCGCTGCTGGCGTTCAACGTGGTGCTTAGCATGTGGGTGGCGTACCAGTTCTCAAACAACCGCTTCGACCAGGTCTGGCCCATCGCATTCCTGCGCTGGTTCGGACTCATTTTCTTCCAGGTGCGTTCCAGGACGTGGCAGATACCGTGTGGATGAGGGAAGCCGCGTCACCCCTCTCAACCCCATGGAATACTGGTTATGGTACACATCACAGGTCCTTGACATCGCCACACTGACGCTGCTGCTGGGCACGCTGGACTGCCACGTGAGTACAGGGGCTGCTGATTGTTTTGACCTGTCGAGGCATAGCTTGCATGCAAAATAGAGGACATGCCACGTCAAACTTTATTTGGCATTCCTGACTCTGCTGCTGTTGCTACGCAGTACATGGGAGGCCCGCCAGAGCTACGCTACTACAACCAGTTGTTTCCAGAAGTCTGTGAGTATCTCTCACGCTGGTGCCGGGGCGGGGTAACGGCCGCTGAATTATTCCGCAACCTCCCCATCCCTACCCCATCTTCCGCTCTTGTGTCTGCTTCCACCGCTGCAGACTGCTGGTCCATGCCACACTTGGTTCATGTGGCGGTGTCGGTGGCGGGCCTGCTGGTGTTCGAGGTTATGGCCAGCTCCATGGTGGTGAGTGCGTGGTCAGGGCTCCCATCTTACCTCTTGGGGCGTATCTCGCTCAGACAAAAAGGAGATTGGACCACGGGGGTGGGCGGGGGCAACAGGGCGGCATACTCGCCAAAATGCTCTGCCCCGATGATAGGCTCTGTCATGGGAGTCCGTGCGTTGGTGTTGCATTGGGTGAGCAAATGGATTGGAGTGGTGCATTCTCGCATGCTGGCTCTACCTGGCTCCCGAAAGCCCGTCCATGCCTTTGAACTCCAGTTTGTCAAGACACTGAACACTCATGTCCACAACACTTTCATCGTGCCCTCACAGCTTAGCCAGATGGACCTGAACCCGCTGTCCCGACAGCCCCTGGCGATCATGCACTCCAGGTGGGGCGCTCCCTGTTAAACCGCCAAGCTTACTCTGGGCGACACGCCGGCTTTGTCGGCTGTCTATCTGTCATGTTGGGTACCTAGGTCACCACTGGTCAGAGGACCTCCAGTACATGTGATATACCTTCCCGTCGCCCACGCACCTGCTGCCAATGCTCCACAGCACTGAGGGCTTGTGCTTCGGTCTCAAGTCCATCGCCGCCATTGCCGCCGTGATGCTGTCGGGGGACGTGCGCTGGCTGGCGGTGCTGTACCTGGTCGTGTTCGTGGCGCTGCTGTACCTGCAGCTCAAATGGGTGAGTGGTGCAGGGGCGCAGCAGGGAAAAGCAGAGAACGAGCCAAGCGCTAGAGGATAGCTGGTTTTGCTGTGGCCCTGCAGACGTATCGTGCGTGCTGCATCCATTACTCGGCTGCATCCGCTTGCCTGCAGGTGCCCGCCACCTATGCAGTCGTCAACTACACTCGGTGTGCCACCTACGGCTGCGTGCTGTACTGCTCAGTGCTGCTGTGCGTCCTGGCTTTCACGACACCATCTGCCAGGCAGCCGGAGCAACGCAAGGAGTTCCAGCACCAGGTATGTGCCTGTGATGCGCACGGAGCTGCAGCCAGCAGCACTTGGCACATGGCTGCTTGCCTCCATCTGCCGGTGCTTACGAGCGACCATTTGCTGCTTGAGAGTGCTGCAGGAATATCCCCCAATCATTGTCCTTGATGAGCGCCCTTGATTGCCCTGGCCCTTCGTGTGGCATCGACTATTGACCGTGCTGTACCATTCAGGTGACGCTCGCCTTGTGGATTGGGATGGGCCCCGCGGCCCTGGCAGGCATGGCCGCGTGCTGGGCGCGGCTGCACTACTTTTGCGTCGTGGTGGCCGATAGGTTCAGGTGAGCGCACACCGCAGGACAGGGGGACAGGGGGGGGGGCGCAGTGGGGATGAGCGTGCAAAGGCTGGGATCGGGTGCCGCGCTGGGTGTAATTGCACACAGACATCGCCGATAACCTGGGCACCATATATTTTTTTTGATTGATTGATTGATGTTATAAGTTCATGCTTGTAGATTGGTCCATACGAGCCAGGAAGCTCATGGACCGCTAAAATAGTTCTCAAAAAAAGTGTATTTGAATAACAAAGACAGTTCATGCAATAATAATCTAAATTGGGCGCGCCGTAAGGTCGTTACGTCGCAGCCTTATCGCGTGTATGACACGCGCTAAACCCCTCTGGTCACCGCTGGCCATCGCGTCCACCATAGTCGTGGGAGTCACTTCCCACAGCATGCCCCTGATATCATCGTACGCTCTGCACTCAAGCAGCACATGCCTCTCATCCTCCACATGCTCCTCCCCAGAAACGTGGCAGAGCGGGCACACTCTCTGTGCTCTCTCTCTGTGCGCGCCGTGCTCGCTCCGGGGGTTGTTAGCCTCAATCATCCACACGCCCAGCCTAAATCTCATCATGGAAACGTGCCACGCGCGTGGGATGTAAATTTGCGTATGACGTGTTTCCCCCATCCAGTGCTTGTAACGGCACATCTTCACGCCCGGCTTGACCCCTGCTTGCGTCACAAAATCCCGCGGCTCGGCATCTATTGTTTTTTGCTAGTTTGCTCTCATCAAGTCCTACCAAGCACATCTCAGCTATTGTCGCGCGGGCAAACTGGTATGTTTTGGAATCCAATCTGTCGGCTGGCTTTTACGCGGAATAATCGAAATTAGGGACAAAGGTGTAAAGACACAGAGCGCGGCGAGTCAGCCGTGAAAGCCCTACTCGCTGCGACTTGACCCGGGCTCACGCCCGAGCTGAGTCCTCGCTCCTGTTCGCCGGGGCCCCTAATTATGCGGGCGACCGACGTAAGCGAACGACCACAGTAAGCACAAAGCGAAGGGCACTCGGTCGCCGGGGAGACATTTCCCCCCCGTGCCGTGCCGTGCCACTCCACGCATCGACGCTGATGCTCTTGCCTCGCCCACGTAACCTCCTCCATATAGAAACGCCACACCGGGCGTGCCATCCAAGTATATATGCAAATTCGAGGATGCGCGAGAGGTTGGGGTGGCGCTGCGCGCCTGTCGCGACTGGATCCCTGGGGACGAGGACACGCTGAAGCCCGAGGCCATGACGCTGGGGGAGGTCATCGTCAAGGTGCGTCAGACTGCTAGGCGCAGAGGGGAGGGCTGATCAGAGCATGCAAAGGGGTGTCTTTCCATGGCGCCCTTGCCCAATTTCCTGACAAGGCCCCCTGCTGGCCCCGACCTCTCCTGCTGCTGCGCAGGCCGGCATCATGCAGCTGCCGTGCGATCCACGGATGACGCTGCTGTACTCCTCCTTCCTTATAGACGTTCAGGGCAGCTACCAGTCGGGGTACACGCAGCTGCAGGTGCGCAAGCATGGGACGGGGCCCTGGGGATGCCCGGGTTTGAAGCGCTCCTGCTCAATTGCGTGCGCCCTTTTCTCCAACCCTTGCCACGCTCAGGCCGCCAAGCAGCAGTCCCCTGGGCTGCTCGACCGCTTCGCCATCTTCAGCCGCGAGCAGGAACACACGCAGAAGGCCAGTGGCGTCAATGGCGCGAGTGATGGCGTTGTGGACCTGGTGTCGTATGTTGAGTTCCAGCGCAGCCACAGGTACGGGATGCGCAGCGGCCTGTACGGCGTTGACTCTAATGGGCTGGACCATTCGTGGAATCCTTCAACTCATACAACGGCACCTGGGCCGGCGATATTGCGTGTTAAAGGGCGTGAACGCAACCGCACTGCTGCACTCCCATGTCCGTTGCCTGCGCACACGCGGCTAACGACGCCATGGCCCATGCGCCAGGCTGGTGACTCGCGCGCATAAGGAGGCTCTGCTGGCGATGCGCGCGTTCTGGAGCCTGCTGCTGCACTCACGGGTGTCCTTCGTGCGCCTCACGCACGCCATCAATCGGATCGAGGTATTTGTGCGCAAAGGAGTTTGTGGCCAGCCAGGACTCATCAACTGCCTTTAGGCGTAGAGCCCATACGTAGCGCACGGAACCTTTAAATCAGCATGCGGTGGCCGCGCAACCTGCACAGGTGTCTATCCGCTCCGCTGAGCGTGCGTACCAGAGCGTGCTGACACGCCACGGCCACAACGCCCGCCTGGTGCGGCTGTATGGCCGGTTCCTGGAGTCCGTCAAATTTGACCCCTGGGCCGCCGCCAAGTGGTTCACGTGAGTTGCATGATGGGTTGGAGGTGCTCCAAGAGACAGGCTTGTGTTGGAGTGCAGGGCATGTACCGCAAAGTGGGCATCAAGCACATGACCTCTGGTGCCTTGAACCATGCCGGACCATCCCTTGCGCCTTTTGTGCAGCGAGGCCGACCGGCTGGAGGAGCGTGAGGAGCACGCCAAGGAGGCGATGCAGCTGGGCGGCGCCCTGGTGGCACTGGGGGCCACCGCGGGTGGCGGCGGCGCCATGGCGGTGGACGGCCTCGCAGCACTGTTCATCAACTCACATGTACGCGTGGGGGGCGGGGGGCGCTGTGCGCGATGGGCTTGCATGGTAGCGCTAGCGGTCTTGCACCATCGATAGATTCTGTCCTCAATGGTTGGTGCTGCACCCTGCCGCCCACAGGGCATCATCCAAGTGGCCACGCCCGAGGTCCACGCGCTTCTGGGGTATGCCAAGGGCGAGCTCAAGGACCGGGACGTTGCGTGCATCATGCCGCCGCCCTTTGGCGACAGGCACAACGCCTACCTGCGCAACTACATACAGACAGGTGAGGGCGGAGGGGAGGCGCAGCTGGTTGATTACGTGACTGCTTCCTTTCTACAAGCTCATCACGCCTGCTGTCATTCACGGTTGCAGGCGTCTCCCACGTGCTGGACCGCACCACGGACTTTGTGGCACTCACCAAGGCACGCACCGTGGTGCCCATTCGGTGCGTTTTTGCGTTGTAATGCGGTGGCCCGCTGACATTCGCGCTTACGTATTCTCAGGGCGCCGCCTCCAGCATGCTGGGCGCGCAGACTACCTGCAGAGGACTGACCCAAATGCACCGCTCCTTGCACAACTCCTCCCGGGCAGGCTGCGCATCAGCAAGGTGTCGGGTCTGAGTGAAGACAGCGTTTTCATGGGCGTCATGGAGCCGCTGCCGCCTCAGGTGCGTGTGTGTACTGTGCGGACGTGCCAACAGGACAGCCTGGTAGCAAGGGGGCACAGCAGGGTCTATGGTGTGCCCGTGTTGTTGACGCGCCCAGCTTGGTCTTGCCCCTACCTGCCTCGCAGCCCGGCGTGGTCCGCGCCTGGGTGATGGGCAACGGTGGCGGCACGGCGGGCGCCACCGGCAACACGCTGATCGCAGCCGATGAGGGGTTTTACGATTGGCTCGGATACGGCCCCGGCGAGCTGCTGGGGCAGCCGCTGGCGGCACTCGTGAACGACGCGCCCACCGTGGACATGTGAGTGCCTGAGAGGTATAGAGTCGAGGTAGTCGTGCTATGCAGCATACTGCCGGGAAGCAATGGTCCATGTGCTGCTTACTGACACATCGGTCCATGCCCACGTGTGCACCTCTGCACCGACTCCTCGTAGCGTCATCAAGGACCTGCAGCAGGCGCTGCTGACGCCGCCCATCGCGACCAAGGCCACCGTGACTGCCGCGGCGGCGGTCGCAGCCGGCCGCACACGCCGCCGAACACTGGACCCGTCTGGCGCGGGCGTGCCGCAGCAGATGCCAAGTGCTGCACAGCAGGGCCAGCTGCACGGGGAACTAAGCTCAGCGGGGATTGCACGTTTGGGCAGCAGTGGGCTAGCTGGGGATGGAGGTGGAGACGGGGGCACTGGCGGCGGCGGCGGCGGTGGCTGGGCTGGCGCAGCGTCGCAAATGGCTGGTGGCTTTAACCTCGCAGCGCTAATGCTGGCGCGGGATACGTACGGGTATTCCGGCGGCAACGTGAACACGAGCCGCGATTCCCTTGACAACTCTGCGGCCGTGGCTGGCAACCGGCACATCAGTGGCGGACGCAGTGGCGGGCAGCCCAGGCAGCCGACAGCTACGTTGCCCCTGCTGGAATGGCGCCACAAGTACAGCGGCTCCATCCCGCTCACCTCCATATTGACCGCGGATGGTACGTGCATTGCGTGGGAAAAGAGGGCCGCCGTTGGGCGTGTGCAGCAGGGAGCTAGCACCCGGCAGGCTCGCATCATGCTGGAACTAAAAATGGCCCCTCCCCCCGTGATCGCAATCCCGTCGTTTGCAGCTTTTGGCTCGGTTCGCTACGTGGTAATCTCGCTGCACACCGACCCCAACGCCAACGGCGCTGGCGGGCCCACCATTCCGGGAAAGTCATTGCAAGCTGCTGCTACAGACGAGCGCGCCGGCGCAGCGCTGATGCCCAGCGGCAGCGCTGTCACCCCACAGCTGTCCCCATTGCTGAAGGGCGCGCGCGAATCTCTGAACTCGCTCCGGCCGCAGCTGCTGCGCTCGCCAGCGGTGTTCTCGGAGCTGATGCTGGTTGCGGACAGCAAGGTATGGCCCTGCAACCACCAGCTCACCCCTGCACTCGTGCGCATGCTTCCATGGCCCTACCGTGGCTCTTTGCTTGCTGTCGTGCTCTGGCTGATGGTACGGGACCTGCGCCTGTCCGAACCCTTTGCAGGGCCGGCTGCTGCACGTGACGGCTGCCATGGCCGCGGCTCTGGGGCGCTCCGTGGACAGTGTGCGCAACGGCGGCCTGGCGGCGCTGATGCCAGAGCCTTACGGCCTCGTGCACCGCCCCTGGATGCACGTGAGTGCCGCAAGGTTGGAGGAGACCTGCGGTGGCTAAACCGTTTGAGGCTGTGGATGCTAGATGTTATTGCTCGCCTCGGAGGAAGTTGCCGCGGCTGTACTACATAGCCTGATGCGATACCGTTGCTTGGACCTGCCCTTGCCGACACCCCGCAGCTGCTGGCGGTGCCCCCGGGCAAGTCCTGGGGTGACAACGCGGCCGCTGCTGCTGTGAGCCACGGCGTGTCTCCCCCGTACAGCTGCCGCAGCGGCGTGACACTGAGCCTGTGTGGCTATGACGAGAGCGAGGGGCCCGTTGATGTGCCGTTCCGCATGCGGCTACAGCAGCGGCTAAGCACTACGCCCAAGGGCCCTGGCCGCGTGCACGTGATGGCGTTCGAGCGGCGGACGCGAGAGCAGGTGTGTGTATGGGCGCATATGGTTCCTTCAGCCCGCGCGTTCTTGCTCCCACCTGTGACGACTGCCATTGACCCCTGCCATTGACCCGCAGGCGGTGGCCGAGCGGCGCATGCGGCTGACGGTGGACCTGTCCGGCACCATCACCGCCGCCGACCCGGCGCCCGCCGCGCTGTTCGGCGTGGACCCCCGCCACGTTATAGGCCGCTCGCTGGCGGACCTGGTGGACGTGTTCCAGCTGGCGGCGCAGGTGCAGAGCCAGCCCCAGCAGGAGCAGGAGCGCAGGGAGCAGAGCCAGCAGGGCCAGCAGCCGGGAGCTGACCAAACAGACACCGGCAGTGGCAGCTCAATGCAGATGGAGGCGCCGGTTAAGGCGGCGGCACCGGGGCATGCAATGCTGGGATCTGCAGCTGCAGTTCAGCTTGGCTCCATGCGCAGGATCGGCACCCTAACGCGCGCAGGCAGCAGCGCCAACGATCTCGCTCGGTTACTCGCTGCAACTGCCGGCGGTACCAGTGCCAGCATCAACTTATTGTCCGCCGGCGCCACAGCAGGAGCAGTGGACGCGCGCTTGTCTTGCGGCTCCCTGCCGTTTCCGGCAACACCACAGCTGCTGCCCCCGCTGAGTGTGGCTGCTGACTCGCCGCTAGCCACCGCGGGGGACGACCCTGATAAGCTGCTAACGCTGCTGATGCTGGAGCTGTCGAAGAGGTGAGAGGCAGCAGTGTGCAGGGGGGGGATGTGGGCAAACTACAGTGTACGGAGTGTCCAGCCTTATGTAGTGCTGTCATACAGACCTCGACTGGAGAATTGAACTCACAATGGCTTCCCAACGCGCTTCTTTGCAGGGCTTCCTCGGCTGAGGGTGTGAGCTGGCGCGTGGGCGTCAGCCTGCCTGCGGACGACAGCGCCGACGTGGAGCTGCAGCGGCTGCGTGCCGCGCTGGGCGAGAAGCACGTGGCAGCGGCGGCTGCGGCCATGGGTGCCAAGGTTGTGCCGGCAGTCATGGTGGTGCGCATGGTGCGGCGGCCGCATGTGGCAGCGCCCGCATCGACGAGGATGGCTGGTGGCGGCGGCGGGTACCTGGGTGGAGTCGGACTGAGGAGTGGTGCGTCGCTTGGGGTCGCGGCGCCATTCAGTGGACCTGACGGTGTTGGCGGCGGAATGCAGTCCCAGCACTTAAACCAGCAGCAGGCGGCATCACTGCACCGGCTCGGAAAGCAGCATTCCCGTGGCGCTCCGCACGCGTACCAGCAGCAGGAAGTGGACCAGCTTCTGGACAGGTTCGCCAACAATGTCCTCGGGACAGGGTACAGCGACGGTGATGGTTTTGATGCATACTCGGCGGCTGGCGGCAATGGTGGCGGTCACAATTGGAGCACAGACCCACGGCATGTCACGCACGCTGGACAGCAAGGCATGCCGCCACCACCTGGCGCACCCCTGCCGCCCGCTCCGCCTGCACCGCCTCCAGGGGCGTCATCAGGTGTGTCTGAATGCATGCAACCTAGGAGGCCTCCTATGAAGTTCACTCTCCGTGCACATGCTCTTACGCAACCTTTGGCTTGTTTTCAATAGCTGTCGTGATTGCCTCTGATCATCGCACCAGCACCCAGTGGGGTTGGGAATTTCACGCCGCTTGAGCCCTCTGCCCGCGACAAAGATCTTGATATTTCCCCTGATACCGGTACCTCCGGCTCCGCAACTCAGGCCTGGCGTCGGTGGAGGCGGCCGCAGCGGCGGCGACTGTGCTTAGCGAGCGCAACCCGTCCGCCGCTTCCCCCAAAGCCCAACCGCAGACGTCTCCGTACATGCAGCCGCGGCCACAGCTGTCGCCCCGCAATCAGCCGCACCAGGTGAAGGACCGGAGCGACGGCAAGCACACGGAAGCCACCCCACAGGGCCACGGCCATTACTCGCCGGACATGTTACAGCCTCACGACCAGCCGCATGACCAGCCGCAGGCGCCCGACCAGCCGCATGACCAGCCGCAGCCGCACGACCAGGCGCACGACCAGCCGCAGCCACACGATCAGGCGCACGACCAGGCGCAGCCGCACGTCCAGGGGCACGACCAGGCGCACGACCAGCAGCAGGAACAACAGCAGGACCAGCCGCAGCCTCCGCTGCAGGAGCAGCCGCAGGAACAACAGCAGGACCAGCCACAGGACCAGCCACAGGGACAGTCGCAGGAACAGTCAGCATCGCAGCAGCCCTACACCACCCATCCGTCGGCTCATCAGCGCTGGCAGCAGCTGCATGATGGGCCGGCGCAGCAGTCCGGCGCGCAACGCCACACGCCTCCGCAGCAGGGGCAGGAGGAGGGGCGGGGACAGCCGCGCGGCGGGTCGCCGCCATCACGCAGCGTTCGGCGTGCGACCACCATGCCCTCACCCCAGCACCACGCCGCTGCTGGCCACCACGGACACGCACTAGTGCAGCCGGCGCATGCATACGGACCACCTCCAAGCCAGCAGCCGGCCTACCCGCATATCAGCGCGGCCCCGGCGGCAGCCACATCGCGCTACGCGCCCTCCTCCCTCCCCCAGTACACACAGCACTCGCAGCCGTTTTGGTCGCCACAACAGCAGCAGCCGTACCACCAACAGCCCTGGCAGTCGGCTCCACAACCGCATCAGGCCCAGGCCTCGGGTGCCGCCGCGCTGGCGCCCAGCCTGCGGCTGGAGGTGGAGCTGTGGCGTGCGGACCTGCTCGGGGGCGTGCTGGAGCTGGACGCCCGCGGCCGGGTGTCGCGAGTGGACCCGCACGACTCGCTGGGGCAAGCGGGTGAGCGGTCGCGTGGAGGGGGACGGGGGCGGGGACGGGGACGGGGACGGGGACGGGGACCAAGGCATTAATGGGAGTTGCCTAACTATGCAGCCCCATGGGTTGTGGCTTTCACTCCCAATCCACAGGCCTGGTCCTGGGCAGCCCCACCGGTGGCCTGTTGAACGTCAATATCGCGACCATGATTCCGTTGCCGCCCGCCGGCGCAGCCGCACTCCTTACCGCGCCGCCGCCTGCTGCTGACACTGCCGGTAGCCGCGCGGCCCCAATGCTTCGTGGCGCGCTGAAGCACCGCTCCGGCGATGCGGGAAGCAGGGCGGGCGTCGTGGGACCGCCCCTCGTGCTGACAGCGCGCCATGCCGGTGACCGCTGTGAGATCCAGCTACGGCTGCAGGCCGTGCGGCGCACAGGGGCCGATGGTGGCATGTACGTTGTGGTGCGCCCACACCGTCCAGTGTCGGCGCAGCCTGGCTTTGTGCGGTGGCTGGCGGCGGGTGACACCGCTGGGCTGGCGCCAAAGGTCCGCCCGCAACCCGTCGGCGGTGGCGGCGCCGGCGGGGCTGGCGGTGTCGGCGCCGGTGGCGAGGGCGCCGGCGCTGTCACTTCAGGGGCACCGGGTACGCTGACGGGCTCTGCGGCCGCCGCAGCTGCAGGGTCGCTAGCGCCGCCCGCCTTGGCATCAGCCCCAGCCGCCTCGGTGGGCATGCAGCGCGGCGGCAGCATGCGGGTGATTCCAGCTCGATCCAGCAGTAGAGCACTGGCAGCAAGGGTGGCGGCGGCCCTCGGCACCGGTGGGGCCGACGGGACAAGCCCTGTGAGTCCACGCACCGTCGCCGTCCTCAGACCAGACGCATCTTCTGGCATCAGTCCTGAGTTGCTAGCACTGAGTGCTGCGGCTTCTGCAGTCGCACCGGGGACCGACATGGCTCGGCCCTTCACGTCAGCCGCAGCGGTGCAAGCAGCGGAGCCACTGGCCCTTTCGCCGCGTGCGCGGCCCGCATCCTCCTTGCCGCGCCCCAGTCTCACAGCGGTGACTCTGCAGGCAGCAGCGCCGACAGCCGCAGACGGCGCTGCAACCGCCACGCCTCCCGCCGGTGCACAGGAGCCGCGCCCGGCGGCATGGCCGGGGGGCGTGGCTGCAAGCCCGGCAGTCATTGCTGCGACTGCGGCCGCGGCGGCCACGTTGCTTGACGAGAAGGCACCACTGCCATCTCCTCAGAAGCAGCAGCAGCCGCATGCGCACCACTCTGAACGCCGCAGGTCGCTACGGCCATTGGCGTCGTCGCGCCGGACGTCTATGCTCGCCTCTGGTATCGGCGATGCGACTGCAAATAATGTTGAAGTGCCCCCGCAGACCGCGTTGGCGGAGCGGCGCTACGACATCCTGATCGCGCGCAGCCGCAGGGTGCGTCAGCTGTGCTGGCAGCATGCAAACCTGTCCGCGTTGCGTGAAGCCTTCTTACTTCGAAATCGCCACTGCAGGGCTCACAGCTGTCACGCGTGGAATCGTGGGTGCTCAGCAACAGTGGCCTCGATCCGGACGCCATAAAGCACGAGCGAGCGGTGCGTGGTTAAGGCTGCTTGCATGGCGTTGGGTAAAGTGCACTGTGTCCCCTTAGCTTGAAGGCAGTCATAAGACATCTTTCCAGGCGCCGCAACGTGTTGGCTCACATTGTCATTGCCGCACGCTGCTCCTTCAGATCTCCCGTACCAGCTCGCGCCACCTACCCGGCACTGTCCCATCGGCGCCGGGCTCCATCACCGGTGGCGATGCCGCGGCCCAAGAGGACTCCGAACGTGGAGACAGCATGGACGATGACGGCACGAATGGGCTCTTCGGCAACAGCAGCAGTAGCAGCAGTAGCAGCGGCTCTGCAGATGGCCGGCGCCAGCAGGACGCGAACGCAGACCCAGACGCAGAGGATCAAGCAATCCTTGAAACGCTAGAGGACATTGGTGGGAAATTGCCTGACGGCGTCCAGAATAGGGCGGCTTCGGATTTGCCGCAGAAAGGTTATGGTGCCGGAGCGACGGACCTGCGTGAAGGCGCGTTGCTTGACGGCGCTCTAGACAGCAATCAAGGCCGCAGCGTGGTGGGCGGGCCGGCAGGCAGCGACATAGGCTCGGAGGCGAGCGGCGTTGGCGCGGCGTTTGGCGCCGGAAAACGGTTCAAGCGCCTTTACCGGCTCCTCATGGGGCCGCCATCACAGGTGGGCACGAACCTTCATGGGCCAGTACACGTATGCATGCATTGCTTGAGCTGTGAGCTTTGTTTTCCACTGGGTCGTTTGCCAGTTGGGCTGACTGAGCACCCTTTCCCAACAAACAGTACACCCGCACGCATGTGTTGCTTTTGTCATTTGGATGTGGATCTGGAGTGACCCTGGACCCCGCAATTATCACAATCTCTGCAGGCGCATTCCAGCAGGCTGTGGTGGCGTCTCCTGGCGCTGGTGGGTTTTATCCTGGCCATCCACACCGTCACCTTCGCTGTGATGGTGTCCCGGCTGAACCTGCAGCTGAACGACATCCGAGAACTCAATGACGTTGGTGAGTGGGGACTTGCGGGCACGGGTGTACAGTGCATGTACATACTTCGCGTCAAGCCCAGCAAAGAGCATATGTACTGGCTTGAGTCCACTTCATACTGGTTGCTTCCATGCAGGGGCCGCCGCTGCACGCATGCATGACATCTCCATCAATGCGCGCACGCTGGCCACCGTCTATGCCGCACACACTGACGCGCTGCGAGCTGGCAGCATCAGCATCAACGGGTCATCCTACAACTACACGCTGGCTGCGGGGATGGATGTGTTTGGAGAGGACACTGCAAATGCCTCACGGCGTGTGCTCGCCGACATGGAGGAGATGACGCTGGATCTCAAGGTGCTGTTGGGGGGCTTGGCATGAGTGGACGGGTACACACGCAGTGACAGGCACGTGCTTTGCTTGATGCAGGGGAAGGGGTGGCAATACTTCAAATATGTATCTGATACTTCCATTGTGCGCCCCGCCGTCACGTCGCAGGAGCTGCAACAAGATATCTTCTTAGGGAAGCGCAGTTCGCTCCGCATGCCGACTGGCTTTGGCTTCAGGGTGCGTTCACGGACAGAGAGTCTGCGGTGGTGGCGTCAGCAAGGGTGCCCTTAGGTTGCACATGATTGTAGTGCTTGCATCCGAATGGAGCACGCGCTTGCTTACGGTACTCATGCGCTGTGGTCGAAGAGTTGATGGTCAACTCATGCCTGCACAGGACATTTGGGAGCAGCCCCGGCTGCGGGTGGTGGACTTCTTCAATCGCAACGACAACGTGACCGGTCAGCTCTTCTCAGCAGCAGACCCCAGCGCAAATGGCACAACTGGCGCCCTGGTCCTGGAGCCCGAGCTGATACGTGAGGTGGTGGAAATGGGGCTGTGGCGCGCGAGCAATCTATTCGTGGCGGCGGCCCTGGAGCTGGCGGAGACCGCTGAGGCCTATGTGATGGCGGGTGTGGACTTCTCGGCCCTGGCGTCCTACAACTTTGTCATTGTGAGTTGCTACGTGGAGCTGCGTGGATTGGGGTGCCTTGGCAACGGGAATGAGTTGTGGGTTGTGCATGTCTGACTCTGGGCGTTGACACAGTACGGTACGAAATGAGAGCATCTGCTGTTCTTAACTCCAAAACTTGGCTTGTGAATGCACCCTGCAGTACAATGGTATGGAGGTGCTGTGGCCGGCGTACCAGGACTCCATTGACGCCGTGGTGCAGGTAACCGCATCGCACCTGTGCAGCACGAGCGAGTCGGGTCGAGCGCATATGCGGGTCCGTTCATTTGCGATAATGGCAACGTCCACAGTGTGCCTGTTCTACGAACACGCTGCATGTCAGCATGTCAGCTTTGCCGCGACCTGGACACATCATGATTGATGGCCATGCATCTGCCATCCACCTCGCAGATTACAATTAGCAACGGCCGCGCTGTGTACACTCTGATGCTCATCATTTTGGCCATCGAGGGCGTGCTTGTGGGCATCGGGGCTGCAGCATTCGTCTGGTACGAGGCCCAGCAGGTGCGTCCTTCTGCGCCCGTGACGCCTGCAAGCGCGTGTACCAGGAACAGGTTCGACCAACTGGTGTGCGCATTTCCCCTTGGCAGTTCACCAGTTACCACTACAAGCTGTACACAGTCTTCGTGCTGGTGCCCATGGCCCTTGTTCGCGGCCTGGCGAACATGTCCATAGAGGTGAGCACAAGCGTGGAGAGTTGGATAACTTGATTTGCAGCGTGTGGGGTGTGCAGCTGTACACAGCCCCGATTCGCCGTACACGTTTGCTTCATGCATGGATCGTCATCCCTCCCCCATCCCTGTCCGGTGGATCCCGGTGCCGCCCTTTTCAGCTGGAGCCGGAGCAGGATGACGACGACACGCTGCTGAATGACGCCAACACTCTGGCGGCCGGGGCGGAGGGTGGCGATGATGCTGGGGGCGGGGCAGTCGATGGTGATGGCATGCACGCTGCCATGGCTGCCAAGGAATTGGGCATTGGCGGGGGTGCTGGCACGATGTTCTTCCCCGAGGCGCACGATGGGCCGCGGCTCGGCGGTGATGAAGGTGGCGCGCCGAAGCGAATGCTGCGCATCCAGAGCGCTCCGCGCATGATGGAACCGCCACGACCGTCGGTTGACTCGGCTCAAGGGTATGTGCGCAATGCCACCTATGGTTCCAGCTCCGCCGGTGCTTCTGATGCGGAGGTCGTGGCCGCGGCCGCCGCGGCAGCGGTAGGCGCTGATGACACAGGCGGCAGCGGTCGGCGGGGCTCAGCTGGGGGCGCGGGACTCAAGCCTTCTCCCTCAATGCTAGATCGCGCCGCCATGTCTTTTACGGCGCTGCGGAGCATGTCGCGCTTGATGAGCTTCGGAGTCAATAAGGCAAGTTCACGCGCACTCACCGCTGAAGTATGGAGCCCATAACGGCTTCGTGTGTGCAGATATCCGTGCGCCCTGACCCCTACCCGAGAGCCACACCGCTGCTTCCTGTTCACAGATCCAGCCGGTGGGCGGTCGCGGCTCCAAGCCGCCCCGGCGCAAGCTGGTGGCCTCACGGCGGCTGGCCATCCTGCTGGTGTTGCCTTTCCTGGCCTGGAGCCTGGTGCTGGTGTGCATCGACTTAAGCGTGTTTGCGACATTAAATGGAAATGACGGCCCCATCGCCAGCCTTGGCATCCTGCACACCACCATCAGCCGACTGGACAGGACGCTCTACTACTCATTGGTCAGTTGATGCATGGCGCGTGCACACAGGGACTGCAGGGCATATGTAATTGTGGATGTGGCATAGGACCTGGTCATGTGCATGCATAGCCTTGATCAACACACCTGGCATCCCATGTTCCTGCAGGACCTGGCTGCCTCTTCCCACAACATGAGTGCTGCCGTTGCGGCCCACACGAAGCTGTCACATGAGCTGGTGGAGGCACAGGTTGAGTATGACGTCCTGCTGCACGGCAGAGAGGTGAGTTGGTAGTCAGCATGGCGAGCAGGGCCCAAGTGCTGCACACGGTCCGGTGGCGCTGCATGTCAGGATGTGCAATCTGTGGCGTATTCACGGCCAACAGCAGGCGCGCAAGGAATGGCGCAACACGGCACGTGCAGGAGGCCGTATTATGCACCCGGCTGGCATACCGTACTCTCAGGCACGCTTGCATTCTCCCTTCCGCGCGCAGGCTCTTGCCTGGGCTCCAGCCACGGTGACTCACCGACCGCATCTGGAGCAGGAGACGAAGGGCATCGTGTGGAGCGGCCACACGGTCACGAATATCCTGTACGGGGAGGACCAGTGTCTGTGCTTCCAGGCCGCAGACTGCCAGCCGCTGACCTCGCCCTACTATCAGGTGCATAGCAGGCTGCAGATAAGCGACAGCCGCCTTGCATGCGCCGCCTGTCTCTGCCATTTTCTGCATTCCGTTATGTTGGTGCTTATCTCAATGGCTCATGTCCCTGCCTGCGCATTCCCTGCTTCGCAGCTGACCTCCAACGGGCTGCACCTTCTAGTGACCTCCCTGTTCAAGTCTGGTCAATCGCTCTTGGCACAGACGGTGGGCGGCGGCAGTGAGGCGGCGGGACTCAATGCCACGGAGTTCCGGTTCATCTGGACCACGCTGCAAAAGGACGCCGAGGAAGGCATGGTAAGTAGGGGACGTCAGTGGACCTGTACCTGCTTGTCGATCAACTTAATGTGAACCACCCATGTGTGACCCTGCAGTACCGTTTAATAAACCTCTACCTAAAAGAGGTGCAGAAGGCCTACGAGTGAGTGGCAACTGTTGCAAGGGCGGAGTGGGGCGCACGGCGGGTCGTGGCCCCAAACACTCTCCCCGGATGATGCTTTTGAGTTGGAGTGCGGATGGTTAGCCATGCAAGCCGAAGCACCTTCGACCGCCCAATTGGTGGATTTCGCTGTCCGCCGACTTTGCCCCCACCTGGCTTACAAAGGGAAGCATGTTATTTCATTCCACTTCCACAGGACGGCTGAGACTAAGCAGATCATTCTCTTCGTGCTCGCCGTGGTCTGGGCTGTAGCCTTCGTGGGACTGCAGCTTCGGCCCTTCCTGCGCCGTGCTCGTCTGGAAATGCGCCGCATTGCCGAGCTGCTCAGCCAGCTGCCACCCGAGCTGGAGGTGGAGTCACTCATGACGCGACTGGTCATGAGCTGTACGGCCAGCGGGGCCAAAGTGGTCCCAGGCGCCGGGGCCGGCGCAAACAAGCCTGTCGGCAAGGGTGCCGCCAGTGGCGTTGCCGGCGGGGTGGCGACGGTCTCCGACATCGGTGCTGCTGGACTGGCCGGGATTGGCGGAGGGCGGAGAGGCTCACAGCTGAACATGATGACCGGTGGAGCGGCCTGGGCCGGCGGCGCCGTGAACAGAAGCAGCGCCAATCTGAATGGCGGCGTCGGTGAGTTTGCGTTGTTCGTGTAAGGCTCCGCTGTCGATATGCTGTCGGGGACAAGGTGGGGATTGGGAGTGGTTCATGCTGAGTGCAAATGCCACCCTCCAGGCGCGCTGGCTTTCACGTGTGCTGTGCTTCTCATGCCCCTGTGCAGGCAAATCGCATATCTTCAAGGATCGGTAACAGCGGAGCTACAATGTTGTCAGGGGCGTCTTTCAAGGGGCGCCGTAGTGTGCGAGACTGGCGCTTTCTTTATGTGTGTAGTTTACTTACGTAAGAACCCTCGCGTCATGATTGCAAGGTTTATAGAAGGGGCCGGTCCAATCAGGGCCCATCGAGATCGTAGCGGCCTCCCCAGGTCTGCTGCATGTGCGGTAGCGCGGGCACGTTGATTGAAACACGTCATATGTGCTGCCGCTCATATCTAGTGGCGACCGTAAACGTCTGCGCTGTGAAACTACCTGTACGGACGGTCCCGGTTGTCGCTACGCAGAGATAAACTTTTGAAATTGTGAATGCAAGGGAGCAAATGCAATTGGCTGCTTCGTGACATTGGGATTGGTTATGTGGTTTTTACGGTTACACCGTATGGCGTACACGTGCGGAGCGGAGGGTGCGAGCGAGGCTACGTGGGGGAAGAGAGTGTGACCGCGCCCCCAAAACGGCGCCGGTGCGCAATGTTGAGACCGGCCCATGTCTGGTTAGTGGTCATTGCTGGTGTGCATAGCACAGTACCGCACGCGGGAGTAGGCTGCGGCAGCGGGAGCGTTGCGGCTAGAGGAGTCCCTGCTATTTGTTGGTCCGGTGCCTGCTGTGCTTGTGGCTCCGCTTGATAGCGGACGTGACTGGACACATGGCGCGCGGTGCCTGCAACCAAAACACACCTCGGCTACCGGTATGTCCGGGAGATGGGGTAGACGCTTGCGGTCTCCGAGGGGAGACGTGGCGTGGGCCCTCTTTCCCCTTGGAAGGTTGCAATTGCAGCAGAGGGCTGGGCGGCGCCTTTCACGCCGTGCGATGATGAAAGCTTTAAATGGCATGGACGGCACGCAGGTTGTTGATGCCGGCGGCTGCCAGACAGCTGCCAGGCGGCTGCCAGTGCTGTGGGCAATGGCAGCAAGAGCGGCGGTGGCAAGGGCTGTGGTCGCTGCGAAGGGCGGCGGTGCATGCCGCTAGTAGTGGTAATGTAGTGGTTAGGTCGGCGTGCGTGGCGGTCGGCTCGCAGCTGTGCGCGTGTGCCCCGGCCCAGTGCCCCGGCCTGAGTGGGGTCCGAGGCCCGGTCTGTCGCTTGTACTCGTTATACCGCCTTCGAACTTTCTGCCTGTCCTCGAAACTATCTGTAAGCTGTGCCTGCCCCGGGCGGGGTGCAAGGGACCGGATCAAAATGCCGAATGGAGCCACGAATGGAGTCCTGGCCACGCAAGGGCAGTGACACTACTGTGTCTCGCCGGCTGCTTTCCCAACCGACACCTGTTTGTATTTCGTTAGCTCTTCGCGTGGGTGCTTGGGTAGCCGCCGACTGTGCGACACGGGAGGGCGGTGGGGTAAAGAACGCCTGCGCGGCCGACAGCTCATTGCGATTGCGACAGCTGCGCCCCTAATCCCCTCCCATAATCCCCTCCGATTTCGGTCGGAACGAAGAAGACTAAGGATAAGCAGTCGGCTGGACGAGTTTAGGACTTAGTTGATGAGCCCGGATTCGGTCCACTAGGGCGGCCGCGAGCTCTGAGAAATCGAGTAGTGAAGATCGAATTGGGTGATCGATTAGTGGAGTGTCAATGTATCATTGCGCCTTCGGACTCAAAGGAGTTAGCAGGGCCACATGGACTCGAACCCATGTAACAATCAAAAAAAAGCTGCGCCCCGGCAGGCAACCTTCTGGCTCGGTCTCTTCGGCGAATCGTTTATAGTTGAACTGTGTATTAGTATGGACAGCTGCAGCAAGCGTTCTCCGCGGTCTCGCATTCCTTGCCTCGACCTTATTCTGGCTGCGAATTTGACAAGGCCACAAGCCCGACGCAGAACGTCTTGAGCAACTTATTAACCTTAGCTACGTAGTGGAGTCAGTGCCAAAGGGGCGCCATCGCCGGAGCGCTTGCACACATGCCCGCCTGCTGGTGCTGCAGCTGCAGTGCAATGAGGCTTTGCTGGCATGCTCGCAGCGCTAGTGCTGTGGCTGCTTGCCGAGCGGCCCCCGCCAGCGTGCTCGTCACCCAACCGACAGCGACACGCAGCAGACCTCAGCCGTCGCTCTGCTGCGCGGCCGCGAGCGTGCTGGACACGGAGGCACAGGCAGGGTTCAGGCGCTCAGCGACGGGCCCTACCAGGCACTAGGCATGGTCATCAGCCAGCAACTGCAGGCTTTGGAGCCACCACCGGGATCCGCCAGTTCTGCCGCTGACGTCTTCGCCGCGGCGGCGGCGGCAAGCCCGGCGGCGGGGCCTGCCATCCCTATAGCCGAAGCTGTGCCCCCGAAGCAGCAGGAGGAGCAGCCGGCTAATGGGCAGAACGCCTGGTGGCTGCCGGTGGGCCGCCGTGCGCTGGCGGTGCTGTGCCTCCGTGTTGCGGATCTGGCGGCGGCGGGTCACGGCGACGCGGACGGCGGCGGCAGTCCCGCTGTCGCCGCAGGATCAGGCGGCAGCAGCAGCAGCGGCCGCGTGCTGCTGCGGTTCAAGCCCGATGAAATTTGGAGCATCGGCGCGATGGCGATATGCAATGCAAGACGGCTGCTGCTGCCGCCGCCGCCGCCGCCGGTCAGCCCAGGTCGCGGCGACGGAGGCGACGGAGGCGGCAGTGGCAGTGGCAGTGGCAGTGGCAGTGGCAGTGGCAGTGGCAGTGGCAGTGGCAGTGGCCGTGGCAGCAGCCACAGCACTGGCAGTGGCGGTTACCCGCTGCTGCCTGCCGCGTGGTGGCGGTCGCTGGCGGCGCTGCTGCATGTGCACGTGCCGCTGCAGGCGTGGGCTGGCGAGTTCCTCTGGGCGCTGTGCGAGGACGGCAGCGTCCGGCGCACCAGCGCAAGCGACCAAGAAGCGGCTGCCGAGGTCGCCGTGGACATGGATGAGCGGCAGCCAATTGTGCTGCTGGCGGCGGCGCTACGGCTTGTGGACATGCCGGGTGAGTAGCAGTGGCAATGTGACACATGCATTGGTGGGGCCGGGGAGGGGCAGCTGCTCAAGCGCTACGGTGGACCGCTGGGGAGCCTGTCGCTGTCACTAGCCGCGCGGCTCTGTCATTCAACGCCAGCCAGCCTGCTTGCGCCAGCTCCATGAATCCTCCTTCTTCCGATGTGCAGGCTTTGTGCTGCCGCCGCAGCCGCCGCCCGGTCTGGCCGTGGCGCTGCAGGCGGGGCTGGTCCCGGCCGTCGAGGCGGCGCTGCGGCGCGCCCCAAACGCCCGCGTTGCGGCGCGGCTGGTTGCGGCGCTGCTACAGCCGGAGTGGTTGGCAGCGCAACCGGGCGTCAGCGACGGCTTCGGCTGTAGCTGGCCGCTGCTGCAGCAGCTGCTGGCGTTCGCGCCGCCGGCTGCCAGCGCGGCGCTGGTCACCAGCCTGGGCAAGCGGCTGCAACTGGCGCTGGACCAGGAGGAGGCAGCGGCGGCGGCTGTAGCAGCTGTGGGCGGCGGCAGCAGTAGCAGCAGCAGCAGCCGTGGTGTCCTGACGACTCCGGTGCTGATGCTGGCGCGGCAGCTGGCGGCGGCGCTGCCGATGATGGCGCTTGTAGACCTGGGCGCTTCCGGAGCCGATGGCGTGGGCTGCTTTGTCGCCAACCCAGCCGAGCTTCAGTCCCGCATCATGGCGGCTATGAACTCCCCCGCAACGGCCCGATTCCAAGAGCGCACGTCAGCGAGGCTGCGACAGGAGGCCGCAGGCAGCCGCACAGCAGCCGAATGGCGGCAGCGGTGGGCGCAGGTGCGGGTGCTGCTGTCGCACGCGCTGCACCGCTGGCTGCCGCCTCTGGCGCGCTTTGTGCGGCTGCTGCCCGGGGCGGAGCTCAGCCGCCTTGTGCCCGCACAGCTGCGGTGCAGCCGGCCGGCGGTGAATGAGATGACGGGGCTCGCGGATCTGCACGTGGCTTGTGCCTGCGTGACCAAGGCGCTGGTATGGATCCGGCCGCCGCTGATCGCGCTCGCCGCCGCCGAGGCGGCGGTGGCGTCACGTGCGAGCGCGCTGTCCGCCGCTCGCATTGCCGGTGGTGGAAGCGCCGGCCGCAGCAGCAGCAGCAGCAGCAGTAGCGGTGCAGCAGTCGCTGCGAGGGAGGCGGAGCTGGCGGCTGCTACAGCCGAGCTGGCCAGCTGGCGGCAGCTGCTGCTCGCCGAGGTGGATGTGGTGGCCGTGATCGAGGCCGGCATCCGGGTGATGGTGCAGCTGCTACGCAGCCCCGCCATGCGCATCCCCGTGCCAACCCTGCCGGCGACCACACGAGGAGGCGCCGGTGGCGGCTGCGGCGCCGCCGCCGCCGCCGCCGGGACCACCGCGCCCGCGGCCCTCCTCCTGACTCCAATGCTGCTGCAGGAAGTGCTGGAGGCGCTCAGGACGGCATGCCAGGCGGTGCCCACGGAGGTGGCGGCGGTGCTGCAGGCGGTGGCGGCTGATGCGGCAGGGCTGGAGGCGGCCTCGGCCTCGCCATGGAGCCCGCGCGTGCTGCAGCAGCTGCTCACCACGCACTGGGACCCGGATCGGCTGCTGGAGATGTCCAGCAGTGCGGATGTCGTGGAAGCCGCGATTCGCCAGTACAGCCACTGCGTGGAGGGGCTGCGGGAGTATGCAAGGGCGCATGGCGTGGCGGCGGTGCGTGCCGGGTTTGACGGCGGCCCCGCGGCACGGTATGCCAGCATTGTTGCCACCGACGGACTGCCAGTGGACGTCTGGACACCGGTGTCGCCGCTGGCTGCGCGGCGGGGAGCGCCGGCGGCGGCGCCGCCGGCTGTAGCAGCAGCGGGCAGTGGCAGCAGCCGTGCTGGTGGTGCCGCCGCGGCGTCGTCCGGCTCGGGGCCTGCAGTGCTGCTGCCACCGCCGCTGCGCTGCTGCGCCAATCCGCGCTGCACCAACCTGGCGGCGGCGGTGGGCGCAGACAGCGACGCGGACCTGACGCTGCTCCGCTGCAGCGGCTGTCGGGGCGCGGTGGCGTACTGCAGCAAGGGCTGCCAGGCGGCGCACTGGAGGGCGGGGCACAGGGAGGCGTGCGCGGCGCTGAGGGGCTGGCAGCAAGAATAAAGCAAGCACGGCTGCTGCGTGCAAGGTGATGACGCTGGGTTGCAGCAGCCGTGGTGCGGTTACCAACGTACGTGCGATGATGCGGGCGCGTGGGCCGTGCGTGCGTGCGACGCAGTACAGTATCGCGCGTGGTAGTGCATGCATGATCACATGCCCGCTGACACCGTGGCTCGGTTGGCACGTCTCAGGAGGCTGGATGGGTACATGTGCGGGCACGTGGCTAGCTGGTTGGGAAGGCTGGGGAAGTAAGCTGGATGGCGCGGGCCTGCTGTGCTGCAGGTTGAGTTCGCTGACACTCTGCTGAGCACGCACATGCTTTCAGGGGGTTGTGGGTGTGTGGACAATTCACCAGCTGTGTTATTGTCAAGAGGAAAGATGTGCGCACGGCAATGACGGCGATGTGTTCTCGAGCACGGCGTGCGACGTGCTCCATGACGCCGGTGCGCGTCATGAATAGCGGTGCGTGGGAGTGCTGGACACGGCTGGCGCAGCCAAGCAGCGCGCGGGTTGTAGCGGGTGCTCTTGACCGTTGGGTAGGCCAGGGGGGGGGCGGTGGCTGGGAGTCGCTGCGCGAGCATCGGCAAATGTGAGGCACGGCTGCCTCTTATGTGAAGCCCAAAGCCCGGGCTCTAGTTAAAGTTCCAATGCCATTACCCTATCCATCTTCCTACACTGCAGCAGTGCCGAGCGAGGCGCGGCAGGTGGTGGCCAAGCTGTCTGCCGCGCTGCCCGCCGCGCTCGCAGCCTATGGGGGCAGCAAGCGGCCCGAGCAGTCGGTGCTAGACTCCATCGTCGCATGCAGCATCACGCTAGAGCCCTGGACTAGCCATCCGGCTGCAGATCCGGTCGCGACGCTGGTGCTCGCGAGCGGCTTTTTTCCGTGTCTGCTGCAGGCCTTTGCGGCGCAGGCCGCGAGCTCAGCTGGCTCTGGGGTGCTGGACCTGGCGAGCTCCAGGCTGCCGCCGCGGCGACCGGGACCCGCAGGGCTCGCCGGCGGACTTTTGGCGGCAAGTGGCGCGGCCGCCTCGGCGACGGTAAGGCGGGGGCTGACAGTGCCGACACGCATCCGGCTTTACATACTCCAGGCTTGAATAGCTGTCCTTTTTCGCCTGCCTTGCTTGCCTGCCTTGCCGGTTGCCCTTCCTCACTCCTCGCTCCTTGCACCGACCACGCGTCCTTTATCGCTGGCCCTCGCGCATCACCTCGTCGCCCTGCCCTGCCTCAATGCCTCTATCTGTATGCCTGCACAGCAGGGGTGCTGCCTGGATGCTGCCTGTGCAACCGCCCAGCGCGACCTGCCGGTGCTGCAGGCCGCCACCTTCATCCTCAACATGCGCCTGCAGGGGGCGTGCGGCACCGACGCGCCGCTGCCGCCGCGCGCCGCGCAGCTGGTGGCGGCCCGCTCGTCGGTGGCGGTGCTGCGCTGTCAGCTCTTCCGGGCGCACAGCCGCCTGGCTGCGGCGGCGGTGAGCGGGCTCAAGTGGCTGCACAGGAGCATCAGGTGGCGGCTAAGGCGAAGGCTGCTTCCGCTGCTGCTGGAGGTAACAGCAGTAGCGGCGCTGGCACCAGCAGCGCTGGTAGCGGCGGCTGCGGTGGGCGCCGGTCCGGCCAAAAAGGCGGCGGCAGCGGCAGCAGCCGGGCCAGCAGCGCTGGACCTTCCGGAGCTGGCCGTAGCAGTGGCAGTAGCAGCAGCGAGCTACTGCAGGCAGCGGACGCCCCCTGCAGCCTGGAGTCGCTGGCTAGCCTGACCACGGCCGCGCTGGCGCCCGCCTCCCTGCTCACGCTGGCCCTTCAGGAGTCGGCGGTGCAGAACGACCACTTCAGCAGCCGCCCCAGCTTGCTTTTTAGCGACGATAGCGACAAGCCCTACCGCGACGGCGACGGCCCCTATCAGGCCATCGCCAAGCAGCACGACGACATGATGGGGCTGCTGCTGGCCGAGCTGGCTGCCTCCCGCTTCCTGGAGCACAGCGCGGCGCTGGTGCTGACGCAGGCGGCGGCGCAGGGCCGGCGGGACCAAGCCGTGCGCTGCGGGCGCATGGGCGAGGCGGAGGCGGAGGAGGCGGACGCGCGGCGCGAGCGCAGCAACGCGCTGCACTTCTCCATGGCGGGCATGGCCAAGTCGGCGGCGCAGCTCATGTCACGGCGGCGCACCTACATCAGCAGCATGCACGGCGGCCTGACGGCGGCGGCGATCACGGCGCTCGGGGCGGAGGCCAGGACTGCTGCGGGCAGCGGCGTGGCGCCGCCGCCGCAGCTGTGGGGCGTGGGCATGCACACGCTGATGCTGGCGGAGGTGGTGGCGGGCCTGGTGGCGGCGGGCTTCGGCGGCGGCGTGCGCGGCACGTGGGGCCTGCCGCCGGAGCTGGTGGCGGGGCTGCCGGTGCTGGGGCTGGACGCCCGCGAGGCCGAGTTCGACTTTGGGCCGCTGCCGCTGCGGCAAGAGGTCATCACCAGCTCCAACGTCCGCGGCTGTAGCTGCGGCAGTAGCAGCAGCAGCAGCAAGAAGCGGGGTGCGCTGGTGGTGATGCGGCTCAACCCCGCGCCCTTCCACACGCTGGCGTGCCTCCTGGACGAGCACCTCTTTGTGGCGGAGCTGCCCGACGTGGGCGCGGCGGCGGCGGCGGAGGCGGAGGCGCGCGCACCGCTGCGGCTGGCCGGGCTGGCTGCGCCCGGCTACCCCGGCCGCCCGGCTGGGGTTGCAGCAGTGGCGGCTGCTGGGCGTATGGCTGCGGCTGGTGGGGAGCAGCAGCCGCGCTGGCGGCTGCCGGTGGGCCGCCGCGCGCTGGCGGCGCTGTGCCTGCGCATCGTGGACCTGGCGGCGGCAGGTTACACGCCGCCACCACCGCCGCCGGCAGCCGCGAAGCCGAAACAGCAGCAGGCAAAGCCGCAGCCGCCAGCAGAGCAGGCCGGGTCAAAGCCAAAGCCAAAGGCTGCTTTGCTCGGCACAACCTCCGCCTCCGCCGCCTCAGCTGCCGGCGCCGCACCCGCCGCGGCTGCCACCGCGCTGGTGCGGATGCGGCCGTGCGACGTGTGGATGGCGGGAGCGCAGGGGCTTTCCAACGCACGGCGGCTGCTGGCGCTGTCGCCGGAGGCGGCCGGCGAGCAGCCCCCAGCCGCCGCCACCGCCGCCGCCGCCACCCGCCGCTCAAGCCACACGGCAGTAGTCGGCCGCAGCGGCGGCGATGACCACGGCGGCAGCGGCTGCGGCGGCGGCTATCAGCTGCTGCCGGCGGCCTGGTGGCGCGCCTTTGCGGCGCTGCTGCACAGCCCCGAGCCGCTGCGGGTGCTGTACAACGACGCCGCCGACGCCGCCACCATCTGCCTGAGCGGCACGCGCGAGGTGCCGCCCTCGCGCCAGCCCTGCGCCTGGCTGCAGTCCGCACTCACGCTGGAGCGCATGCCGGGTGCGTTTGGGGTGGGGGTGGCGGTGTTTGCGAAAGCGAGAAGGGGGAGCGCGTACCGTGCAAGAGGACTGAAGCTCGCGTTAGCTATGTCTCTGTGCTGGTACCTCTTTTACTATTTTGACGCAAACGGCCGGTGAGTCCCGGCACTCGGTAGTCACCGACTGTGAACCATTTCCCTCCCCTGTCCGTCACCTGACGTCCTGAACCGTCACATGAACTGCTACACCCCTCGCACCCTTTCTACTCGCAGACCCGCGCCTTGCGCTCCAGCCGCCGCCCAGCCTGGATGTGGCCATCCGATGCGGCTACGTTCCGGCGGTGGAGGCGGCGCTGCGGCGGGCAGCCGACACCAACACCGCCGCGCGGCTGCTGTCCGCGCTGTGGCAGCCCCGCGCCGCGCGCGCCTAGGGGGGCCACGGCGGCGCGCTTGGCTGTAGCTGGCCGCTGCTGCAGCAGCTGCTGGCGTTCGCGCCGCTGGCCGCCAGCGCGGCGCTGGTCACCAGCCTGGGCAAGCGGCTACAACTGGCGCTGGACCAGGCGGAGGAGGAGGAGGCTGTAGCAGCTGTGAGCGGCGGCGGCAGCGGCAGTAGCAGCTGGTTCCTTGCCGCCGACGGCACGGTGACACGGCCGCTCCTGGAGCTCGCGCGGTCCGTGGCTGCCGCTCTGCCCCAGATGGAACATGTGGGTTTTAACGCCGGCAGTAGCAGTAGCGGCAGCAGCAGCCGCCCAGCAGATGGCTACAGCTGGGAGCAGTTTTGCGGCGACAAGTCAGAGCTCACCTCGTGGCCCGCGGCCGAGGCGGCGGCGGCGGCGAACAACGAAGCAGCCGCGCAGGTGAAGCTGGAGCGGTGGCAGCGGCTGCAGCGGCGGCGGCTGCTGTCGTACACGCTGACCCGCTGGCTTCCGGCTCTGGCGCGATACGCGCGGCGGCTGCCGGGGGCCGAACTGGCCAGCATGGTCCAGGCGCAGCTGCGGCAGCCGCCGGCGCGGCAGGACTGGAAGGAGCTGCAGAGGTATGTGAGCTCCTGGGTCAACTGCTCAGTTGGGTACTGCCCGTGCTGGACCAGCTGTCTGCTGCAGAGGCGGGCTTGTCAAGCCTCGGCGGCTCGGCAGCTATAGCCGCGGCCGAGCGGGCCGCCTGGCGGCAGTTCCTGCTCCGGGACGTGGACGTGGTTGGGGTGCTGGGCGCGGCGATACGCACCGCCGCGGAGCTACTGCTGACCTGGCAGTGCCGGCTTCCCATTGCGACCGCGGCGGCGGTGCACAGCTTCCTGCCGCAGCTGCTGACGCTGCTGCAAGCCACCTGCGCGGTGGCGCCGGAGGCGCTGGCGGCAGCCATGCAACAGCCGCAGCCGCGGCAGCCGTCATGGAGTACCGGGCTGCCGTCGCCGTGCTGGCCCTGGGACCCGCAGATCCTGAGGGTTCTGTGCTTGACCGACGCGCAGTGGCGGCACACGCTGGCGGCGCCGGGCGGCGGCGCCGACGCGGCCGTGGCGGAGGTGCGCGCCTTTGCGGCGGCGCACGGCGTGGCGGCGGTGCACGGCGGGTTCCGCGGCGGCCCGCTTGCGCGCATGCTGGCCCATCAGCCGCGGGGCTGCCGCAGCTTTTTCGCACCGCTGTCGCCGCTCGTTCTCGTGCTCGTGGCGCAGCAGGTGGAGGCGGTCCAGCTGGCACCCCACGAGGAGCGGGAGGCAGGTGGACGGGAGCAGGTGGCAGCAGGGCCCGGCGGCAGCAGCGGCAGTCATCGGGGCGCAGCGGGTGACGGCGGCAATAGCACTACCGGCAGCGGCAGTACCAGCAGCGGCAGTGGCACCGCCGGTGTGACTGGTGCTGGGGGTGGTGCTGTGCCGCCGGGACCGCCGCGGTTGCCGCTGCGCTGCTGCGCCAACCCGCGCTGCACCAACCTGGCGGCTTCGGTGGGCGCGGACAGCGACGCGGACCTGCCGCTGCTAAGCTGCAGCGGCTGTCGTGGCACGGTGGCGTACTGCAGCAAGGGCTGCCAGGCGGCGCACTGGAGGGCGGGGCACAGGGAGGCGTGCACGGCGCTGAGGGGCTGGCAGCAAGCATAGAGCGTGGCTGCATGTTATGGCTAGCGAAGTGCTTTCGAAACGCGAACGCGAATATGCGTGACCATGTGTCGTTGTAGTCGCTAGCACGCATAGAAGGCCGGTTAGCAAGACGCAGACACAGCAGGCATGTTACCTCGTCCAGACGGTAACCTCCACGGGCGATGGAGCAGCGCCGCTGACCCATCACTGATATAACCAGGTGGTGATGGCTGGGCTGGTGGACGGCTGGCGGGCTGGCGCGGAGCGGAGCAGTGGGGCGCGCGGCATCCGAAACCAACCTGGAAACACGAGCGCCATGGCTGCGGTGCGACTGCACGTGGCATGACTCGTGTGCAGAGGCGCTCTTTGTGTTGCTTGAGAATGGTCTGTTGCCAAGTGCGCTTAGGAATGCACTCTCCAGAGCGGGCGCGGGCCTGTGGAGACTGCAATTGTGACCAGGGAGAGCGAGCAGGCTTCGCACCGCCCTCGTACCGATTAGGAGCGGGCGCGGCGCGTGCCTAGCAGGCGGCCATGCTGACGTGCGGGGATGGAATCATTGGAGTCGTGGTGCATGCATGCAAGATAGAGCGAGGGTCGAGAGATGGAGAAAAATGATACCGGCGATGGTGGTGGGGGCAGCCGGTTACGGAGAAGGAGAAGGATGGGTTCTGGTGGCGTGTCAAGTCCGGGGACTCGCCAGTGCCCAGCGGGGGGCACACGTCCCGGTGCCTAGCGCTAGCCGTGCTAGCGGGTGTCGGGGCTCAACATGCCCATCAAAAAATCCTGTCCTGTTTCGCTGTGGTCTGCTGGGCACAGTTCGAGCGTGACATCTGTCCACAGTTCCACACGGCGCCCCACTTGCGTCGCGCTGGCCTGCTCCCATAACTACCCATAATATGGGCACACCCTCAACACCACCCGTTCACCAAGCACCCCGATTGCATTGCCATGTGCGGGGCGGCTACTCCGCACGGAAGTTGCCCTCTCCGCAGCACCATCGACGTGCCGATGTCGAAGTTTGGGCAGCGCGCGTGTGCATGCGTCCTCCCAGCGCGCACGACACATTTCACAACACGTTTGCGAGGCGTGAAACCGCAACTTGAGATTGGCATATGCTTGTGACACGCAGTGCAGACAGCTGGCGACCAACATTGCACTTCCACGGGGAAATTGGGCATGGGGCTTTCCCAGGCATTGCCAACGCTTAGCTGTACCAGCTCCGATCCTCAGACCGGCGCAGGAACCTGGCCGAACCCACGCCATGGGGGCAAAATCGAGCAAGCCCCAATCGTCAGCAGCAGAGAAGCTGTGCGTTACAAAAACACAAAGTGCTATCTACTTCCTGTCAACACGAGGAGCCTCTGCGCAATTCCGCGAACACTACTGCTCGACGAAGGGGAACCGGACAGTCGTCGCCGGGTCACAAAGCGCAGACGCGCAGAGAGTCCTGGTAGAGCACACACTTTGATTGCACAATTCATAGATCGTCAACGCATAGCTCACACACCGTGCCACGAGCGGGCCCGAACCGGTCGCCGATTCCAGCTGGCTCCGAGACCCTGAGCTCGGGTGCTTAGGACTGGCAGTGCAACACTCACTGAGATGGTGCAGTCGGTCGCGGTCCTCACGCCAGGCGTGCAGACCGGTTGTGCGTCGCAGCGAGCAGCCCAGTCGCCGTGGCCACGCCGGCCAGCTGTTCTGAGTACATTCTTAGGTGCATCAACCTTGTGGCGTGGGCACCGCGCGGCTTCTTCAATGGAAGCACAACGCCATGTCGCACAGCACATTTGCCTGGCATCGTCCAAGTCGGGGCGCACGGTGAAGATAACTCGGCGGCGAGGGTCGGGCCATAGCAGCAGTGGAGGCGGCACCGGCTTGGTGGCGGTGCCTGTCGACGGGCCCACCACGTCGGGACGTAGCGGCATGCTGCTGGGCTCGGCCTCGCGTACAACCTCCGGGCGGAGCACCACGTCAGCACCACCACAAGTGCGGGAAGCGGAGTACCTCGGCCCTGACACTGGCAGCGCGAGCGACGCGAACGTCTTCGCGTGGGGTTGGTGGGACTCGCTGCCATCCCGCTACAAAATCATTGTCGGCACGGCCCTTTCCTTCGTTATCTGCAATCTGGACAAGGTGAGACGCGGGGTATGGCAAGGCCTCGGCGTTGCAGGGTGCCAGCGGAGATGTGGGGGTCCCTGGCCTGGCCAGGAGGGCAGGCGGGCACCAGAAGGGGAGGGGGCGAACATAATGGCGGCACGTGGTCGGTGGCACCACGGCCTGACCGGTTTTGCAACGCCCCTCTTCCTCAGACTTCAGACTGCGGCCCCTCAGTTCTCCTGAGGCCCATTCTTACCCACCTTCTGTCCTTTGTGTTGAACGATGGGGGCGCTTGATGGGACAGACCACCAACACGCGCAACACCACAAACACCAACGCCACACACACCCCACACACCCACCCATCTCCCACTGCTCAGGTCAACCTGTCCGTCTGCATCATCCCCATGGCCCGTGACTTTGGCTGGAGCCCCACCGTGGCGGGCCTGGTGCAGAGCGCCTTCTTCTGGGGCTACATGCTGTGCCAGCTGCCGGGCGGCTACTTCAACAGCAGGCTGGGCGGGCGCCGCATCCTGCCCGCCGGCGTGCTGCTGTACAGCGCCGCGACCGGCGTAGTGCCGTGGGTGGCGGCCAGCGTGCCGGGTGAGTGACATGGGAAATGGGCGGGGGTGCCAGGTTGGAGGATTTGGGACAGGGTTGGGGGAGAAGGGTGCGGGTAGGGAGCTGCAGAATTGAGCACTGCAGAATTGAGCAGAGGGAGAGAGGTGCCGACTTGGTACGCTGGAGGTGCAGTGCGGGTGATGAGTAAAAAGGCAGTGCTTCCAGGCGCTTGAGAATGCGAGTAACATTGTGACAGCATGAACGCGGAGATAGCATCGGCCGGACGTCCATCCCTTCATCGGGCCAGGCGATGACCAGCCGGCCCGGCCGTCATTCAGTGGCGTGTCAGTACACCGCGCTGACCCAACCGCCCCTCCCCACCAACCCCTGCCATCTCCGCAGCGCTGTGCGTCTCGCGCGCCTTCGTGGGCTTTGGCCAGGCCACGGCGCCCTCTGCAGCCACCGACATGATCGCGCGCGCCGTGCCGCCCAGCGAGCGCGCCCGCGCCGTCACCTTCATCTTCTCCGGCTTCCACGTGGGATCCATCCTGGGCCTGCTGGCGGCGCCCTGGCTGATCCAGCACTACGGCTGGCGCTCCGTGTTCGTGACGTTCGGCGTGCTGGGCTTCGTGTGGTGGCTGTGGTTCGAGCAGGTGACCGGCTGGAGGCGCAGAGGAAGGGGTGGAGGGGCGGGCACAAGGGGCAGCAACAGCAGGGGCACGGGATGGGAGTAAGCGGGTGCTAGCCGGCTGGGGGTTGGTGGGTGGGTGGAGTGCCGTCGGAGGAAGTCGGCGAGGCCAGGAGCCATCTGTGATTGGGAACCGTGGCCGGCGACCTCACCCTGCCACGGCCCCGCTTCCCCGTCCTCACCTGCACCTGCATTACGCGCGGACGCAGGGCATCATGTCGCGCATCACGGCCGAGGAGCCCGACTTCGCCACCCGCCTGGTGTCCGACTCGCGCCGCATCGCGCCCATGACCGACGCCGACAGCGTCACCTCCGCCTCCAGCTCGGTCGTCGTGCCCAGCAAGGGCGCCCGCGGCGCCGGCGCAGCCGCCGCCGCGGCGGCGGCCGCCGCCGCCGCCGCGGCGGAGCCGCCGCCGCTGCCGTGGCGCGCCTTCCTGCGCAGCACGCCGGTCCGGGCGCTGGCCTACACGCACTTTGCCAACAACTGGTTCCACTACACCATGCTGGCCTGGCTGCCCACCTACTTCGTGGACACGCTGTCCGTGGACCTGCTGCACGCGTCGCAGGTAGGAGGGGGGTGAGGGGGGGATGCGATGATGGTACATGGAAGTGGAGGGGGGTGAGGGGCCGCGAGCGTTGGGGTGGGGGACCGGACTGGGATGCGGGTGAGGTGGGGTGGGGTGGTGGTGGAGAGCGCGGCGGACTCGGTAGGGGGCGGGAGGAGCATGAATGGACGGGAGCTTGCTTGGGCACGCCACGAGCCGATGGCAGCATACCGTATGGGTCTGCATCACAATCTAAAGCCCCGCCCCCATCCTGAACCGTATCTCCCATCGCCATCTTCTCCAACCCCTCCCCCAGACCGCGCTGCTGCCGCCGCTGGCCGGCATCGCCGCCTCCGCCGCGGCCGGCGCCGCCGCTGACGCGCTTATCAGCCGCGGCGTGCGCGTGTCGGTGGTGCGCAAGATGGCGCAGGGCATCGCCTTCCTGGTGCCCACGGCGCTGCTGCTGGCGGCCTGCACGCCCGCCATCGCGGACGACAGCGGCCTGACGGTGGCGGCCATCACGGTGGCGCTGGGCGTGAGCAGCTTCAGCCTGGCGGGCCTGTTCTGCACGCACCAGGTGAGAGGTCGGGATGGTGGGGCTGGGGCTGGGGATAGCTGTGTATGCGGACGGGGGGGGGGGCGATGGGGGATGGTGGCAGCCGCAAACGGCTCGGGGCGCGATGGGGTAGTGTTACCAAGCCGAGCTAGTTGGGGGAGGAGACATGTGGCGAGGGGGGATGAGCGGGGAATGCCTTGTCGCCCGCCGCCCGCGCTCAACCGCCACACGCGCCCTGCCTCTCACACGCTCGACCCCAAACCGCCCCTCACCCCTCCCCGCAGGACATCTCACCCAAGTATGCGCCCATCCTGCTGGGCCTGACCAACACTTCCGCCGCCATCCCCGGCGTGCTGGGCGTGGCGGCCGTGGGCTACCTGTTTGAGCAGACGCAGTCCTGGGAGGCGGCGCTGTTCCTGCCCTCCGCCTTCTTCATGGTCACGGCCGCCGCGGCCTACACGCTGTGGGGGCGCAACGACCCCATCGACTTTGACGCCGCCGACAACAGCCCCTTCAAGTGCGTGCGCGGCGAAACTGTGGCGTGCTGGGGTGGCAAACGGGGTGGGCGGCGGGCTGATGCAACGCGCGTGGCACACAGCAGGGACTTGCACTGCCGCTGCCCGAGCGATGTCGCTGCGCAGCCGAACCGAACTTGGATGTCCAGGTGCTGACCCTCCCTGTCCCCACTCCCTACAGGTTCGAGTCGCGCATCGCCGCCGTCAAGAAGGCGTTCGACGACGCGTTCGACTTCGGTCTGAACCCCTCCCCCGGCACGGCGGTGGAGTGGGAGATGGACGTGCCCGAGGTGCCGCCGCGGCCGCCCTCCAGCCTGCTGGGGCCCCTGGCCGACCTGGTCCGCGGCACCAGCCCCAGCCGTGACGAGGGCGACGAGGGCGGCAGCGCGCGCCGCCGTGCCACCGGCAGCGGGCGCAAGGCCAGCGGTGGCGGCAGCGGAGCTGCTGCTGCAGGCGGCACGGGCAGCGGCCGGCGTAGCACGGGCGGCAGCCAGAGCCGGCGGTCGACCGGCGGCAGCCAGCGCAAGACGTCTGGCAGCGGCCGGCCGGCACGGGAGGCGCAGGTGGAGGAGGGCCCTGGCGGCTTGTGGGAGCGACTGCGGTCGCTGCTGGGCCAGCCCCGAGAGTACTGAGCTCTCGGCCTGGATGTGGTCCCTGGTCTGGCGCTGGCAGCTGCCACTGGGCCTGTGCCGGCAGGGCTGGACATGCCTTGTGAGTCGTGGCAGCGTACGGGAGAGATTCCGTCAAAGTCGCGCGCAGGAGATGCAAGAGATTAGGACAAACGTGCGGAGAGTACAACTGGGCAGTCAACGAGCCTCCAGGGGCCAGGCAAGGTGGCGGCAGTGTTTCTGCGTGCCTGGCGAGAGCCCGGAGCGTTCGCAGGCTAGCTATCGAGAGCGTGTTTCGGGCAAATGCCCCCATGCTGCGTGCGCCGTAATAGGCGCTTGGCCCAACTTTTCATGGTCGGGTTGTGTGTGCGCAGACTGCGCCTTTGCATTTGACGTGGTTCCGGCAGCCGTGAGCCGTGCACGACTCCATCGTGTGTCCCACGGCCTGGGCCAGTGCGTGTTGGACCGTGCCGTCGTGAGACTCGCTCGTAATCTTTGTTATTCAGGCACGTGATTGACAAGCAGCGGGGGCAGGCCTGGCCCCATTGTCGTGCTTTCCTTGATGTGAACGAACAGGTGTTGGGGTGGGGATATCGATGCTGTGGTGGCACAGTAACGAGCAGCGGTGGCACGGCCCGTGAGGCACGAATGCGGCCGCTAGGGCAAGCCGGGCTGGCTCGTGTGGGAAGGGTGTGGCGAAGATGTCCCCTGTCGACATTGATGCGAGGAACGGTGGCCAGCGGCCTGGTTTCACCAATTCACCATTGATGCTTTGGTCAACACACTTTTACGTGTACCATGTGTTCGCGAGATTCTGTACATTTTGTTGGGGGAACATTCGGGCCGCGCCCCACAGGCTTACGACTTTTGGCCCTCCGTCCACCAGGTTTGGAGGTCGGAGCGGCATATGGTGATTTGGCGGTCTGGGGAGGGAGATTCCTCGGTCAGTTAGACCGCGCTCCCGGGCTGCCGTGTTGCAACGAAGCATTCTGTGCGTGTGTTGGTGTTGACGGCCGTGTATACAGACCGCGGTGCACAAGAGAGGGCGAAGGGCGTGCGTGCATTTTCGACAGCCACGGGTACATGGCTGCGGGCTGTTTTGGCCATTTTACGCTGCCGCCTCGGATTTAATCGTCCCCCGCTTCTTGGTTGTGATGACAAGCTGACAATTCATACGGCCGCAGCATTGAGGTGTGAGGGGCGTCTGGGTTGGTGTGGTGTGGTCCCTGGATCCGTGCCTTGCGGGTGCCGCGGTGCCCAGATTGCGGCGCTGAGGATGCAAGTCGATGGATACGGTAGCGGGTTGTGTGTAGCGCTGGGATGGCGGGGGGTGTGCAGGTTGCGACCGGAAAACCCCCAGCGCATGTGATACTTGTGTACCAGTAGCGTGAGGCGGATATGGAACTTTCGGCAAACCAAAAGGGCCGCACATAGCGGCTGGACATGTCTGGACGGGTGCGGCACCTGCGTGTTAAGTGGCTTGTGACTGACCAAAACCTAGGGCGCTCAATTCGTGCCAGCTGACGAGTCGATGGCGCAGCAGTGTGGACGCAATATACACGGTAGTGCACGTGTTCGTGTGCGGGTCACTGATTGGCCCGTTGCAGGTGCAACCGGGGCGATTAGAGCTTGTAACTGTGGCAAGGGGAAGCAAGCAAAAACGATGCAGTTTGGAGAACTGTTTGTGGCGGGAACAAGCACGCGACGATGTCGTGTGGGAAAGCCGCCGAGCAACAGGGTACCGCTGCGTTTGGCTGTGTGATGCTGCCTATGAGGTGCGTGTGCGATGCGCTGAACTGTAATCCAACCTTAAGCACAACCCCCCCCCCCCCTCCTCAGCTTTGCAGCCTCCCATCCAATCCGCACGCGGCTGTCGCCAGGTGGGCTTGCCCGCGTTGCCGCCGCTCATGCCGCCGCCGGTGCCGCCACCGCCGAAGCCGTACGCGCCCAGCTGTGCCTTGGTGCCAAGCGCCAGCGGCGACCAGTCACGCAGCCGGTCCTCAACGTCAGCCAGGATGTCAGACAGGATGGCGCTATCGCTGGCTCCGCGCCGTCCATCAGGCAATCAGGCATTTCCATACCTGCAAAACGCTGCATACGGAGTTCGGGAGGCTGGCGGGCACGAACCCTGAGGAGACAGCTGGTGGTGGGTGGGTCCGCCGTCCGCGTGTGCCGTGCGGCCGCGGCTTGCAATGGGTATGGCCAGATACTCCACTTGCGAGTTGCGACGTTTCGGGTGGGGGCATGCCGCTTCGGGTGGTGCCGCGCGGGGGCACCTTGTGACCTGAGGTTTTGTTGCCTGGACAGCAAGATCGAAGCATTGTTAATCGAAGTGCTTCCATTGGTGTGACCGGCGACAGCCATGTTATAACACGTCGTATCATCTGCTGCTGCAACTACACTCATCCGCTGGGTCCGGGATGCCATCAGTCACCACTGGGGCACGCCAACTCTGTCCCTTTGCCCTGGTCCTACCGTTGCGCTCATCTGCTGCAACTGCGCTGTGCGATCCAGAGCCACGCCGCCAGCAGCACTGAGCATGGCCCTGAGGAGCGCCACGGTCAAGGCCCCGGTGCGCGGCCACGTACGGCAGACAGGCGACACCAGAACTGATCCACGTGATTGCAACTGCTGAACTGCTGAAGGTGGGTTGCGGTGGGCCCTGCCGCTCCAGTTGCTGCACAGCTTACACGGGCACCCGTGCGGTGATGCATCAACCAAGCGTACCGACTGGGTACGCCCCCACCCAGCGCAGCGTTACCTGGCGTTACAAAGCGGTATCACGTATCGTCGCATCGGCTGTAGAAGCTCAATGCAGCCGAGGCGAAGCAAGCTTTGAAGGCGTGCAGCGCGGTTCGTGCAGTGCCGCCAGTGCGGTCACATCACGCCGCTAAACACGCCGCTGTTGCGTGGGCACTGGGCAGCCAGAAAGTCCACATTCTGTCCACCATGTTACCCGTCCACCCTGTCCGCCCGCCAGTGTCGTACAGCTATGCATGGCGACTGCTTCGGACACAGGGCTGAGGCTCCTGAGACATGGTTACAGCTCTTTACCTGCCCAGAAAAGCTAGCCATGTGCCGGGGCCAGAACTGCATCACTCGGCGCCAGAATAATATGTAGTGTCGTGCACTGATAACACGAGTTGTCACGAGGTGTGGCAGCTGAGCAGTCCCCTTCAACCCAAACTCTGTGTACGGTGCGTAGTAATGCAACATCGCGCTCACATCCAAAGCCAGGCGTTGTTTGCTGTTTCACGACCTTTCATGCACTGCATCGGTGCTTCCGCTTCCGCTCCCCCTCCAGCCGCCTGAAGCAAAACCGCCACGCCCCTCTGTTCCTACGGCCCCCCTGTCACAACTTCGCCGCCGCGCCATCCTCCGCCTGAGCCGCCGAGCCCGTCGCCGCCGCTGCCGGCGCGGGTGGCGTGGGCGGCCCCGGCGGGAACCAGGGTCCGTCGTGCAGCGCCCATGTGCGTATGAGGTGGTGCGCGATGGCGAGCGGGGGCGGGATGAAGAAACCCAGCTGCTCCAGCGAGGCCTCCTGCGGTTTGGGGGACGTCATGGAAGGTCAGCAGTTGTCGGGCATAGGACGGCGCGTGGAGTTGGATGCATGAAAACAGCAAGTACGCAGGGGGTGCGCAGGGGGTAGTTCATTCCAGAACCCAACGCAACCGACCGAGTGAATCCAAACTAGGGGGCCAGCATGTGTGTGTGTGTGCGCCGGGGGGCAGGGGCAGCCATACTTGTAGCACGGCGGAGGGGGCTCCACGCCCCGTGCTCCCCACACGCCCCGGCCCCCACCTGCAGCTGCGCCACGCTCATGGGCGCGTCCGCCACGCCCTCGCCCTCGCCGCCGCCCGCTCCTCCGGCGCCGCCCGCCGAGGCGGACTGCGCCGCCGCGTTGTCGTACATCTGTACCGCCGCCCTCAGCTCGTCCTTGTCGTACCACTGCACGTCCTCCATCTGCAAGCGGCACATCGCATGCGGTCGCGCAGCGCCAGGCGAGCCGCTCGCATGCTGGCCGCACCACGCAGCCGGAACCACACGTCCCCCCCCACCCTGCACCCGGACGCAGCGCCTGCTACCAGCAGCGCGGCCCCCGCTCAGCCATGCACCACGCCCGCCCGGAGGACACTCCCCGACCCCGAGGACACTCGCCACCCCGGCGGACACTGCGGTAACCCACCTCGTCCGTGTTGACCAGCACCTCGTAGCTGCGCGCCTGCGCCATGCAGCCCAGCATCAGCTCGCAGCCGCCGTACCGCCCCACGGGCCAGGGCTGGCTGCCCACCACCGCCACATTGGCCACCAACACTCGGGACTCCTCAAACACCTCGCGCCGCACAGCCTGGGCGGATGGGAGGCGGCAGAGGGGCGGGTTTTGGAAGCTTCATTGGCGAAGTGGAAGATAAATCACGGGGCGCTGAAGGGTGGGGATGGGGGCTGCGCAAACCGCCCGCCCGCCCGCCCGCAGTCCTCCCTCCTCCACAACCGCCCTCCCAACCCCGCTCTGCCGCCACCTCACCTCCTCCACGCTCTCGCACTGGTCCACGAAGCCGCTGAGGCAGGTGTACATGCCCGGAGTGAACTTGCGGTTGCGGCCCAGCAGAGCGCGCCGGCCGTCCGGGCTCTCCACCAGCATGATCACCTGGCAGCACCCCGCGGGGGGGGGGGGGGAGGGGGAAGGGAGGCAGCGGCGCTTACTGTAGTGACAAACAAGCGCAACCCCGAACCTCGGGGCGTGTTGAGGGAGGAGGGACGCCTGCCTGCACCCTGGCGCCGCCCCTCGTCCGCGCCGCTTTCCAGCCCGCACCCTACCCGCACCCACCCCAACCCCCTCCCCCGCCCCCCACAACCCACCACGGGGTCTGTCCGCGGGTACTGCTTGTGGCCCGCCTCCGACACGCACTGCCGCCGCAGCCCCGACTCCACCGGCGCGGTGGGCGAGCCGCAGCGCGGGCAGAACTTGTGGCTCTGCGTGCGCGTGTATCCGGGCGGGGCGCGCGGCAAGAGGGATCAGGGCTCGAGTCGATTTACGGTACTGTAAACCCACAAACGCAAATGGCCCAACCACGTACAGAGGGCCTCAACCGCTGCCTGCTCCATACTCAATTCCTGATGCGCCGCCTTCTTCCTGCCCGCGCCCAAACCCTCCCGCTGCCCGCCGCCCAATACCGCGCGCCCTCCCCCCGCCTCCTCCTCCGCCCGCACCTGGTGCCACTGCGACAGCGAGGTGGCTTGCCCCGCGATGGCCGCCGCGTCCCGGCTGAGCTGCGGCAGCGCGGCCCGCAGGTCCGCCAGCGCCACGCCCGACCCCAGGCCGCAGCCCTCCCGCAGGAAGTCCAGGAACGCCGACCTGCACCCATGCCAAGGCACGGCCACAGCGGTGCCGCCGCGACCAGGAGGAGGTCAAGCGCCAGAGCGCAGTCGGCAACCAGATGGCACCAGGCGGCACCCATTGCAATGGGTTGACAGACAGCGGAGACCTGCGGCACGCCGCCGCCCCAGCGCCCCAGCCCAGCCCACTCCTCACGCGGCCCGGTGAGCTGCTTTGCAGCCGTGAAGTTGTGCGCGAGAGACCGACGACCAGGCCCCCCAACGGCAGACCGGGTCGGCCGCCCGCTCCGCCCAGCCCAGCCCAGCCCAGCCCGGCGCGGCACGGCTCCGGCCCGGGCCGGCGCACCTGCAGTCGCTGACGTCCAGCGCGAACGTCCAGCGCTCGGTGCGGTCCTGCCCCAGCAGGTACAGCGGCAGCTGGTACGCCACGTCGCCTGGGGGCGGGGCGGGGCGGGGCGGGGAGTGGCGAGGAGTGAGGAGTGAGGAGTGAGGAGTGAGGGGGGCGCTTGTGCTGTGCTTGGAGGGTTGTTGTCAGGTGGCGTTTGAAGGTTGTTCGGGCCCTCATCCCCCTCTCGCGCTGCCCTCCCCGGGCGCGCGCCTCACCGTACACCCATGTGAGGCAGATGCTCTCGCTGTTGAGGTCCAGCTCCGGGTCCGTGGCGCTCAGTAGCAGAGCCTGCGCGTAGCGGGGAGGGGAGCGTGGGCCCGTCCGGACTCAGGCTGTAGCCAGGTAGCGTGGCATCGTGCGTGTGCAAAGCGACCACCTCCCTCGTCCACGGTCCAGATTACTTGCCAACATGCAGCAGCGGTTTGCAAGAGCCCAGCGGCTCCGAACGCACCCGTCCCCGCATGCCCTCACCCAGCGGCCCTCCCAGCCCACAGCCCTGGCTCGCCTGGCCGCCGCAGCACTGCCACACCCCTGCCGCACAGTCCTTTGCCTCACCGCACCCTGCGCACCCTGCGCAGCGCCCCAACACACGCCGCACCTGCAGGTCCGCCGCCGCCGTAACGCTGGCCCCGCCTGCGCTGGTGTTCTGGCCGCCGCCCGCGGCGCCGCCGAACGCGCCGCTCTGCGAGGAGGCCGAGCCGCCGGCGCCCGGCGACTCGCGGATGCACACCTCCCGCGCCGCCACCACCACCAGGCTCACCTGTACCAGGCAGGCGCGGACCAAGGAGGAGCGGGTGGGGTTGGGGCTGGTGGGCGGCATGGGAGGTTGATGTGGCGGTGTGGCATGGCGTATGACCGCGACGGCAGAAACATGAGCGTTTCCGACGTGCCGGCCGTGGGTGATTGCGGGCGTGCTGTCGGTGCACCACGTGCCACCACAGGCGCCGCGCCGCCCTCCCTGTAACCCAGGCATACGGCCTCTCTCACATCACCGCTCAGCACTCCCACGCACGCAAGCCACTGACGATTCAGGCGCCGAGTAAGCACCCCCATCATCGCACCTCTTCCTGCTTAGAGGTGCCGTCAAACTTGCGCCGCTTGTCGTACGTGCGGTCAAGCGGGTTCCCCGAGAAGTGCTGAGGAGGAAGGATAGTAGACGACTGCAGCAGCGGCTGCGCCTCAGCGAGCGAGTAACGCAAGGACGACGCCGGCGGGAGCCCCGACGGCGTGCGCGCCTGCCCGTCCATATTGAGCTGTCCGCGGCGCGCAGAACTCGTAAGCTCCGTGACGTGACAGGTGCGACGACCTCCACGAGCTTATTTGCTAGTGCGTGTAATACGAGCGCTGTCAAACTGACGCCGCTGGCCGGACGCGGACGCGGTCAGGTCGCATCCTCCTGAGTCAACGGAGGCCTCTGCACGGTATTTCTGCAGCTGCTGGAGGTTTAACGCCGCTTCTGAAGCTCCTGACGATGAGCTGCGGCGACCAGCGTGTGCAACAGGCGAGTGCTCCTCGTTTCCCGCCTGGTGGGGGCTACGTCACGGTCTTGCGCTTCAACGAGAGCTCGGATGCACTGGAGCCAAGATGAATCTGCCTAACCTAATGAAATGTCCACACAACACAGGTACGCCGGGAGCGCGAGTGGAAAATGCGACAGGTATGAGCCAGCGAAGACCTGGCCCTGCAGATGTTTGCGATTTTGATTCTCTCAACTGGATATGCAAGTGTTTCACAAGAGAGGGGAGCGGCTTCGCTTGAGGTCGTGTCAATCGCCATCAATCAACTTCAGAAACATTCATCGACTTGCAAACTTTGGCGCAGTGCACCACAATTAGCACATGTGATCGGCGCTACTTGGCTGGCCTTTGGGGGTTCGGGGAGATTACCAAAAAATATTTGCGCTTGCACCATCCACCCAAACCCTGCCTCTCGGTCGCGCCCCCAACATGCTTAGCAGCAAGCTTCACGCAGCGCATGGCAGCCGATTGACTGCGGCCGCGCCGGGCTGCGGCCGCGCGAGCAGGGCCGCCCGCAACGGTCTGAGCGCTCGCAGCCCCTTCACCTCCTCCTCCTGCGCGTTCGCTCCTGGCCCCCAACGCGTCGCTGCGGGCGCGCTGCCGCACGAGCCGCCCGGCAGCTCCACGGAGGTCCGCATCTCGCCCTCTCAGCCGTCCGCGGTGTCGGCCGCCACGCACCACCTCATCTTCGCGTACCACCAATTGGAGGTGTGGAGCCCCCGTGCATGTAACTGTACGGATATCCAGGGTTTGTCCATCGTCCATCGTCCAGGGTGGGGTTGGGTTGGGTATTGGAGGTGGGGAGGGTGCAGCCGAGGGCGCGGGTACGGTGGTGGGGAACTTGAACGTTGCATTAGGGGGGAGTGGGGCCAGAAACGTTGCATGGGGAGTGAGGCCGGAAACGTTGCATGGGGAGTGGGGCCATAAAGTTTGTGTGGGGAGTGGGGGAAAGTACACAAAGAAAGTTGTGTGGGGCGGAGCGGGGCCAGAAAAGTTGCGCGGGGAGTGGGGGCCAGAAAGTTTCGTGTGGGAAGTGGGGGCCGGATAGGTTGGGATGCGGAAGCAGTAGGATACGTGGGATTGGGGGGACAGAGTGGGGGCAGCCCAGCAAAGAAAAGTTGCGTGGGGAGTGGGGCAGCTCCGTGATCGCAAACCTCATGGCTTCTGGGGGAGAAGGGAGAGTACACTTGAGCCCGTGACTTGAGCCAAAAATGATGGAGTAGCAGACAAAGTTGCGTGGGCTCATCAGGGAGGGGGGTCATGCAGCAGCCAGCCCGGCCGTGGGGTCGCGAACGGGTGTCGTGTCACCTGGCAGGGGCACGAAACTTGCATGGCAGGGGCAGGAAAGTTGCGTGGGGTTACGAAAGTTGCGTGGCAGCCAACAGGAAAGTGGGACGCGTGTGGGCGGATCCGCGGATGGTGAATTGCAAGCTAAACATCCCAGCGCCATACCTTCCATGCCGCGCCGGCTTGCGTGTGCAGGTTTCCGCCACGCCGCCCGGCATTGCGCTGGTGGACGTCACGCCGCAGATCCGGGAGCTCGTGTCGCAGGTGGCCGGGGCCGGGAGCGTGGAGCCAGGGCGCGTGCCATGCGGGGCTAGTGACATGTTTTGGGAGGATGTCACTTGAAGTGCCACATAAAGGCGGCTGAGCGTCTGTGCCATTTTGGCGAAGAGGTTGAAGAAGCGGTCATGAGTGAGCTGCGCTTGTCTTACGCGGCGTATGCGTTCCACACCCATGGCATCTTCGTTTGTTGCCTCTCTCCATCCCATGCCCGCCCGCCCGCCGCCGGTCCCCCTCTCAGTCGGGCCTGGTGGAGGGCACGGTGAACGTGCTGTCCCGCCACACCACCACTGCCGTCACCATCAACGAGAACGAGACGCGCCTGATGGACGACGTGCGCCAGGTGCGTGTCCCGTCGTGGTGTCCGTTCGTGCAAGCAAGCAAGGAGGAATAGCGTGTTGGAGCGGGGTGGTGGTGGTGGTGAATACTTGCCTGCTAAACCAAGCCCAATACGCAATAGCGAGGAGAAGAGCTTGGCGGGCGACCTGCTGCGAGCTGGCAGGGGTGGACTAGCCCGACTGCCTGCTCCCCGTTTTCCTGACCCCGCCCCTGCCAGTTCCTGTCCAAGCTGGCGCCCGCCTCCGCCCCCTACCTGCACAACGACCTGCACCTGCGGCCCGCGCCGGAGAACTGGTGAGTTCTATGGGGCGGGGGCCCTATGGACGCAGGGGCCGCAGGTGGGTCTTGTTCTAGGGGTTGCGGAAAGCAGCGTGATGGTCGGGATGGTTGGTGGTATTGACGAAACACCCTGGCCCATGCGTTGGCGTGCTAACTGACGTTGGCGTGTGCCGGGGTGCCCCTAACAAACTATAACCAGTTGCGCGTGTGCGCACCACCGCTCACGCTCGCAGGCCTGGCGGTTGGGCGGCGTGGGCTGACCAGGAGCCCCAAAACGCGCACAGCCACCTGTTGAGCATGGCGCTGGGCAACACCCTGGCAATCCCCGTCAGCGGAGGCAAGCTGGCGCTGGGAACGTGGCAGGTGGGCGCGGGTGCTAGTGGAGGTGTTGGGGTTGCAGGGGTGCCTCGGCCGGTTGGGGTCGTTGAGGCTGTTGGGGCTCGGGATGGATGGGCGCAGTGCAGTCAGCCTGGCGACACCTCCGATCGCCGTACCCAACATACCCTTGCGCTTTTGAGGCCGCACCCCTTGTCGCCCCCACAAACCTGCAGTCGGTACTGCTTGTGGAGCTTGACGGGCCGCGGCCGCGTACGGTGGGCGTACAGCTCACTGGGTATGCGGCCGGCGCCGCTGCGGGCGGCCCGGCGGGGGGCGCGGCCACTGCGCCTGCGCGCGACTGAGGCTTGCAGATGGGGCCCATGACTCGTGTGTGGAAGCACGTGAGCGGAGAAGTCTGCAATATTTGGTTTGGAGTTTTGACGGGGGTGTTGGGGGACATGGTGTTGAGCCCATGATTCTTGCGGGCAGCCAACGGGCAGCTTGGTACTTGGTAGTGACTAGTGCTCAGGGGATGGGAGAGCGCGCGTCTGCAGCACAGCAGTCTGCAGGTACGAACTGGGGACTTCTGTGCGCTTTGGTTTGGCCTGTAAATTCGTTATTAGATTTGCGTCATAAGCGAGTTAGCATTAGATTACTTCGCGGGGCAGGCTTAAGAGGCGAGGCATGAACGTGGGGGGATGTCGGCATGTGCTCCTGGCCGGCAGGCGAAGTGACGTAGCGAGTTTGCTGCCCGTAGAAGGTGCCCCCGCAGGGCGTTGTGAAGCCCAAGCAGACACGCTTGATTCTTTCCAATCAATTGCGACGGTTGCCGCCATTTGAGAGCTCGACAACTGATGACCTGGGAGGCTGGGAGCCGGGTAGGAGCGCGGCTGCCAAGCAGCGCAGGGACCGCCAACCGCCGTGCTGGCTCATCTCGGTGGTCCAGGCTGCTAGCCGGTGATTTGTTAACCGGCATATCATATTTTTCTCACCTGCCTTTCATTTACTCCATTCTGAGCAGCAGGAGACGACACAGTCGCGAGTGAAGGTGCCACAGTTATACTTGATGGACGCACTCCCTATGCATTCATAGTTCAAAGATCTATATCATCTACCAGGAATATCAGAGCCCAGTTTCGGACCGACGGAAGACGGGCGAAAGTAACTTCTATCAAACCCACGCGACGCAAGAACTGACGGACGGCTCTAGTGGGCCACAATCGCCGGGACTTGACAAAGGCCGTGGAAAGGCCTTATCTCCCTAAGCGAGCTATCAGCTTTTGTGACCTGCCCGCTGACTCGCTAGAAGTGACGACAGCAGCCGTTTAAGCTTCAGAAATGCAATTTATACGTGCGCCTGCTGTGTCACTAGTAGTATTGACAGTCGCGGCGTGCCTGAGCTTCGCCCATGGCCAGGACGGGTCGCCCGCGCTGTTTAACCTCACGGCGCGCTACGAGGGAAGCTCCCTGGCGTCCATATTTGGAGTATCCGACGACTCGGTTATCAACCAGGCAGTCGTCACCGCTTGGCAAGCACAGCTAGCGCAGCGTGCCAGCGCTTTCCTGGCCGTGCCGCTTTACCAGGTGCGTCGCGAACTTCGCGTGTTGTTAGGAACTGTTCAATTCTGCTTTGCCTGGCGTCTCCGGCTCGGGGTGGGCTGTCGGGCTTCCCGGCTTCCCTCCCCGCTGCCTCCTCGCACCCGGCGGAAATTGGCGCTGCCATACGGCAGCTCCATATGAACGACCTAAGCGTTGCCACCGCAGGCCGTTAACACTTGAAGTCGCTGTCCTGTGCAAAGTCAGTGTTGTCGGTCAACTGGGGTGGCACTTGAAGCATGCCCTGTTCGATTGCGGCGCCCTGTTGCACAGGTGGTGGTCCGCTCCTTCGCCATCGAGCAGCAGGCTGTGGGAGTGCGCCGCCGCAGCCGCAAGCTGTCGGGACTGGACCTAGCCCTGGCGGCGGTCAGCGGCAGTAGCAGCGGGAGTGGCAGTAGCAGCAGGCGGCATCTGCTGCAGTCGGGCGAGGGGGCCGCTGTTGCCCTGCTGGCGACCTTCGATGTGCTTGACACGCGGGTACGTGGGACGCCGTGGGACGCATGGTGGGGGCGCAATGATGCAGAGCGTGGGGCGGATGCTGAGTACCGTATGGGTGGATGCTTAGGGCGAGCGGATACAAGCGGGATAGCAGGTCGGTGTGCACAATGTAGGGGGGCCCCGCAATGGTGCGAGCGTAAGGGTCCCCCCGTAAGGGTCAGTAGCATTTGGGCGTGGGGAGCCGCGCTCATGCTGTGAGGAATTCAGTTCTCACCAACCGCGTGTGCACAAACATGCCTGCATCCTCATTGGTTGACACGCCACCCCCGCAGCCCGACGCTCACGCGGCCTGGGACTTCACAGCCCTGGCGGGGGCGCTGGGCGCAGCCTCCGTGACGGTCAACGGCGTGGACTCGAGCGCGGGGGTGATTGTCGGCTTCTTCGCACCGCCGCCGCCCTCGCCGCGGCCGGGCGCGGCCGCCCTGGTGAGGCAGTGGGGGTTCGACGCTTGCAGCGGGGGGCTTGGGCTGGCGCTGGAGTGACTGGGCGAATCAGTCGAAGGCTTGCGCTTGACTGGGGGGTCAGAGGCCAAACCCGGTCCAGCCGCGCCGCCGCCGCGACAACGCCTTTCGCGACCGACCGCTTCCCGCTTCTCCTCCGTCCGTCCACAGAGGGGTCAGCCGCCGCTGGCGCCCACGCTTTTCGCCTACTTCGACTCCATGCTTGCGCCGGGCGCACAAGGCAGGAGCAGGTAAGAGGGCAGCACGTGTGTACCGTGGTAGAGCGCACAAGGGAGAGGGACAACGCAGGAAATGCATGCCCAACTCAAATAGCATGTCGGGATGGAAATGGGGTTGGTTGCACGGCTGCAGGACGACAGCACGTTTATTTGCTGCGTGGCTCAGCGGATGGGTTTGCGCAGCCTGACCTGACCCCGGGCCTGTCGCCGGCCGCACGCCTCACCTTTTTACCTGTGCACACCCACCGCCAATGCCCGTGGCTGCCGCCGTGGCAGGGAGGTGGTGTGGTACGACGACTCGGACTTCCTGGAGGAGCGGCAGGACGGCACGCCGCTCAACCTGGTGAGCGCACCTGATGGGGGCGAGGGGCGCTGATTTGGGGGGCGGCGGGGTTGCAGGGCCAGGGGCGGGGCCGGGGATCGGGGTGGGGCTGCCGTCCATATGAAGCACTTCTGTGCGGAGGAGAGGGTGCTTCCGTGGTTGACTGGGGCACAGGCCGGAGCCATGGACGATGACGTGCACATGCCGCGGGCTGCAGACCGTTCCGGCTCGCCGCGCGCCGGCCGTCGCGCCACCTCCCATGCAGCGTAAATGTGCCTCTGCCGCATGCGCCGTGTGCCGCTGCAGGTGTGGCGCAACAAGACGGCCTGCTTCACGCGGCCCACCTGCGGCGCCTGCTCCCGCGCCTGGGGCGCCACCGCGGCGCCGTATGTGGTGACGCTGTACTTCCGTGACCCGGTGCAACTGGCCACCATCGCCATCCGGCAGGTCAACGCGCCCGCCGTCAAGTCGGTGAGCACATTGCGAGGGCGGCGCGGGCCAGCAGGCCTAGCAGGTGCTGGTTGTCGGGATAGGCGGCTTGTGTAGCTGGGGTGGGCGCTGCTGTCGCTGTGGCGCGCAGCAGGCCAGGGACAGTTCATTGCAAACCCGAAATCAACCATACTGCCATACTAAGGCTGAGGGGGGCCGGGCAAATGTGCCCGAGCAGCCCACATGCTTCCAGTTGACCCGCCCGCAACGCCCGCTGCCGCTGTGGCCACCGCCCCTCGCTCACCCCCGCCCCGCAGGTCCAGTTGCTGCCCTGGCCCGCCGTCAACATCTCGGGCGCGCCCGCGCCCCGCGCCGGCTTCCTGGGCACGCCCGTGTTCAACGAGACCAAGGACATCACCCCCTGCCCCGGCACCCTCACCGTCACGCTGCCGCGCAAGCGCAGCGGCCTGGCCGAGCCCGTGCCCGCCGGCGGCAGCCAGTACGGCCTGCCCAAGGCGCTGCGCCGGAGCGCGGTGGGCGGGGTGGTCATCACGCTCAGCGCGCCGCCGGCGGGCGCGTCGCAGCGCACGGTGGTGGAGTGGGTGCGCTTCACGGGGCGCGCGCTGTACCCGCTGGACGCGTCCGAGTACACCATGTGATCGAGCGCGGTCGATTGTTAAGGACATGTGCTGCCAGGCTGCTAGAAGGATGAGGCAGAGGAGTGGCGGAGGTGGGGGATGGCGAGGGGGACTGGGTTTGGCGGTGCGCGGGGAGTGAGCCAGCACCGCCTGGGATTTGTCCGGGCAGAGATGCCGCGAGAATTCGTTCGGAATGGCGGTGCGGTTTGGTCGCGGAGCTGATGGGTGTGGCGATGACGGCACGTGTTGGATATGATGCATCCGTACATACCGTATGGCAGGAAGGGGTCGGGTTCCGCGCGCAGCAACAAGGCCACGCACGCGCATCGCTGCGGGCGCTTGTTTTGGTGTTGCGTTGGGGCATCCGTAATTAGTATCGCGCGATGGTGTTGCGGCACTACGCATGTTTGGTCATCCTTGCAACCGACTAGACTAGGTGCACCACGCGTGCGAAACCGCCTTAGGTGCATGGGAAGTCATGTTGGTTTCCATTAACATTCAGCGTCATGGGGGGGCTAGTGCTGGCTGTGACAAGCCGCAGATGGGTCTTGCAGGCGTGCACGTGAAGCGCTCCAATGCTCACGTGTCACTGGTGCTTGCGGTGATGAGCTGTGAAGCTACGAATTCATTTGTAGGCTTGGCGCGTAGACGACTAGCAATGTTTGAGGCGTGCGTTTCCGTATTCAAGGTGCGCTCATGTTGGCTCCTTAGCCTGGCCCATGTCCGTGTGCTTGCGGACGTGACTAACGTAGCGACGAACTGATTGAGTCGTAGGTCCATGTCAACCAGGCCGCACGCAATCCCTTCAGGGGGTGACCCCCACGGCTGCGTATCATGTCGGCCCTGGCCCCATTTGTCGGCTGAAATGCTGAGCGGTGGGCGGGAGGTGTATACGAGTGCTGTACGAGTGAGAGCACAGCGCAACCACGCGCGTTTAAAACTTCGAATGAGAGGCCACTGAGCGCATCTTCTTCGAATCGCGGGGCCTGAGGCACTATTTGCTGCAATGGCGCGTGGGGGTCCCCGTCCCCCCCCAAAGATGGGCCGTTGGAAGCCTCACATCCTCCCATCCACACAGCCCTTCAATCCTCGGCAACCTCGTCAACTGACGACGCCACGCAGCTTACATGGCCATGCAATCATGCAGCAGCTGAGGAAGAAGCCACACAATGAGCCCCGGACAGGAGCATCCGTTTTGTTCCAAGGCTACGTGCCGCGCCGTACGGGCGCGTGCCAGCCGGCGGCGTGCCGGGGCCCTCTACGCCGCCTTGCATGCAGGACCCAGCCGAAACCCCTCCATCCCAAAAATCAAAATCCAGCTTAACCGCAGTATGCAAGGCGAAACTCGATTGCGGAGTCGAGCGCAATCCGCCTGCAGCTGGCAACTAGTAAGCGCAACTCCTGCAAATGTATGTCCCACAGCCCTGAAAGAACTAGATCACACCCCATTGATTGGAGCGACAAGGCACGCAACCAGTAAACGCGTAAGCCATACAAGGTACATCCTGCCATGCCTCAGCGACATTGTGCAAAGCGCAGACGCTCATAAAGGAGATTGAAGAATGACGACCGTAACAAACCGCGTTCCATCAACGCACACGGCACACACCGTACCATACTGGCATCGTACCACGCACGCTCCCGTCAGCACACGCATGCAACTCCCACGCAAGAAACACACCACACTCCCACGCCGACTCCCCCATAACCAACAGCGCGAGGCGCTGGTCTACCTCTCTACCTCTACCCCTACCTCTACCTCGTACTAACCCGCACCGCTCGACGGCTTGAAGGCCGAATACACGGCCGCGTCCTTCGGGTACAGCACCCGCCCCGAGAAGCGCACGCTCTCAACCCACGTGCGGCCCGCGTCGCCCGGCGTCGCGGGCGCCTTGAGCAGGAGGGTGACGCCGCCCACCGCCGTGCCGCGCAGCGCGCGCGGCAGCGCCTCCTGGCTGCCCTCCGAGCTGACCTTGATGCCCAGGCCGGCCCGCCGGATGGGCACGACGATGGAGGCTGTGCGCGGGCAGGCGGTGGAGGCGGCGGCGGCGGCGGGCATGTTGATGGGCCGCCCCAGCACGCCCCGGCGCGCGGGCAGGTCGGGGCCGAAGGACACCGCGGGCCAGGGCAGCAGCTGGACCTGCGCGGGTGCAGGCGGGCGCGTGTGTGTGTGTGTGTGAGAGAGAGAGAGAGAGAGAGAGAGAGAGAGAGAGAGAGAGAGAGAGAGAGAGAGAGAGAGAGAGAGAGAGAGAGAGAGAGCGTGCCCGCTCGCAGAGAGCGCTGTCGCGCCGTCGGGTGCTGACTGCCGGAGATGGACTTGCGTGCAGAGACGCGCATGGCATGTCGAATGCTGCCCGCACGTGACGAGGCACGGCTGCTGGGGCTCATACAACGCCCCCGCCCTCGCCCTCGGCCCCATTGCTTCGCGCACCTGCGCCACGGCTGGGTTGGCGATCTCGCGGATGTCGATGCGGCTCAGCTGCACCGGCTCCCGGAAGTACAGCGTCACCTGCCGGCGCAGAGGGCGCCCGTGTGTTGACGTGCGGGAAAAAGTGCGTATGTGTGTGTAATTGTGGGCAGGAGGCAAACGTTGGTGCACAAGGGGGCGTGTGGCCCCTTCGTTCATGGCCGAGCGATGGAGGCGTGGGAGGGGCTGGGTTGAAAGCGCCTTGGTATGGGATAAACGGAGTGGTGTGGCTGCGCCGCAAGTTCTGATCTCCAGGCCCCACACGCACCTGGAAGGGCCCGAAGAACGCCGCCCAGGCGTGGCCGCACTGCCCGCAGCGGGAGCTGATGGCGCAGGCGGAGCGGTTGCCCGCAGCCCAGTCCACCTGATGGGCAGGGAGGGAGGCAGGGAGGGGGCGGACTAGGTAGGGGTGCGTGCGGCGATAGTGTTACGCACATGCGGGCGGAGCCAAATGTGTTTCCGGGCCAGCAGGGCGCAAAAGGCGCAAGGCAGGAAATGTCAAGGACACGTCCACGCCTCACCAGGTTGAGCGCCCCACCGTCGGCCCGCTGGTCGGCAAAATCCGCGTCGTCATACCACACCAGGTTCCTGTGATGCGTGCATTGGTGCGTGTGATGATGCATGATGCATGGGGCGTGACGGGGTGTGATGGGATGCGGTGAGGCAATGGACGCAAGTGGAATTGACCACCAACGGCCTGCCAGCATGACCCTTCAAAGAGAGCTGCCCCTAAACATGCACATGCACATACACAGGCACACACACACACGCACCTTGTCTGCCCCACGGCCCCATGCGCCATCATGCCGGACACCTTGACAAACACTGGCGCCGTGGCGGGCGCAGCCGGCGGCGGCGCCGGCGGCGCGTCGTCCTCGGCCCCGCCTCCGCCGCCAGACCCACCACCACCACCATCACTGGGGGCGGACAGGTAAAGCCGCGACGACATCACAGCCGCCGGCAGCAAGCCGAGGTTGATCGGCGGCGGCGGGTTGGGCGTGTTGGTGTTTTGGATCTCGATGATACTGAAGGTCAGGATTGCAACGGCGGCGCCGGCGCCGCTGATTGTGGTGCCGGCGCCCTGCAGCGCGCGGCGGTCGGGGTCGGCGACCTGGCGCCCGTGTTTGTTGCCAGCGGTGGCTGGCAGTAGCAGGGGCAACAGGTTCTGCTGCTGAAGGTCGGCTGGTGAGGATGACAGCAGCAGGCGGTGGTGGCCGGCGGGCGCGGCGTCGATGAGGGTCTTGTTCATCACCACCAGCAGCCGGATCACCACCTGAAAGTGTGTGTGTGGGGGTGGGGGTGGGGGTGGATGGGGGGGGGGGGGTGGATTGGGGGGGGGGCGGGTTAGTGGCTTAGCATGGCCACAGCGCCCTTGGCATCAACTCTTGAACCGCACGCGCATGGGCCGTCTGAGCCGCGCCAGCTTCCTGCACCCCTTCTCCCCCTGATTAGCCCGGGCTGGTGACTGCAGCCCCCCGCCCCTCCCACACGCACCCACCTGACTGGTGGGTATGCCGAGGGCTCTCGACATGTTGGACTTGAACTCGGCAACAAAGGAGGCCACAGCCTGCAGCCGGGAGGTAGGCACCGCACATTCGTTCAGGCACATGTGCAGGGCCCATTCGTCCAGACACAAGGAAGGTTAGGGTGCAGCGCGTGGACTCGTCAGTCGTCGCAAACGTCTTACTCAGCAGCGGGGCCGGAGCCGGAGGGCTGCCCGCCCGCCCGCCCGCCCATTGGAGAACCCCCTTCTCCGCACCTGCGGGGTGATGGAGCTTGGGCTGGTGCTGCCGCAGCACAGCAGCACCCGCGGCAGTGAGGCGGGGGTGTCGTAGTAGGCGACCAGGTCGTGTGTGATCACGTTGATGCCGGGGGGTTGAGGCGAGGGCGGCGGCGGCGGGCTGGGAGGGCGGGGGGAGGGCGGCGGCGGCGAAGGAGGTGGCGGAGGCAGAGGAAGGAAAGGTGGAGGGAAAGGAGAGGGAGGTGAGAGAGAGGGAGGTAGAGGAGAGGGAGGTAGGGGAGGCGGGGGAGGAGAGGGAGGAGGGGGAGGCGCGGGGAAGGGTGGGGGTAGGGGTGGCGCGGGCGGGGTGGGAGAGGGCGGTAGGGGCGAAGGCGGGTTGGCGTCTACCGTGTTGAATAGTTCCGGCGGAGGCGGGTTGGGTGGTCGTGGCGGTGTGGGCGGAGGCGGAGGCGGGGGACTGGGAGGCGGGGGCGGGCTGAACGGCGGCGGCGGGAGACCGGGTGGCGGCGGTGAAGGGGGGCGTCGGGAGCCTGTGTCCGGGTCGATGTCTTCCGGAGGCGGAGGCGGTGGGGGAGGCGGTGGCAGCGGTGGGGGAGGAGAGGGAGGAGGCCTGGGAGGCTCGGGGGAAGGCGGCGGCGGGCTGGGCGGCGGGCTGGGAGGCTCGGGGGAAGGCGGCTCCGGGCTGGGCGGCGCAGGCGACGGCGGTGCTGGCGACGGCGGCGGGCTGGGTGGATCCGGGCTGGGCGGCTCCGGGCTGGGCGGCGGGCCTGGTGGTGCTGGCGAGGGCGGTGCAGGCGAGGGCGGTGGGCTGGGCTGCGGCGGTGCAGGACTGGGCGGCTGGGGGCTGGGCGGCGAGTCGAAGGGCGGTGAGGGCTGGGGTGGAAGCGGCGAAGGCGGAGCGGGGGACGGCGGGGCGGGGCGGGGCGGTGCAGGGCTGGGCGGCGCCGGGCTGGGGGGCAGCGGTGAGGGGCGCGGAGGGCTGGGCGGACCAGGATGTGCGGGGGGTGCGGGCTCCGGCGACGGCGGTGCAGGCGGCGCAGGCGGCGGGGCGGGCGGGCTGGGCGGTGCCGGAGGAGGCAAAGGCGGTGGACTGGGCGAAGGCGGTGCGGGGCTGGGCGGCTGGTAGCAGGGCTGCGGGCGACACGCAAGTGGACGTGATGAGTCCCCAGAGGCACTGTCACTATCACTCTCGGCATCACCGGCATTGGCTGCTCACACATGCATGCGCCCAGTCAACGCACCTCATTGCCAACCCGCACGCGCCACTTGTCGTCCGAGATCAGGAGCCCGCCGCTCAGCTCCACCTGCAGCCGGCGTGGGATGGACGACGTGAAGTCAAGTGGGGCCGCGTTTTGACGGACGCGTGGCACGTGGCAACCAGGCGCAACATCCGGGGAGTGGGCTGCGCACGTGTACCCAGGCACACGCACCCCAGCCCCCTCCTGAATCCCCCGTACAACCATCACACAACATCACAAGCGAGCCCCTAGATACGCAGCCGTGCTCGCAGTCACGCGCACCTGCAGCTCCAGTGAGAAGACTGAAAAGTCGGAGAGAGACATGCCTGCGTACTCCAGCACCTGCGGCGCAACCCATGCACGTGCGTGTGAGTGTGTATGTGCGTCGGGTGCGCGTGCCTCCGGAGCCGGAACAAGCTGTGCACCCGCACAGCGGGCTGTCCGGGGCCCCGCGGGCGCTCACCTGGGTGGTGTTGAGCACGAAGGTGGGGTCGTTGATGACGTCGCGCCGCCACACGCGCCCGCTGGCCTCGTGCGTCAGGCTCCACCGGAACTTGACGGTGGGCTCCTGGCCGCCGCCGCCGCTGGTGTTGAGGCCGGCGCGCGCCAGCGCCACCGACCTGTGGGGCAGGCGCATGAATGCATCAGCGCATGAGCGCACGGCGCAGGAGCAGGCGGAGGATTGATGCCTTCCGCTGCCCCATCACGTCGCTCGGACACCCTGAGTGGCCCCCACCCCGAGTGCCCAGGCCACATGCACGTGCCCCTGACGATGCCTGCTGACTCGCCCCCTGCGGACCGCACGCCTGGTACCCACAACCCTTCCCAGAACCCACCTGGCCGCCGAGGCGTTGACCGCCACCGCCGCGCCGCAGCCCAGGCTGAGTGGGTCGGGCAGCTGCCCCTCGCCGCCCAGCCACACCACCGGCAGCTGGTCGCCGGCGGCGCCCGGCAGCAGCGGGCAGTGCAGCACCTGCAGGAACACCTGTGGGGGTGGGGGTGGGGGCGCGTGGGGTGCGTGGGGTGGAGGGGACGGGGCCGAGACTTGGGGCCTTGGGGGCGGGGTTCGGGAGCGGGGTTTGGGGGCGACATGGGATGGGATGGCAGGCGAATGATGCATTATGTGCGGACACATACACACCGTACACAGGGGCTTTGGTTCGTTCCTTAAGCACACGCGCACACACAGCGCCTACCTGCCCCGACACGTAGCCGCCATTGCCTTCGTCCCACACAGGGGAGTCGCTCACCCACAGCCGCACCTGTCAAGGGGAGGATTGTGGGACAGCGAGTGGCGAGCAACGACAGCACTGCTAACAACAACAGCCGGTACAGCCGGTCCTGCTCTCCATGCACGCACGCCAACAACAACGGGCATCGAAACCGGCCCACAATTATAGCACGCCTTATCACCAGTAGCGCGCCGCTCACGCGGTCGCACTTCGCATGCCAAGAATCAGACGCATGGGAACGCACCCTCCATTTTCGGCTGACGGGCCCTTGGCGCAGGTCGGTCGCCGCGCTCAGGGTCAGCGAGGGGTCGTCGGCGGAGGAGTTGATGGCCGTGACGCGGAGGGCGGCGGGCGGGCCTGGCGGCTCGGGCGCAAAGCTGTGCATGTGTTTGCGCGCGAGTGCGTGCACACATTGGCAGCGGGTTGGGATGCGACGTGGGAGGGCTCCAATGCAACCATTGCTGCAGGCTGGCAATCCCCAAGGGGCGTGCATGCGCTGGTATGCGTGGGCATGATGGGCACGGGCACGCGACGCTCACCTGTCGTACAGGGCCCACACGAAGTACGCGGTTCGCTCGGATCCAGGATCCGTCGGCTCGCCATCGGGCCAGATCTGGGTCCGCAGGATGTCGGCAGCGGCGGATCCAGGATCCAGAACTACGCCGGGCCCGCCGCACGGCACCACGGCCGCCGCGGGGGCGCCCCACACCACCCGGGGGATGAAGCCGGCCGGCGAGGGCGGCGCGGGCGAGGGCGGCGCAGGCGAGGGCGGCTGTGTGCAGGTGTTGGCGATGGTGGTGCTGCCGCAGCCCACAGGCACCGTCACGTTGCGCTCAGCCACCACCTGCGGTGTGAGGAGCACGGGTTACACGGCAATCCAACAACCCAGGGGTTCAAACCCTGCAACAACCGGCGACCATCAGGGTTCCGCGCACACAGATAGTATTTCCATGCTCTGCCGCGTCCATGGCCCGCACCACATCCCCACACCCCTCTCCCATCTGAACCGCCCCGCCGCCCGCACCTCCGCGTCGCGGTCGTCCGTGACGGTGAGGCGGGCGGTGTAGTTGGCGCCGTCGGCCAGGTCCGTGAGGTTGACCTTGGCCACGGCGGTGCGGCGGATGATGACGGGGCGGCAGGGCGCCGAGATGACCCACACGTAGCTCAGCGGGTCTGTGGGTTGCGGGTTGGTTTTGGGGGGAGAGGGAGCGGGTAGTTCAGTGTGGTCAGGGGTGGTACTTGGGAGGCGCGGCGGGGGGCGGTTAGACGACCCACCCTTGTCGGGGTCGGATGAGGCGGAGGCATTGAAGGTGATCGCCTTCTGTGTGACGCCGCAGGTGGCGGGGTTGATGCTGTTGCCGGCGGCCACCGCGACCGGCCGGCTGTTTACCACCAGCGACTCGCCGGCCAGCCACAGCCAGGAGTCCAGGATCTGCACGCAGGCGGGTGGGGGAGAAGACGGGTCGCGGAGTTGGAAAAGGGAGTGATGAATGAATTGTTGGGAAAGGGGCTTGTGCATAGCACCCCAAGCTAAGCCAATTCTCGACGGCAGAAACTGAGCCCCGGTGGAAGGAGGATGCTGGGACGTTGTGGTGGCGTCGATGGCGGGCGCATGCAAAATGGCGTGTGTCGAGGGCGCTCGGGAGCCAGTCAGCGAGGCACAGGCGAGCACGGCCTGCGGTGGAGCGAGATGCTAGGATGCCTGCTTGCAGAGCAGGACGCTCCGAGCGTACACACAGTAAACCCTCACCTGGTCTCCAATGTCCGCGATGGCAATCTTGACATGGTAGACAGAGTTGGCCTGTTGGTATTCGGCGGTGGGGGGCGGGTGTCGGGTGGCTCAGGGAGAGGCCCGGGAGAGAGGCCTGGAAGTCGTGGGATGGCTGGAAGGGGTATCACGAGCAGTTACACACAAACTCCCTGCACACGCGTACACGCACGCGCTCACGAGCAGTCGACACACGCGCGCCCCCGCCCCACCTGAACCGGGTAGCCCCTTGTGTTGAGGCGGTAGGTGTAGCCGTCAGCCTGGAGGCGAGATTCGGGGGAGGGGTGAGATTCTAGGGGTCGATATGTCACGACGCTGTAATGATTGGGCTGTCCCCTCTCCTCAAGTGGGGCTCGTGGGGCACATGGTGGCGAACAGGCTGCTGGCTGCCAAGGGTAGCAAGATTCGATCCGATTGCGGTCCCGACCCACCTCCGTTGCCTTGAGCTGCGCCACCTCGCCGGGCTGGTTGTTGTTCCACAGGTCGGCGTTGGCGCCCGCGTTGACGGTGGCGATGGACACCTGCACGCGGGGTGCGGGCGGGGGCGGGAGCGAGAGGGCGTTGGAGCTTGGAAGGGCGGCCGTGGGCGCCCCCGAGCTGGTGGTCAGCCGAGTGGGAGAGGGAGTGGTGAGCAGCGTAGGCAGGCCCCGTAGGCGTTCCTCTCAATGCCTTGGAAGCGGCAGCGCGTCCGCACCAGACGGCGGCGCGCCTGCGCCCCGGCCCGCCCGCCGCTGCCTGTCTCCCACTCCCTGTCCTCCACTTCCTGTCCCTCGCACCCCGCCCGGTCCGCCCTCACCGGCTGCGCCGCACTGCCCCGCACCAGCGCCATCTGCCGGCTGGCCGCCCCCGCGCTGCCCTGCTGCAGCTGGCCCGCCGGCGACACCAGCACGCCGAACACGTCGTTGAAGGGCGAGCCCACCTGCAGGCGCGCGTGGGCGGGAAACACCTGGTGCCGCAGCAACGGAAACCTCAAGGGCGTACACATGCCCCAAGCTTTCCCCCACGCCTTCTGCGCTCCCAGCTTGGCCCTACCCAATCAGCACTTGGGACAAGTTCATGTCGCCACCAGCGCCATTCAGAGCACACATACACGCCCCTCGCTGCACCCACCCATTCATTGTACTCGTCGCTGCCGAACACGTAGCGCAGCGTCAGCAGGCCCGACCTGTGTGAGTGTGTGTGAGTGTTGAGATGCGTGTCAGCCGGCCGGCGTGGAAAACCACCCATGCACAACCCGTTCGCCCCACCCAAACTCCACACAGCACCTCATTCGCAATGCTGCCAAGTAACGCGGCTGCACATAGAGCCTATGGGCACTGCAGCCCTGTGTGATCCCCACGCATGCCGCGCACGCTGCACAGCAAAGCACAGCACCGCACACGCCAGCAGCACCGCACAGCAGCGCATAGCACCGCACGCACTTGCGCGGCGTGACGTCGAACTCCAGCACCGCGGCGTCGTACGACATCTGCCCCGGCACCAGCGCGTCAAGGTCGGGGTCGCCGCCACCGCCGGCCGCCAGGCTGTAGCTGCCCAGCGAGTTGTAGTTGCAGGCGGCGGCGGGTGCTGCGCCCGAGCTCAGAACAACAGCACCTGCGGGGCGGGGCGGGGCGGATGATGGGGTACGAGGGTGTGCGGGGTGCGTGGGGAAAGGGGGAGAGGTAGGGGAGGGGCCCAGATGCGCAGACAAAGCCCGGATGCAAGTCATTCGGTCAGCCCCGTGCGCGGAGGCGAAGGCCGCCACACGCAGTCCTTTTATTTTCCAGCGCATTCCAACCCATCCTTTCCCTGCCTTTCCCATCCCCAACCCAGGACCCCTCCCCCCCCCGCACTACCCAGCCCAGCAGCCCTGTCTGACTGCGCCACGCCCTCACCGCGAGGTAACCAGGGCTTCATGGCGTGCCCCGCAGTCCAGCTGGTGTTGGTGATGAGCCCCCACTGCCGCCGCCCAGCGCCGCCCTCGCACACCCCCTCCGTGAAGGCTGCGTTGCTGAGCGACACGTCCGGCGTGGCGCCGCCCCCCGCGGCACCCAGAAGCATCTGCAATCAGGGAAGGCCGCGCCAGCGTTCATGTAAGCATGCCTACTTGCACTGTAGGCACTCGCTGACGGCATCAATTGCCAGGTGCATTGCCAGGTGCGTGCACGAGCCCAAGCTGCCCAGAAGCCCCCTTTTCCAGTCGCATGCTTGCCGTGCGTAGCCCCCTGGACCTACCCGCCCCCGATTGAGAACAGGTCGAGTGCAACGTCAGGACATTGTCTGTATGGGGGCGCAGGTGAGGGGCTGCCAAATTTGACACGCACCCAGTAGCCCCACACGGACACGGTACCCCCGCGCTAGGCATGCGCCGCGCATACCTGGGCAGCGGTGGTGGCGGACGGGCAGGCCGTGAAGCCCGCGCATGACCCCGCCACCTGCAGCCACCTCCGCTCCCCAAGCTGCCGGCTGTTGCCCGTACCGCTGCTGACAACCTCACTACTGCTGCCGCTGCTGCCGGCGTCGCAGACAAGGCTGTGGCCCAACCTCCCCGTCACATGGGCAGAATGCGGGTCAACCAACTCAACCACCTCACATTCAGCACTGCTGCTGGCGCTGAGTCCCGTGCTGCTTTGGGAATCAGAAGCTGTATCATCGCCGTAGGAGGCTGCGGAGGTACTGGCAGCGGAATCGCCCGCTAGTGCTACCGACAGGCGGGTGCAGCTGACCAGCAAGAGCAGCCCCACTGCAGTCGCGCGGCACCATGTTCGCTGGCTGGTAGAAGATCGCGCTTGATGTTGATGCCAGCGCGGTCGCAGCTCCATCATTGCTGTGACGCGCTGCGCTCACAAGAGGGCATGGCGCGGATGGCGGGCGAGCGCAGCCTTGCTAGGCGGTTGAAGTAAACCAGGCCGGTAAACGGCCCGGGGAGTCTTAACAAATGTGTTCATGGAAATGGGCCACAAATGCGGGTGCGCGCGAGCGGCCTACCTGTCGGTCTACCTTCGATGGCCCCTGCTGCCTCAGTGACGGTCGCGCCACACTCCGGACGTGCAAACTTTTGATTCTGGTTGTGCCCGAAGCAATCGGCCCCAATTATCCTGGCACGCAGCTGCAATTTGGGCGTTCGAGCCGCTGAATTTGCCTCTCGAAAGGCCGGAAGCAACCGGCTTGGATCGGTTCTTCCTTATATACTCGATGCCGATTTGTCCAAAGGCTGCATATGCTTGGCAAGAGGTTGCAGCGTTTGCGTCTCTGTTAGCGCAGGCCTTTTCAGGCTGCCTCCAAGCAGCGTGCGAGCCCTAGAATTGCGCTGCAATGGATAGCAGACAGTAGAATGAGCATCGTGTAGCTAACTCGTGTTGCTATGCGGCCTTGTCTGAAGAAGAAGGACCGGAAGGGAAGGCGGGCGAATTCGGAAAGCGCGGTTTCCAAGCGCAATCGGGGCGTTGCGTATAACCTAACACTAGGTTACAATTGAAGGCAAGCAAAACTCGTGTTTCCTGGTCCATTATGTCGTGCAGCGGTTGGGACGGCTCTGACCGGCGTGCCTGATCGCCCCTGATCGCCCAATCCAAGTGAGTCTTTTCCCCGCCCATCCCAGAGCCCCCAGGCTACATGCAATCGTGCACGGAATATAGATGTAGTGCCAGCTCAACAGTCAGCCGCATGACATGCCTGGTGCCTGCCACAAGAAACGTCGCGGAGGCAGTAGGTTTCCGCGGATGGCAGGAGCGGTGTGTCTGCTACCCTCTCGTAGGACCAGGTTCCCACGTGAGGTTCCCATCACTCGGGCCGGCAATGCACCGGGTTCCGCAGCTCCCCGAACCCCCCCTACACTCTCGTCATGCTCCGCAGGGTCCCACATGCCACCATGCGCTGTCGCAACCAACGCGGCATCACCCCCCAAGCCCTGCCGCACACCTGCTGCAGGTGCCGATGCCGTGCCTTATTAATGCATGGTTCGTTATTCGCATGCACTGCATGCGGCCATGCACACATCCCACGCCACACTTTATTTGTAACGCCAGCCGCAAACTGGATCAACCCGCACTCACGCACTCACGCACGCACCGAAACCGGCCAGCTGTAGGCACACGCGACTCCGTGCATGCATTGCATGCGCATGGCCTCCCGCCTAACGGCCACCTGGCCCCTCACGCCGTTGCAATGCCACATAGTCCGGGTTTGCCGCACGCTGCACGCTCCACCGAACACGGCTCCCACGCCACCCAGGAAAGTTGCTTACGGATGTCAGCCGCCTCCGCAGCCGTGGCGCACAGGTCGCAGCTCCGCCATCCAGCCAGGAAGCTGCTTCAAGCCACGCACGACGCTCAGCAATCCCGCCGCATGCAGCTGCTGCGCCACTAGTGGCTCATGCGGCCAGCGCCGCGCCGCGCACCACCTGCAGCAAGGACGGAATGCAGAGGGTTTGGGCTGGATACCCCGGGCCGGGCCGGGCAGGGCCGATAAGCAACAGGCTGTCGCTAGATGCACAGCCGCTCAGACTTGGGCCTAGGTGAACCTCCTGCCCAAGGACGCCGCCCTTCCATCGTCCCTGTCACGCAGCACCCAGTTCCTTCGTCAGTCCACAGTCGACCAACGCCCCCGGCCCGCACCCTGGTCACCTCCACTCACTCCAGGGCCACCCCCGCCCCCGCCCCAACCCCCAGCCCCACCTGAAGCGTCTGCTGCGCGATGGACAGCTCCTCATCGGTAGGGATGACCAGCGTGCGGATGCGCGCGCCCGGCCCCGAGATGTCGGCCTGCGTGTGCGGGTGCCGCGCCAGCGTGTGTTGTGACATGCACGGTGTGTGTGATCGGGTCATGCGGCGATGTTGTAGACAGGCGTGGGTCGCACCCCCACAAATGCAGCTAAAGGCACCGCCCCCGGTAGAGCACACGGGGCACATGCGCTGCCCCACCTGCTTGCCGCCCACGGCCGCGGCGTTGGCGCCCGTGTCCACCGTGATGCCCATCGCCTGCAGCCAGGGGATGAGTGACGCCCGACCGGACATGCGCGCGCTTAGTAAAAGGTGCGGTGCCCCAGGCGGGCCAGGCGGGCGGTGGCACCAGCGCCGTGTCCGGTATGGAGCAGCCCAGGCCTACACTTTCTTAGTTTCTTTGCTAAGCCAACGCCGAACGCTCCCGCCCACGCCTACACACCCTTGTCCGCCTGCTCTCGAACCCTCTCCCCCGCTCCTCACCTGTAGATGGTCGCAGATGAGGCCGCGCACCAGGGCGCTGTTCTCGCCGATGCCCGCGGAGAACACCACGGCATCCACCTGCGGGCGGGGGTGGGGTGAGGGGCGGGCGTGCATGTGCTCATGTGCATGTGCGCACGTGAATCCCTTACACCCCTTGTGACAGGCCAGCGTGTGGCGGCACCCCGTCACCTGCTTCCCACACGCGCCTCCCCCCAAATCGCCCAAGCGCCCCAACGAACCCCCTCAGCTGCTGTGCCAACCCCCGAACTCCCCTGCATAACTCCTCCTGGCACTCATATCCCTTTCCCCCCCCCCCCCCACCCCCACACATGCACACACCAAACGCCTGGGGTGGCCGCACCTGGCCGTCCAGCACCGCCATGTAGGCGCCGATGTACTTGCGCACGCGCTGCACGAACATGGCTAGACCCAGCTGCGAGCGCGGCTCGCCCTTGGCCGCGCCCTCGATCACCGTGCGCAGGTCGTTGGAGCCGGTCAGGCCCAGCAGGCCTGGGCGCACGGGGTAAGGGTGGGGGTAAGGGCGAGGTGTCGACGTCGGCGGGGTTGGGCAGTTGGAGGAGCATGGTCGGCTCTAAGGAGCCCCCCGTAACTCCCCCCCATCAACAGTGCAGTGCTAGCAGGGCACAGGCGGCGAAGCGCCGCGGCGGCACGCACCCGACTTCTTGTTGAGCAGCGTGTCCGTGTCCTGTGTGGGCGTGCATGAGCGGAGCGCGGAGGTGTCGGTGCGCGGTGCGCTCCGCGGCAGCGTTTGGCGCCCATACGACCACGAGCGCCGTGCCCGCACCCCCGCCGGCTCGCCATCTTGCCCCGCACCCCATCATCATAGGCCCAGCCCGTTTCCGCTGCCGGCCTCTCCTGCTGCAGCTCCCTCTGCCCTCCCACGCCCACAGTCCCGGTGCACTGCGCCACCACTCACGCTGGCCGACAGCCCCAGCTGGTTCTGGATGTACAGCACCACCGCCGGGTCGATGTCGCCGCAGCGGGTGCCCATAAGCAGCCTGGGCGGCAGCAGCAGGAGCGAAGGGAGGGGAAGGGGGACGGGAGGGGTGCGTGGGATGGGTTGTATGGGAGGGTGAGGAAGGATGCTGACAGTCTGCTTTCTGCGCTTCCGCCCCGTGACACAAACGACCTAATGATTCCGCGGTGAGCTCCCTCCCTCCGCAAACTGCGTGACCGAATGCGACTTGCCGTCCCGACTGCCACACCGAACCCAGAACCCCGCCCACCCCGCTCCAAGGCCTGTGTGCAGCTCGCTCACCCCTCCAGCGGCGTCATGCCCATGCTCGTGTCCACACACAGCCCGCCGCGCACAGCCGCCACGCTGCTACCGTTGCCTGCAGGTGTTGCGCGGGAGGGCGCAGCAGCATCAGGGGACAGCGGCGCGGAAGGTCAGCTGCGTCGGGCGCGGGTGCGGCTGCCCGGCGCAATCACCAATCATCCTGGCCCCACGGCTGCTTCCCAAGTCCCAACGCACTGCCACTCACCCAGGTGGCAGGTGATGACGTTGGTCTGAGACACATCCTTGCCGAGCATGGCTGTGAGGAAGGAAGGGCGTGGGCACGGCTGGCTGTTCAGCGGCAGAGTCCGGCTCCCGGTCTTTGCAATTGGTCAGTACACCGCGCCCCTAATACCCCGTGCCCGCCCCCGCCCCCGCCTGCCGCTCACCCGCCGCCTGCTCCACCAGGTATTTGTGGCTGGTGCCGTGGAAGCCGTACCGCCGGATCTTGTGCTTCTCGTACATGTCGTACGGCAGACCGTACACGTACGACTCGGGCGGCATGGTCTGGTGGAAGGCCGTGTCGAACACAGCCACCTGGGAGCGAGCGGGGTGTGCCAGGCGTCGTACGGTTTTGGTGTTATGGTTCGGCTTGGGTGGTGGGGACAAAAGGCTGGGGTTATGGAGGAGGCAGCAGCGCAAAGGCAGGGTCCGGCGATGTGGGTCGGCCCACTGGCCGTCACGGCCCCCGCGACAACGCCCTAACCCACCCCCTCACCGCATCCTCCCCCCCCAAAAAAATGACACGCACCTGCGGCACGTTGGGCCCGAACACCTTCTGGGCCGCGTAGATGCCTTGCAGGTGGGGCGGGTTGTGCAGCGGCGCGAACACCGCGGCCTCTTGGATGCAGTTGATCACGTCGGGAGTGAGCAGCTTGGGCTGCGAGATGTCCAGGCCGTGCACGATGCGGTGGCCCACCGCGCAGACCTCGCTCGCAAAGGTGCTTGACACGTTCTCGTCAATGAAGCTCATGATGTCCTGCATCGCCGACAGGTGGTCCTTTGCGGGGATCTTCTTCTCGAACTTCTTGGGCTTGCCGCCATCCTCCGGCACGCTGGCCTTCAGCACGCAGTTGGCGGTGTCACCTGCGGCCAGGTTCCGTGACGCATTGACACGCATCCAATCCTCCAACCATCTGTCAACGAGTGATTACTTAGCGGGCGTGACGCGGAAGGAAACCGGAAAGCGGGGCAACATTTGGGTCCACACCCCGCATGTCTCGACGGCGTGCCCAACCCGCGCTCGCACCAATGCGATCGAACAGGCCAGCGGCGCCGGGCAACAGCGTCTCCGCTGTGAAGATTTTAAACTTGATACTGGAGCTGCCGGCGTTCACCACGAGGACCTTTGACCCCTTGCCGGAAGCAACGGTGTTGCGCGGAGGCACCGCCGACCCCACAGGCACCTTGCCGGCAAGCATCCTTGGGATAATCTATAGGTCTTCAATAAGCAATTGAATTCCAAGGCGTGGTGTCGGGGGCCGGGTGTTGCTCCGATTCTCAGTTCTCGCAATTGCTAGGCGGCACGTCAATAAGCGTATAAGTTTGCGACTTCAATTTCGGCAAGTTGGCGATGCTTTAATTCATGTGAAGACTGGCCGCCCACCTCCGGGTCCAGTGACCGTCAAGTTCCAGGCCCATGCACAACGATTCCCTCCGGCCAATAACGGCCACGCCGCCGCCCCCCGAATGCATGGATGACGCTCCAACGCCGGCCGCCTGAATGCATGGATGAAGCTACCAGACTGCCTTGCGCCCTTGCGCCCCAGCGGCACGCCTGGTGTATGGACGCGTGCCACAAGCTTGGGGCTGCACAAGGCAGGGTTGCACGGTACTAGCCTCCCAGCCGATAACGTCATAATGCGCGCGTTGATACGCAGTTGACCTGGTGCGATATGCACAGCCTGTCCGTGCCCCCAGCTCTAGGGGCCACACGCAGCACCCCATGATACACGGTCAGGGGTCACCCCTGCAACCGGAGTTTGGGTTGGAGGAACAGGGCAAGGGACGAGAGTGGGCATTCCCAGTGGTGACGTGCGCGAAGCGGCCTCAGTTGCACAACCCTGGGCCCTCTCAAGGACCTCGGGACACGAGACAAGAATCGCACTCAGGTGTTTAAAAGCCGGGAAGGCAGGACCGCATACCGCCGGTGTCGCCCCCCAGGCGCCGCCTCGTGTATGTACCGCACTACCGCCCCTGCCGTCGCAGTGCCCCGCTCAACCGCAGTCCACGTACGCTCTACTCGTCAAATGCACCCATACATGCAGTCTCACTCTGGGTGCATTTCTAAACCACGCACATGCCCTCTACTTCAACCAGACCCCGACAGTGGCGGGCAGGGATGCCCACGCACCGCTGCCTGTTGGTCTGGCCTTGGAACCAAAAAAATAATGCAAACACAGCACCAGCGCCGGGCGTGGCCGGGCCTAAAGCTGCTTATTTTCTTCATGCGCCTGTGCCTGTCCGAGCCTGTGCCCGCCGCCGCGCTGCCGGCTCCTGTCCACCGCCAAGGCACTTTCAGCAATACCTACCTGTAATCCAAGCTGGAGGCCCAACCCCCACCTTAGCCCGTGCGCCGAGGCATACACAAACCCAGACATTGCCGTATGCCAGGCTCAAACCAAACCAGCCAAGGAGATAACACGAGTGATGGCTACCGCCCGGGTCACCGCGCACGCGAGCGCCCGCTCTACACAAGCGCTACCCTATTGTTGGCGCCGCTGCTCCCTCATCTCATCATCTGCTCAACATGAACAACCTCGCGCGCTGGGCCGCCTCGCCTCCACTCGTTTCGTCGCCGCCGCAGCCTGCGCCCTTGCACTGGCTTGCGCAGCCAGATGGGATGGGCACGCACGCGTACACCGCAGCCCCGGCCGCTCCCTCCGGGCTCCGGAAGCCTCCCTTCACCAAGCCGGCCGCAGCCTTAGGCGGCGGCGACGGCTGCCTTGGCCGCCAGGGCGCGGGCGGCGGACGACATGCGCGCGGCCTGGATGGAGGTGACGCAGATGGTGTTGATGATGTCGGGCACGGTGCAGCCGCGGGACAGGTCGTTCACGGGCTTGAGCAGACCCTGTGCAGTTGCGGGGGGTGGGGGGGTTAGTTTTTTCCAATTCCCAAATCAACCAGTCCGGGGGGGGGGGTAGCGGCGAATACGTTAGTTCGCAAGGGCTTCGAGGCCTGTTCCCACATCACATGGCACTTCATGTTTTGTTCGCGCGACCCCAGCGGGTTGAACAGTTCCACTGAAGCGCCCAGCCGCACGCGCACCACCACGCCGGGGCCGCACCTGCATGACGGGCCCCATGGCGATGGCGCCCGTGGACTGCTGCACCGCCTTGTAGGTGTTGTTGCCTGTGCAGGGGCAGGGAGGGAGGCAGGAGGGAGGGAGGCAGGACGGGGAGAGGTCGGGCGGGCGACAGAGCGGATCGCTAGCCAATGGCGCCATGCAGCAGCCATAACGCCGTGCCGCGAGCCCACAGCCCTCCCACATGCCACGCACCGGTGTTGAGGTCGGGGAAGATGAACACCGTGGCCTTGCCCGCCACCTCGCTGAGGCCCTGCACCTTGACCGCCGCCACCTGCAACACACGCACAGCATAGCAGCACACGTGCGCGATGTCAGCAGCTGGGCTGCTGAGCTTCCTGCTGCGCGAGGCCGTGGCGCGCGTTGCGGGTGTCTCCATGCACTTATAGCCGTACAGCCAGGTAACAGCCGAGTAATGACCCAAAATCGGCAGCGCGCGCACCTTGGGGTCGATCGCAGCGTCGTACTGGATGGGGCCCTCCACCTTGATGTCGGGCCGCCGCTGCTTCACGATGGCCACCGCCTCGCTGACCTTCTGGACCTGTTCGGGTTTGTGAAAGCGCGGAGGAAACAAAACGAGCACGGTTCAGCGCGCAAAAACGCCAGAGACTGGGGTAGTCCACATCTTACTCTGCAAATCGCGGAACCTCCTGCCAGTCAAACCCCAACATCTGCGCCAACTCACGTCGGGCCCGGAGCCGGAACCCAGGGTGGAGTAGGAGAGCATGGCCACACGCGGCTCAATACCGAACGCGGCGGCGGTGTCGTTCGAGGTGATGGCGATCTGCGTGCAATAAGGCGGGGAGGCGGACGCAACCACACACGATCCTTGATACGATACCTTCGCCTAACTCACAACTCCCTGTCACGGGGTCACAAGGGCGTGCATAGCCCCGCCAGCGACACCCGAGCTGCACGCGGTCGCACCGACCGGCCACGTCCGCACCTGGGCCAGGTCGGCGGCCGAGGGGTTGACGTTGACGGCGCAGTCGCCGTACACCACCACGCGGTCGGGCAGGCACATGATGAAGACGGAGGACACCAGCGGCGTGTCGGGGCTCTTGAGCACCTGCGTCCGGTGTGCGCGCGTGGTTTGGAGGAGGAGGGGGGCCAGGTTGCCGGTTGAGCATGCTTGCAGAAGTTTGAAGCCAAAGGGAGGGGAGAAAGCAATCGTGATGCTGCCCGCGACACGCCAAACGGGCGGTTCGATACACGGAGAAGCCTAGAGCGCTGGTGCAGTGACACACCCAAGCGGTGGAGAACCCCCGAACGCGCGGCGCACCTGCAGCGCGGGGCGCACGGTGGAGGCGGTGGTGTGCACGGCACCCGACACCATGCCGTCGGCGTCGCCGGCCACGATCATCATGGTGGCGAAGAAGTTCACGTCGCCTGCACGTTGTTGTTTGTGGTCGCACCAACCAATAACAGCGAGTTCGTAGTCTTAGCATCCGTGTCATCACGATAGTCTATCTGTCTATCCGCCCACGCAGGTGGGCAACTACGTGCTGGGTCCAAGGAACACACGCAGCAGTCTAGGCGCATCGGCCCAACCCCACCCCCGCTCCTTCGACGCAGCCTACCGTGCAGCGTGTCCGCCGCCACCTCGCGCGTCATGCCCTTCTTCTTGCGCGCTTCCACTAGCATGTCCACGTACTTGTCGAAGCGGTCCGAGGTCTGGCGGCGCAGGCGGCGAGGGAAGAAGGACTTGCTTAGCACGTGGAGGACTTTGGGCGCCACAACAACAGCAAGGAGCAATCTTGAGGTGGCCATGTCGTAACGTAGTTGCATAGTGCGGCACCATGCGTGTTCAGGAGGCAGCACCAACGCCGACCAAGCCCCGCACCTTGGGGTTGTGGATGGTGCAGCCGGACAGGTCCAGGCCCAGCTTGCCTGCCTCGGCCTGGCGGAGGCAGCGGCAGCGGGGTTACACGGGTTTTCAGCAAGTTGATTAGGTACCCAGGAGGTCTGGGGCCAAGGCACAGGCGCTGTTACCCCCGGCTTGCGCAAAGCCAAGCTGGGTCGTCTCGCGCGAAGTTCAATTAGTCTCGCGCGAAGTTCAATCTCATTGGGAGTTGCGCACGCAACTGCGGCACCGCATCCCAGCACCGTGGCTGCCGCTGGCACAAACGCCCCATCCCCCCAGGTGCCTCCGGACGCCCTAGCACAGCACAGGGGCCTCGCTCTCCCCCCATCCCTGTCCTCCCGCCGCCTCACCAGGATGGTGGTGGGGTCGCCCAGCAGCGTGATCTTGGCCAGGCCGCGCTGCACCACGTCCGCGGCGGCCGCCAGCACGCGCTTGTCCTCGGACTCGGGCAGCACGATGTGCTGGGGCGTGGCGCTGCGGCGGAGGTGACGTGTGCGGGTGGCGAGGTGGGTTGCGGGGGTTAGTCCTCATGACTCCAGTCCGGTCAGCAGCTGCGGGAGTCGCCGCCCTAAGGAACCGCAGGCATCCGCAGTCCAGGCACCGCCGGCTCTCCCCTGCAGCCGCCCATCGCCCCGCTGCACCGGCCCCCCCGCTGAGTCACTCACAGGCACATGGACTTGAGCGTGTGCATGAACATCTTGGGCGTCATGCGGTTGGGGCGCACCATGTTCTGCAGGTTCGCCACCACCGCGTTGGCGTCCACGTACTGCTCAAACAGGCGCTGCGGAAGAAAAACAAGGTGAGGTTTGGGGGATGCGAAATTGATTCAGAAATAGGGGTGGCAACAAGGTGAGGGTTGGGGATGGGGGAATAAGAAAGAGAGGGAGAACGATGGAGGTGCCCAGGAGGTCACTTGCGATCCGCGCTGCTCCCCATGGTGCACTCTGGCACTGCAACTCTGCCATGCGCCCCAATCTCCGTCTCTCCGTCTTCCTCTGCCCCGGGCCTCCTTCGCCGCTGCGCTGCCCTCCTCCGCCCCTGCCCTGCCCTGCGCTGCCCTGCGCGCATCCGCACCTTGCACTGCGAGATCTTGCGGGTGGAGGACGGCAGGATGGCGGCGTCCAGGTTGTCCAGCTTCTTGATGGCGTCACGCAGCGGCATGTCCGTCGTCAGCACCTGCGCAACGGCGGCGGCGGCGGTGGCGGGGCACACCACGGCTTCACATCCTGCTGCCAAGCCTACCCATACCATACCTAACCACGCCGCATCCTCTCCACCACGCCACCCCGCCAGCCCCGCTCCCGACGCGCCCCGTTCTCCGGCCCCTCCTGCCGCGCCTCTCGCCTCCCTCCCCCGCCTCCGCCCCTCACCGGCAGCAGGCTGCCCTTGTACAGGCCGCTGCTGGAGAGGCCGGCGAAGATGCGGTCGATGGTGTCGCGCGCGTAGTTGCGGCCGGAGCGCGCGGAGCCGGCCTGCGTCAGCAGGATGCCGGCCACGCCCGGGCCCGACACCGACAGCTGCGCGGCCAGCAGCCCCAGCACGATATCCAGCCGGTCGGCGGACGTTACCACCAGCGGCCTGCGAGCGGGTTTGTTGTTGGCGAGAGGCGCGGCGAGCGTGAGGAGACCGCAGAAGCCAATGAAATTTGCGCACAATTCACAGAAAATGGGGAGGCGTGCATGCGTGATGACTTGATGGGGCGCGGGCGCATGGTTGGCAACGGGCGCGCTGCTATGTTCTCGGGCGCCCAATCTCTGCCCTGGCCTCTGGCTCGCCTCTATCCTCGCATCCCCGCCCTCGGCCCTTGCTTTCCCTCGGCCCCTGCTCCTCCTTCTCGTCGCATAACTTCGGCATTGGGGGCCGGCAAACTGTCCTTTCACCTCCCTCTCCCGTCGCGCGACCACTCACGCATTGCGTTTCCACATTAGCTGGGCTGGTGTTCACCATCCTCTCCCCCCTACATCCACGCGCTGTCCCTGTGTCCGCTGTGGCCCTGGACGCCGGCAAAACATCCCTGGCAATCCCCCCTCCCGCCCGCCCGCCCCACCTGCCCATTGGCCTCTCCGCCAGGATCTCCAGCAGCTCCTCCAGGCGCTGGCTGGCCACCACGATGTCGTCGAACTCCACGTCCGTCAGGATGCTGTCGCCGTACAGCCGCTGGGCGCCCATGGCGGTCTGCACCTCGTCCAGGCTGAGGGGTGTGTGCGTGGGGGATTCCGTGCATGGTGGATTACGATGGGGGTGGGGTGGGGTGGGGTGAGGGGGGCGCGGCACAGCGAACAGCGCAGGCGGTGATTCGGGCTCAGGTCGCCGTTGGTGTGGTCCAGGATGGGAGTGGAAGCAGGTGTTGGGGGTCGCAGCGTGGCGTCGCAGCCACTCCGGCTTCACTCCGCGCGCGATTGCTGCTTGCACCCCTAACACACGCGCCTGAACGCCCTCACCATTCCGTCACCAAATTACCTGACCGTCCTCCGCTGTTACTGGATACCTCTTGCTCTCCCCCCGGCCGCCCGTTTCGGTAACGACTTCGTCTGCAGTCTTCAGTGCATCCAGTACCGCTTTTTCAAACATCCTTGCATGCCCATCTCTGTTCTCCGCCACCCCCGCCGCTGTCCCCCCCCCCCCCAACAGCAACTCACCGCACGTTGCGCAGCATGATGTCGGTGGGGATGGCGCCGGCGAAGGGCAGCCCCGCCGCCGAGAACTTCTCCTTGAGCTGGTTGGACAGGATGGCGTGCGACTGGCGCGGCAGCTGCAGACCGCAGACGGGGAGGACGAGAGCAAATTTGCGAGCAGGAGGGGTCAGCCTGACAAGTTGGATGCCTTTTCGTTTTCCGCAGCGGCACAAGGGCTCCAGAGTCAGCAGCCCCTCGACATTAACCGCGTCGCAACCCCTCGTCATGTTTTAAGGCGGTGTCTGGGCACCGCTGCATCCCTCTCCACATTCAACCATCCATGCCCCCCCCGTTCGCCTCCCATGTACCGTCCCATCCCAGCTCCCCTTCCCCACTCGTCCACCCCCAGCCTCGCTTTTCGCCCGCGCCTTACGAGACCTCCCGCGCCCAGCCCTGCACCACTGGCTCCTCCGGCCTCGCCCCGCTCTCCCACACCCCGCCCGTCAACACGCCGCGCTGTCCCCCTGTCCCCCAGCTGCGCCCCTCTTGGGCTCACACATTTGCACGCCCGGCCGCCGCCATGAGACTCCACCCGCTCTCACCCCGTTCATGACCAGGCCCAGCACCTCCACGTGGTGGTCCAGGAACACCTGCCGCTTCACCATCTGAGCAGGGGGGTGGAGGGGGCAGGTGCGGGGCAGGTGCGGGGCAGGTGCGGGGCAGGTGCGGGGCGTTGCGGGTGTCAGCAGGTGAGATGCAGGCCAGAGAGAGCGCGGCGGAGCCGAAACCCAACCCCAGTGTTCCTAGACCCTGCAGCACCGATGAAGCGCCCACCCCCTCGAACCGCCTCTCGTCCCCGGCTGCAGCCGCAGCGCCGCCTCACAGCTGCACCCACGAGCTGCACCCCACACCCCTCGGCCTCACCGCGCGGTTGTAGTAGTCGGCCACGGTGGCGTTGGGCTGGCCGGTCATGGTCATGAGCACGGGCGCGTTCAGCGCGGCGGCGATCTGCAGGGGGGCAGCGAGGGAGGGCCGCGCGGCGCGCGTGCTTCTGCGGTGGTGCTGTTGGAGAGGGCGCAGCGCGGCAGGAGCAATCCACATGAAGCCGGCGTTCCGGGGCGGTTCCCCTTCCCAGCCACCCCACCCAGACAAAACATACGCCCCGACCTCCCGCGCCATCGCACCTGCGCGTCCAGCTCCGTGCCGCCCATGAGCGGGCCGGGCCCCTCCACCAGCACCAGGTCCTGCCCCTCCTTGTAGGAGGCGTACTGGCTGTAGATCTTGTCAAGCAGCTCGCTGTGCTGGCCGTTGGCGATCATCTGCGGGGCGAGGGCGCGCGTGAGCGTGAGAGCCGGCGCGATGGTGCGGCGTTGCGTGTGGTGCGCATGGGTTTAATTGCCCTGGTGAGCGGATGGGTGCAGGAAGGAGGCGGCGGAGAGGCGGTGTGATGGCAGTTGCAAGCCCGCCCAGCCCGTCTAGTATGTTACCCACCCTTGCGGCCTCGGCATCCTGCACGCCCGTCATGGCGCGGACATCGCCTTTGAGGTTGAACACCTTGTACACACTGGCGCACCCGAGCGGGCAAGGGCGGGGGTTGGGGGGAGGGCCGTGAGGCGGCTTCAAGGGTGATGTGTTGGCTGATGGAGGGGTGGCGGCGACGCGCATGAGCACGGCGGCGTGCTTGAGGCCTTGCCAGCAACGCGGCGATGAAGCCACAGCTGCCCTCGAGCCCAGCGCCCGCAAACACTGAGTAGCTGGGCCCCCCTTCTAGCTTCTCGCCACCCGGTGTTAAAGCACACTGTGGGCCAAACCGGGTAACCAACCGCCCCACTTTGCCCCTCGCCCCGCCAGCACTCACAGCTCCACGTGGCGGTCGATACGCAGCTCCGAGGACGCCAGCGCCTCAGCGGCGATGGGCTCGAAGAATCCCACGTGCGGCAGGTGGCGCTCGAAGTAGTTGAAGAAGCCCAGCAGCAGGGGTGTGCGCTGGCCGACGAGCGAGATGTCCGAGAGAAACAGCGTGTCAAGGCCCTGGTCGCCGGTGGCGCTCTGGAGTGCAATGTTGCCGTTGCCAACCGCCTTGGGCATCACACGTGCCACCCGGCGGTTCGCGTGGAGCCTGACGCGCGGGAACAGCCTGCGCAGAAAGGTGCCGTGGTGCCGTCAAGGGTTCCATACGGCCGTTGACACGTTCCAACACTGCAACACCCGCCCGGTTGCCTCGCCGCGAATCGTGCTGCAAGCCTAACGCTCTCCATAGCTTCTTGCGTGGAGCGCCGGCTCTTTTTAGCCCCAACGCCCGAATTCTCGCCGCCCCACGATCGATTAACAGGCCCAGGGCTTCCCGCGCGGCCTAGAACCGTGCAATTCATCACTTTCAACATCTTTGACGCTTATAGAAGCGCCCACACGGCCCAAAGGCGATGCACCACCCACCCGGCGTGTCGGAACGGAGCCATTACCGGGGCTCCGGCCACCGCCTGCCGGCACGACATAGTGCTGTTGTTCAGAGCCATACTCCGATAGCCCCTGTCGGAGTGGGAAGCTGGCTTCTGGTCGCTCCGAGCCGGGAGACTCCGATTGTCGCTGGTCTCGAATAAAACACCGAACGAGGAATCGACTTGTTGCTATTAATGTACTTCAAATTTTGATCGGAACAAGCAAAGGTTCTAGTCAGAATTTTAGAAAGTTCCGTGGGCTGTTTTGCCGTGGGCTGCGAAGTTGTCTGAGGACTGAAGTCGAAGCGGCCAATGGCCAGGTGCATAGAACTCTTCTTATCTTCCTTTTTGAAATAAACAAAGCATTAGGCAGGACAAAAATGACTGATTCCCGCGTCCCATGCAGCGCGAATGCAGCCTCCGGCTTTTCTGCCGCTATCAATCGCTTCGGGCCATTTGATTTCTTCATGCATTACCGCATTATAGTGCTCGGGGGCGATAGCCGCCAGCTGCCGCGCAGAAAAAGCGTTCCGGCGGGCTTCCGGCAGACGACTTCCCTTGACTGCCCGGGACTGCCCGCCCGCGCTCAGCTGCCAGTAGCCTCCACTATCCGTCTGGCGCTGCTCCTGTGGACATGGTGCGGCCAGGGAGTGCCGACCCACTTCGGTACATGCTGCACGAGGGAGTGAAGGGTCAACTGACACGGACAGGGAAGAGCGTCAACGCTTCGGGGAAGTCGAACAGGCAAAGGCGTTACAGGAGATGCTGATTATTGTGGCATTTGCCGGTGGTCGCATCTCTCTGTGCTGCTGCCAAGGGCCTAATCTTGCGCCGCGGGCGGTCCACACCGTCCCAAACTCCAACCGGTGCCATCACGGCCCGGGCACTAAAATTCGAGATGACGATTTGCTCACATTACCTATTTGCGCCGCCCTTCATGCATGCGGCGCCCATATCATCTAACGTGAAAGCCGAGCCCCCCAAAACCTTATACGACACAATGCTCACGCCAGCACAAATGTAAGGACAAACGCACTGTGCGACGAATACCGCCGTTGTTGTACGTGGGTGCAGACGCAGGTGCACATGCGCATGGGTTCCGGTATGCGCTCTGCTACCGCGCTTCACTCTACGTACCTCCGTTCATCCTTTGTCCACCTTGTTCCAGGACCATACTTTTGCCCACCGTCTCTTCCATAAATGCAAACATCTTGAACCAAAGCGTTGGCTCCCTCCAGTCAGTCAAGCAGTAAGTATCTCTTAACTCCGAAAAAGGCACGGTGATCACCATACCCCACGCACATCCCCCCTACCTGCCGGCGCGTGGATCTGGTTCGAGCGAATCGCACGCCAACCCGCATTGGTTGTGGGTGCTTAATCCGGCTTTGTCCGCGATTAAAGTAAACACCCCACACAGGCGCCTCCTATCCAACGCTCCGGCGCGGTCGCTCCCCAGGCTCCGGCAGTACGCCTCAAGCACGCTCAAAACGAGGAGACAGACCGCAGACTCGAATCAGTTGAGCTGCTTAAGCATCGGCCTCAGCGCCGCCGGGCACGTAGTGGGTGTGGAGCAGCTCGTGGGCGCGGTGGGACAGGGGCTCGCCCAGGAACTCCTTGTACAGCTGGTTGACCGCCTCGTTCTCGTGGCTGCGGCGCAACGTGGTGCCTGTGGCGAGAGAGGCGAGGTGGAGGCGAGGTGGGTCAGGCGCGGAACCAGGAGACGTATCCAGCGACAGGCAGGCTGAAGAGCGATCCTACCGCCAGCACATCACAAGCCCTCCCTAGTGCCCGCTGCCTAGCGCCAGCCGCCGAAATCGTGGCCGGCCCTCTGCCCTCCCACTCCCTCCATCCTTCCTCCCGGACTCACGCTCGTCCAGGTCGTACAGCGCCGCCTGCCGCTTCTGGGTGATCTGCTTGTCGGTGGAGCGGGGCTGGCCGCCGCCGCCCACGCAGCCGGCGGGGCAGGCCATGATCTCCACAAAGTCGTACTTGGCCTCGCCCGCCACCATCTTGCCGATCAGCTTCTTGGCGTTGCCCAGGCCGTTCGCCACAGCCACCTGCGCGCGCGGACAGGCATCGAAAGAGGCGTGTTGCTGCCGGTGTCCCCCCTGACTGATTGTTGACATCGCCTTGAATGAAGCACCCGCCAACCACATACCGTACTCCGGGTAGCGATATGAAGCTAAAACACCGGTGTACCAGCCAGCCCCCCAAAGCCAAACACTCACCCGCAGCGTGAGGCCACCCTTGCCGTCGTCCGTGGAGAAGCCCTGGCCGCCGTCGTACACGATGGGCGGCTTGACGGCGCCCTCCGCCGCCGCTGCCGCCGCCGCCGCGGCGTCCTCCTCGGCCTTGTGCGCCAGGCGCGCCGCCACCAGCTCGGCAAACTTGGAGCCCTCGGCGGGCATGAGCGTCACGGACGCCTCCTTGATGCCGTCCATGCCGCGCACCTCGCTCAGGTTGAGGCGCGGCAGCGGCTCCTTGGTCACGATCTCGTACGCCTGTTGGGTTGGGAGGAGGGTCGGGGTTCGCGGCGGGTCAGGGTCCGGTCCGGGGCAGCGATTCAAGTGACAAGTGGCAATGGTGCGAGTGGAAAAGCGAAGATTCCTGCAGCTACGTGCGCTGCGCATACTACACACACGTGCTCGGCCTCACCGTGCGGAGCGCCGCCTCCATCACGCCGCCCGTGGTGCCGAACAGGACGCCGGCGCCGGAGCCCAGGCCCAGCGGCTGGTCCCAGTCGCTCTCGGGCAGCTCGGGCACGTTGATGCCGCGCTCCTGTGCGCGTGTGTCGGGGGGCGCAGTGTCGGTGTTTGTTAAGAAGAACGGAAATAAGCCTGTGTGCGTGCGTGCGCGCGCGCGTGTTGGTGCACACAATCAATTTCGCACCCGCTGACGCAAACCTTCTGCTCCCAGTCCGGAGCCCTGCGCACCTTGAAGATGTTGCCTAGCTCGGCGGTGGTGATGACGTGGTCTACGTCGCGCACGCCCGGCTCACTCACGCAGAACCACTCGCGATCTGCCTCTCCCTGCTTGCGAACGCTGTGGTGTGAAGCGGGGTCAAGGGGGTGGGGCAACGAGGAGGCAGGCAGGGTTAGGGCCGCTGTGGGCTAAGAACTTGGTGGCATCCAACAACGCGCCTCCCGCTTTCTCAACCATGCTGCTCAAGGCACAGCCCATGCAACGGACCACACCCAAGCCCCAGGTCAACTAGCCGCACGGGCCACGCCTGCTGCCCCAAGCCCCGGGTCAACTAGCCACCCGAAGCAACCCACCAAGGCATGACGGAGACCATGACGATGTCCTTGGCGGGGATGCCCTGCTTCTCGGACAGGTAGGTCTTCACCATGGCGCCCATCATCATCTGGGGGCTCTTGCAGGAGCTGACGAAGGGGATGAGCTCGGGGCTGCGGACCAGCACCAGGGGAAGAGGGCGGGTTAAGTAAGCGAGGTGTTGGTGGCGGCGCGGCTCAGCAGCAGCAGCAAAGGGGGGCGCACACCAGGCCTTTCTAGTGCCAGCAGACCCTCATCAGCGCAGCCGGGACACAGTGCACTTACTATGACTTCTCCATCATGCCGATCCAGCCGGGGCAGCAGCTGGTGAACATGGGCAGCGGCTCGTCGGAGTGCGGGTGCTGCTCGAGGTGCTCCTTGAGGCGGTGCAGCAGCTCCGTGCCCTCCTCCATGATGGTCAGGTCGGCGGCGAACAGCGTGTCAAACACCTGGGGGGTAGCCGTTCATGGGGGTGCAAGGATGTTTGGGAAAGCGGAGATGGGGAGGTGCACAATGGGGTTCAGGATGAGGACGAGTGAGGGGTTGGAGGACGAGAGCGGACAGTAGGTGGGAGAGCCTAAAAGTGTCGGGTGTGTATCCTAACAGGTCATGTGACTTGCGCATGGCGTATACATGGCGAAACCGGCACCTGCCGTACCTGGTCGAAGCCGAGGGCACGCAGGCCAGCGGCAAGCTTGCCGGGCGAGACGGCACCAGGGGCGAGGCCGAATGACTCCGAGATGGCAACGCGGACTGCTGGCGCCACCTGTGCAATCAGAATCTTGCGGCCGCCTTCCTTGGGCTTGTCTGCAATTGGGTTGATCAAGGAAAGGACGACAGGGAGGGCAGGCGTCAGCTCAGGGCCAGGCTTGGCGGTTGGAGCGAAGCGGAGAGGGGACGCTCGGACGAAGCTTTGCGCGCGCGGCGGGGTGAAGAAGGCGGGAAAAAGCCCAGCAAGTGCTGGCAGCTGGCTTAGAAGGTCCAAGGGAAAAACATCAATTTGCATAAAATCACATACTGGTCTTCCACAAGCCAAGTCAACACCGGAAACGCAGGGGCAGTGTGGGAAACTACGGCATCTGTGACAATTCAATCGCGCCGCACCGCCGACTCACCCAGCTCTTCGAGTGCGAGCTTCCAGTGCGGGACGGCATCAGTGGCGGTCGCAGCAACACGAACGGTCGAGCCTGTGCGGAAACACGGCGTGGCACGCGAGGATTCGCACTCCGGAAGGAAATGCAGCAGCCCTTAACGGAATCTTACCACGCACAGGCTGAGACGACGAGACGTTCTGAGGCAGGTTGAAGAACTGGCGCCCACGGCCAGGCAGGACGGGCACCACCGGCGCAGCGTGAGCAGGGGCACTGGTGCGGCGAGCACATGCCACGGCCTGACCCGCGCGCAGCTCGGCAAGCAGACCCAGCGCCATCCTGCGATCTATCCGCAGACACTAGCTTGTGGAAACCAGGCTCGACGAGTCGGGGGCGGGAGTGTTGCGGGTTTGTTCGAGTCGGAATCGAATGTCTACGCGACGAATACTCTTCAGGCGAGTAGTTTTGGGGTTGTTTGCGTGGATTTGTGTGTGTCGGATTGTATAAACGCTGGCGAGGACGCGGGCTGCCTATTTCAAGCCCGGACCGGGAATGGGGCTGCCCTCATTCCGGCAGGTGCTGTACTGCGCCAGCCCACTTGCCGCGACTGTGGGTCCGCTTCAAGAGTATGTAAACGGGTCAGAAAAGGTTTGAACTTAATTATCCGGTGCGGGGGCCGACAGGAGCTGGCTGTCGGAAGAAGCATGCGCTTTTTCCGGGACGTGGAAGCCCAGTTTAAGTTCAGACCGGCACCCCCCACAGCGCCGGTGCCAGCGTGGAATGAGCTCTGAATATCAATTGACAACTGGCCTTGGGCACCGGGAGCACTCGGGCAATTGGCAGTTTCGCGCAGTGCCGACAAGCTACCGTGTCGGCTTCCGGCCTCCGGTACTGGGCTCGGAACAAAGTCATTGCCGTGTCAGTTCAAATTGCCGAACTCGACCAATGGGGGCGAGCGTGCTGCGCAGCGGCAAAAATCGCGGCATCCCGCAGCGTCGGCGTAACGCCGTGGCGTAACGCCCGCACCCCGTCTAACTCCCTGCGCCAGTCCTCGCCTTTGCCAGCCCCTTGCCGCGCTTGCGAACGCATCATAAGTACCGGGCTTGTCGCCACCGCCAGGCAACAGTCAACACCCAGCCTCAGAAACCTGCCCCGGCGTGGAAAGACTTGGAACCCACAATCGCCGCCGTAAGCTCGTGCCGTAGCTGCGTACATTTCGTTGCCCACGCTGCTTGGCTGCACTATTTTCGCAATTCGCGCGTGCGGGGGAGCGAAGTGCACACCAGCGCGACGTTGCCCATACTGCGAGAGGACTGGGGAAGTGGGGATGAGCAAGGGGACTGGGCGGGGGCGGGCCAAGACCAAAGCGAAGTGCTTTCGAAACGCGAACGCGAATATGCGTAATCATGTGTCGTTGTAGTCGCTAGCACTCTATTGGCTAGCGTTTGCTTGATAGGTGCTCTTGATAGCTGACGCGGCTGGACACATGGCTGGTTGTGCCTGTGCAAACCGACCCCGGCTATAGGTGAATAGTGACTAGGGCGGGAACAGATGACATGTGTACAATGACGGCGAGGAATGTACAAGCAACAGGTGTGTCCGGGAGATGAGGTAGTGTCGCAACACCTTCGGCCTCAGACGGAAGATGTGACGGGGACCCAGCCCCCTTTTCCAGCCGCGCTGGAAAGACACCTCTTCTTGTCGCAGTTCGCTTGGCATGGTCCCTCGGAGATTGCATTGGTTACAGGAGGGACCTGCTGACGCAGCTCACGAGCCAGCGAGCACGTACTAGTACGGACGCCCTGCTCTAGACCTCAGGGGCGCGCCACCTGCAGCGCCGACAGCCTACTCTGCGCCTTGGGCTAGTAGGCCTTGCTCCCATGGGAGCGCCACCATCTTCTAAACTCAATCTCCTTCCTCTTCAACTGTAATGAAAGTCGGCTTATTGATCCACATACTCCCGTCTTCCCTTCTTTCAATCCAAGGGTGGCCTGGTGGGATTTCGTCCCACCCCCTTGGCTTGATGCCCAGGCTCACATACGTCTGCAAACGCTCCCAAAAGTCTGCTATAACTTGCGTTTTAATCCTGCTAATCGCTGTTTCTTCTACCTTGCCTTGTTCCCCTCTGGAGGCAAACAATAGCCTCCTACCGTACTCCATGGCAGAGATCGCAGCCAGGCATACAACGTCCCAGATGGGTTGCTGGATAGCCTCGTGTGGCGGTATTACTAGCCACAGATTCTTACGCTCCACTATCAACTCAATTATGTGATCCTCATCACCTATGTCTGTCGCTTCCTGAATATGCAGCCGTAGCGTGCTAGCAATTGTGCACGTGCTGAAATGGTGTGCGCGGTCAGACTGCGCATCCGTCTCGGAGATGGTCCCTCCTGACCTGGGTGCGGGGCACCCTTGCTTGGTCGGACTGTCCCTTCTTTGTAATGTCGCATTCATAATGTAGGGTGTGCATGCCGTGGCAGCATTTTGCCGGCGCAGGTGTGGGATAGGGTTGAGGCGTGAGGCGCAGCAGGGGACTGCCAGCCTTTTTATCCTGAGAGAGCACCTGCACACCTGTGCTGCACACAATCAGCAACGCGCAAGACCATTGGGGGCAGGGGAGGCCCCTGATTAGATTGCATTGGTTACAGGAGGGACCTGCTGACGCAGCTCACGAGCCAGCGAGCACGCACTAGTACGGACGCCCTGCTCTAGACCTCAGGGGGCCGAAATGTAGGGTGTGCATGCCGTGGCAGTATTTTGCCGGCGCAGATGTGGGATAGGGTCATAGGGTTGAGGCGTGATCTGGGCTGGGGTTCGTTGGGAGCATCGGAGGGTTCCGGATGGGTAGGCTACCGGAAGCGCAAGGGTCGCCTACTGGGGCGTGTGGACGGGGATGCGGCAGGGCAAGGCAAGTGGTTCCCTACCCCCAGGCCCCAGCTCAGCCCAGCCCATGCTTTCTGAGACTGGTCACAAAGGAGAAGGACAGGGAAGGGCAGGGGTGGATTCACCGGCACACAACCTGCAACGCAAGCAAGCCGCACACCATGACAGCACCATTCAGCAGTGCTCGTATCTTCCATCTACGCTGTAGAAATTTTCCGCAAATCCGCCGAAGGCGGAGCAATTTTTGGGTGTTTGGGGCAGCACATCCACGGAGCGTAGACGGTTTGGACGGATTTGGCGGTAATCTAGACAGGGAGCGTAGATTAAATGGGGGTTTGGGGGGCGTGCCCCTAGGGAAACGTTTTCGGGCGTCGATGGCGCGGGAGGGGTCATCCACGCTGTGTAGACGCCGGGGGCCTAAAGCCATCTACATGATACGGGCACTGAGCACCAGCCACCCGCACCGCCCACCGATTGCACGAGGGCTTAGCTGTCGGTGACTCCCCGCGAATGCGGACGCCAAGCCTAGGCACTCGACCAGCCGAGCGGGCACAGGGTTGTGAGAAGTAGTCAGCTGGCGGAGACGAGGCACGGAAATCAACACTCACACCCCAACCGCTGTCGGCTCGGGAATCATTGCAGGTGTGTTTGGTTCCAAGGTGCGCGAGCGTGCTATCCTGTCCCCGTAAGTGCCAGTGGCCCGGGCCGTGGCGTCCTTATCAGGCAGGAAAACTCACTTGGCGCAATAAGGCATGTTCATAGCCCCTCAGCCGAGGTGGTTAGCCGGTTAGGTGCCCTGGCACAAAATGTCCACCACTCCCTTCCATTGGGGCTTCACCCCTGCTGCTCGGAATCCGCTGAACGCTCCGAATTGCTCCTTGCGCAGCGCGCAGCCGCGCACCCTAAGGACGTCAGGTACCGGTACCCCTACACCTGTGCTGCGGACCTGGCGCGCGGCCCTGACCAACACGCTGCGGCCTGGGGGCTGGGGCGTCACCACCACGACGACGTTCCACACCTCCCCGACCTGCCGATTGCCACGCACGGACATAGCGCCCGCTCACCGACGCCCCACTCGTGCTAGCAGCCGCCTCCAGGTTCCCGGACGCCCGGTGCGCTCTAGCAGCTCGCCGCTGACAGAATTCAGCAGGATCTTGCTTTCGTCCACGGCCGCCGCATCCCCCCACGCGGGTAAGGGAGCGTGTGACCACCTGTGCCACCTCCACCTGCTCACATCTAAACACATGGCACAGCATCGGACGTTGATTCGGCATGGCTCTGCTAAATGTCTAGCAAGCACAACGCTAATCGTGCTAACGCCTGATTCGCGCGCCCCGAGCATGCGAACTGCGCATCTGCAAACTGCCAACCGGCACGCGCCGCGGGGTACAGCAACTCTGGCTCCGTAGTGCATTTGCACCTTGGGCCGTAACGCCGTATGCGTACTGTGTTTCTGGCATTCTGGAGCAGGGAATTCATCTCTCACTCACGACGCGGCATGGTCCCTGGCACCACCCTGCAGTACCATCGCACCCATCCCCACCGTGACCGTAAGTCCGTAACACAGCACAACACCCCAACTTGGAACATACCTGGGGCACTGGCTACCGCAGCATACACGACGTTCGCGAAGCCATGGCCACAGGAGTGTCCTAGGAAACGCCCCCCCCCCATGGCGGCTGCACACAATTTGTGTGGGCAGTGCCTCACTTCGTTCACCATGAAGTGGGTGGGCGCCCTCGCGCCTGGTCGGCTGCGACTGCGGTCCAATGCACCTGTTGCTGCTTGGGTGGCGCAGCATCCGGCAAAGGCTGTCAGTCCCGCTTGTGAGGTGAGGAATGCGGGTCGCTGCTGCGCGGTGCGGCTTGAATGGCCAGGTGCGTACCTAGTTGGGGACTGGTCAGCGGCGGCCCAGCGTGCACTGCGGTCGGCAAAGCCTGTGCCCGTGCCGTGGTTGCGCTTTTTGGGAAGGGGGACCCAAGAACCAGCGTGTCTGGCTAGCTTGTATGCAATTGAGGTTCGCCATGGATCCAGGGCGGCAGGAGTGAATGACATGACGGGCTTGAGCCCTGAGGTGACAGCCAGCTGGCCAGCCGGACCGAACGCACCGAAATGCCCGAAAGCAGCGGTGTCATGCCAGATAGCTGAGCCAGCGTGGGCTGGAGCATGGGAGACTAGACAAGTAGACAGGCTATGCGACCAGGGGGCGGCGTGTGCCTTGGCTGGTGGCTCCGGAGAGGCCGCCAGCATGACCGCGCCTCCGCCCCTCAGCGCCCCTCATGGTTCCTTCCTTGTGCATTGTCATCTTCCCTTTGCAGAAGAGACGCACGCACCTGGTGTAGGTTGTCGACGCCGCGTTGGTGGTGTCAGGCATTGAACCGGACAGGCCGCCGATGTTAGGACTGGCCAGTGGCTGACCTCAGTGACACGTACCCAACACGTACTTTACACGCGTGCGCGCCTAAAGTGCCTGCAGCCTGCCCCGGACGATAGGCTGCGCTCTTTGCATGCAGTGACAAAATGCATTTTACGTTCTGAAATATGAGGGCGCCAGCCTGTGAGGCGGGGGCGCGCACAAGCCGACCGAGGTCGCTGTTGGTTGCGCTAGTGGGCGACTCGGTCGCCCTTGTAACAGCTTTTGCGCCCAGAACTGAGCTAATGTTTTTTCTTGTTGAATATTTGGGATAAGGGGAATCCCTTTTGACCGGGGAGAGCGACTCATGGGGAGCTTTTCGACGTGGCTGCAATCCTGGAACCGCCGGTCTTAGTCTGTGGCCCCGGCCAGGCACTCTGAGAATAGTAAACTGATACACTCGCATCGCAGTCAGTCTACTTAAGACTATTTACTCGACCAGCTTGCCAAGTTTCGGTTGCACCGCGTAAAAAAGAACACCTTTCAAGCTCCAGGCGAATTTCGCCCCCTCCGACCCTGATTCCTATCTTTAAGAGCCATTGCTAACGATACAACATCAAGGCAGCCGCGGAGGAGGCCCGTGGTGTCCAGGTCAGTGCTGTTGGCGTGGTCCCCCGCAGACGCCGAAGACGAGGCTCCAGCGGGCTTGTGGGCCCAAATTACAGCAATGCATCTAGTGCTGGCCGGCGGGCTCGCTCGAGCAGCTCGAGTGACACGTTGGAACAAAAGGGATTTTGCTCCGGCCACGTCCCCACTCTCCATTCCCGCTCGCAACCTGATCCATGACATATCGCATAGTCGGCTGAACCTCAGCTAGTCGGCGCAGCTGCGGGGGCCTGCGCAAAACCCCAGGCTCGCCTTGCCTGGCTCCTGTTGGAGGCGTACGGGTTGCAGCGGTGTACATTGTGACCGGCCGAGAGGGGTGCAAGGAGTCGGGCGGAGTTGGCCAGGAGTTGGCCAGGACATGCCGACGTCGGCGGCTCGCACGCTCGCACAACGATGTTTGATTTCGCCATCCGCCACATACTTTGTTTTATGCAGGTGGATTTGCTTTGAGCTGGACGACGACGTGCCACGGTGGTGCTGTGTCAGCACGCCGCGCGACCCATTCGCGTTGCGGACTCGGCGCGAGTAGCGAGCGGTACACGTTCCTGCTCCGCGGGCTGACAGCAGTCAGGAGCTGGTAGTCGACACCAGCCGCGCGTCATTTGTCACACAACGCTTGAGCCCCTGTACCGGCGAAGCACAAACGGCGCGCACAGCACCGCTAGCGGCTGCACGCGCGGCGACGTCGGTGGCGTGCCGGAATGGTGTGGGTGTCGACGGACGCCTCAGATGACGCGGCCAGTAGCATAGACTGCGTCAAAGCCAAGCCACTCAAGCGCCGCTGCGCAGGCGGCGGCCTGGGCCGGGCCGGCGGGCTGTCTCGATACTACAGCAGCAAGAGCCAGTCCTTCTCCTCGCTCGAGCTGGTGACCCAATGCACGCCCTATGGCACCTCCTCGCTAGCGCTCGCCAAGCGCCGTTCCAGCTTCGACCTGCAACGGCAAGCAGAAGCAGCGGCGGCGGCGGCTGCAGTAGCGGTGGCCGCGGTGCCAGGCGCAGGCGTGATTGCCAAGAGCTGCAGCGCGCGCCTGGTCGGCGGCAGCAGCAGCCACTACCGCAGCGGCGGCGGCTCGCCGGCGGCGCCGTCCTCGGCGCGCGCGGCGGCGGCGGCGCGGTTTGCCAGCGCCTTTGCGGCGGCGTGCAGCCTGGCCGCGGCGGCGGGGCATGTGCAGGACGGCACCCCGGCCAAGGCGCCAGGGGTGGGCCGCAGCCTGCTTGGCGGCTGCAGCTCGTCAGACGATGACGTTGACCTGCTGCTCAGCGGCGACGGCGAGGCGGACGACGTGGTTGCGCCGGAGCGCCGCTGTGGCAGCGGCGATGCGCTCTGTCACGCGGATGGCCAGGAAGACGAGGGGTGCGAGGGCGAGGAGGGCCCGGACGGGTTTCTGGAGGAGGACGAGGACGGGCTGCTGTGCGGGCCCAGCTCACGGCGCTGCCCCTGCAACGACACCATCTTCACCGACCCCTCCGACGCCGTGCTGTCCCCGGACGCCAGCCCGCCGCTCCAACACCTGTCACTCCAGGCCTACGCAGCGGGCGCAGGCAGCGCCGCCAACAGCCGCGCCGCGGCTATGGCGGCAGCCGCCGCGCTGACGGGGGGCGGCAGCTGCGCCGGCAGCGGCGTTGCCTCTGGCTTGGCGGTGGCACAGCACCAGCTGGCGCTGCAGCAGCAGCTGACGGCGGAGTACTGCAACCGGCTGGCGGCGGTGCTACTGCCGTCGGGCCACTCGGGTGCGGCTTTTGCGGCGGCTTGCGGCAGCAGCAGCTGTAGCAGCGGCGGCTACATGGGAGGCTACGTCGGCCTGCCGCCCATGGCGCCGGCGCCGGCTTCCCGGCCGACGGCGGTGCCGCGCGCGCCACTGCACGCGTTCCGCAGCACCGACTGGGACGGCGGCGCAGCGGCGGCGGCGGCTGGCGCGGGCGCGATCGGTGCATGTGCCGCGGCAGGGGGCGGGCCGCGCATCTGGACCAGCCTCAGCGCCGGTGGCGTGGCGTCTGGGCCGTCCTGCTTCGACAATGCGATCATGCAGCACCAGCAGGATGCCAGGCGCCCGGATGCGCCTTCGTCCTCCGGTGGCGCCGTGATTGGTACCCTGCCGGCCGGCTGCGCCGGCCTGGCGCCTGTGCTCACCGCACCGCCGCACCGCGCATCGGCGCAGCACCCGTCGTGCGCGCTGGCAGGCCTGGCGCTGTCGCAGCCTGGCTCTGGCGACTGGGCCTCCTCGCCGCTGCTGCAGGCGCCGACGTCGGCCTCGTCACCCATCGAGAACGCTGCCGCCACCGCCGCGGCCGCTGGCGGCTCCGCCAACACGCGCACGACGGCGCAGTCCGGCTACTGCGGCCTCGGCCCACAGCACCCGCGGAACAGCCACCACCGGACTGCGCGGCACCACGGCTCGCCGGCTCAGCTGTCGAGCCTTTGGGGCAGCACCGAGAACCTGATTGCATCGCTCTCCTTGTCGGAGCAGCAGCAGCAGCAAGGTGGGCTGCTCCACCACCACAGCGCCAAGCGCCGCGGCCACGGCCGCAGCCTCAGCCACCGCAGCGCGCTGGCGGCAGCGGCTGCTGCAGACGAGCCGTCTGCTGACCCCATGGCAGTGGATGCCCAAGCCTCCTGCTGTATTCCGCAGCACGCCCAGCCGCAGCACCCGCAGATGCTGCACGAACCCCTGCCTGCGTGCCTCGCGTCCGCCTTCTGGAGCGCGGGCGGCGCGGCCGGTGGCTGCCCCTCCGCCTGCGTCTCCATCCCGCCCGCGCACGCAGCGGCTGCGGCAGTGCCTCAGGCGCCGCATGTGGTGGCTGCGCTCTGCCCTTGGGCGCCCTATGGCTCCGCGCCAGCGCATGGCTCAGCGAGCTACCTCAGCAGCACCATCCGCTGAGCTGCATGGGTGTCCCGCATGGTTGCCTGCTGCCTTGCACAAGACGCGTGTGAGGACAGCAAGGTGTGGAGCCGATTGGCCTACGGTAGCAAATTAAGAGGGTTTTTTTAAGTTTGTTTTACATGGAAAGCTGCCGTGCGGACAGCGCGTAACTGACATGTCTGCGTGTTGCTGGAGTGACATGTTGAAGGCTTTGCCTTGAGGTCCGGTTGTTCGAGGGCCGTGTACAACAAGATAACCAACTCGCCCTCAGCAAATCGCCAGGTTGCGGCGTCATGTTCGATCACTAGGTGTTTGGGGTGTAGACAATGTGTGTGTTGGAGGACACAATGTGTGTGTATGTCTTAAATCAGGGACGGGCTCATGATTTTCGTCCGTGCTCGTATCGGCACGCGCGGTGGTCGTGGCCTGGTTGGAGTCCGTTTGTGTCCCCTTCCTGTTGCGGTCTGTGATGTTGTTTGCGCGAGGGTTGCTTAGGGGTGGATTGGGCAGCGGGGGGGAGCACGCGTGCAAAATACAAGCAAGCGCGCGAAGCCCCGCGGCAGTGCCGGTCAGGTGTGGGCGTGCGTGTTGTGTGTGCGTTTGTCTCTGTGTGGGAGAAGAAACAGCCGACCGGCAACCGCGCGCATGCGCGTGCGCGTGAGAGGGAGAGAGAGAGAGAGAGAGAGTAAAAGGACATCTTGTCGTCAAGTCCGAATGTGTAAAGGAGAGAAGGGGGGAGCTGATCCCGCCTCGGCTTTACATCAACAACTGATGACTTGAAAGAGGGGCGGCGACGATGGTGGAATTGGCCCGAAAGGCATTGCACTGCGCCCAAGTAGCTAAGGATTCCGTGAGGGTCCGATACAATTGAGCACTGTTTCCTTATTCGATGACAGCGGAGCGTGATGCTTCGTCTCCGACTTTTGTCGCTTGCCACGTTTGTATGTGTGTGTCGGAGCGCACAAGGATGTGTGTGTGTGTGCAGGGTTTGGAAGCGAGGGGGTGATGACAAAGAGAGAGTAGGCATACAGGCAAATGCGGGGGCCGGGACTTCGGAAACCCCCTGCGGATCGCCAGCAGCGCACACGTCAGCACAGCTCCGCGTGGCGTGTTGGCCGCGTAAGGTGTGCGTGCGCGGTGCATCGTGCATCGTGCACCGTGCATCGCCAGGCCTGCTGCGAGCGGCCGTGGCGCCAGCAGACGCAACGAGGGAAGTGTGGTGCGTATGAGATATAGTTCGGCTCTCGTCAAAAGCGAATGCAGGGGGGGCGCAGACAAACGCAAGAGATACTTGGGGTGCTGTTGAACGCATGGATGCTGAGGGCGCAGCTCTGTTTGTGCGACTTTGGTTACATCAAATAAGTACAGCCAGTCTGTGCGGGGGAATAAGCGTTTCGTGTTGGATTGTATGCGCACAATTGGCTAGGGAATTACGTAGTAGCTCCGTGAATAGGGTAGTGTGGGTGCCTGTGTGCTGCAATATGGTCCAGCGTACCATTTGACGGGTGGATTGGCAAAGCTGACGTGAGGGCTATTGCCAACATATTAATAGCAGCGTGCCTGTGCATGCGTGCGTATGTGCGTGACTGCATTGACCGCTGCGGGCGGAGGCGGACGGGTAGCCAGGGCGTGGGCGCTGGCCCGCCCCGAATCAAGCACTGACCGTCTGGCATGAAAGTATTCAATGTCAAGAATGAAGCCACGGCAATAGTAAGCCTGGATAAGGCTGCGCGACTGCGCAACTGAGACTGTAAACTGCCTCCGTACAAGCTCTCATGTAGTCGCTTGCAAAATTGCGTCGGCCGACGCTTGCGTCCTACAGAAGCAAGAGAGGGCACACTGCTACCGCAGCTGTCTGGGCAGGCTGACAGCACCAGCACCACGCGTGGCACCTCGCATGTGACCTACCGGCAACCGCTTCTGAACCAGTCGGCAGTCGATGCGTCTCACGCGGTGTGGCGTCGCATGTGTCTGTCTGGTGCAATAGCCTGGCCGGGCGCCCGGCGCGTGAGGACTGCGTGTCAGCAAGCTGCGGCAGCCAGCCAGCGCGCATCGGTACAATAACCGCGTCGCACAGCCACAACTCTCTGTCTTTGTTGTCGCGTAAGCGCTTTGCTGTCACCACCGGGGCATTCCAACTCTCGTTCCTTGCCCTGGTCCTGCCATCGCTTCTGAACCAGGCAATGCCACCGCCCCCCCCTCAGACGGCAATCCCGTGAGCTCTGCATGTTAGGCTTGGTCTGATATTTACAACTCCCGCCTCTCCCCCGAGGGGACGAGGCGATGCGGGGGATGCCATGTAACCCAGCAGCCCCAGCAGCCCCAGCAGCAGCCGCGCCCACGAGCCCACCATCGCACGTGCGCCGCAGTGCCCGTATCATGTAGATGGCTTCTGGCCCCCGGCGTCTACACAGCGTAGATGACCCCTCCCGCGCCATCTACGCCCCGAAAAATTTTCCTAGGGGCACGCCCCCAAAATCCCCAGACCATATACGCTCCCTGTCTAAAATACCGCCAAATCCGCCCAAAACGTCTACGCTCCGTAGATGCGTGGCCCCAAACCCCAAAATGTTTTCTCCGCCTTCGGCGGATTTGGGGCAAATTTCTACAGCGTAGATGGAAGATACGGGCACTGACGTGCGGTACGCGGTACGCAGCGCTGTGCGCTGGTGTGTGTCCGCCCGGCCGCCACCCCCATCACCGCATCCTGGGGGCCTCGGGGGACGAAAGCCCAGCGCCGCGTGGCGGGCAGCACGCGGCGGATGTGCGTGCGCCATAGGCAGCCGCCTGGGGGGGGGGCGGACAGGCCATGAGGCCCGGCGTTATAGCATGTCAAACGCAAGCGCGACGAAAGGGGGCTACAGAAACAGCGCGGAGGACCTGGGGGGCAAGCTTGGGGAGGACCGAGGACGCCCATCCGTGCATGCATCCGCGTCTCACCCCGCTCTGCCCGCAGTGCATTAGTCAGCGAGGGCTCCGGAAAACGCTAGTGACGAACTGACGATACAAATCAGTAGGGCGCACGATTGCGCTAGGCGCTGAAAGGGATGTCCGCGTGTCGTGGGATGCGCGGCGGTTGGGGCCTCATGGAGTCCTCGGTGTGGCAATCCATCAATGGAGACGGGGACCTGTTGCCCTGTGTGTATGTTATGCTCACAATGATGGCTTCATACTAAGCTTTGGGCTTGGTGACCTCCAACTCTTCTCTACTCGCTAACTACAGCCTGCCCCCAGACCAATTCTTATACATCGTATTCTTATACACTGACCTGCAAAATTGAATATATACGCCTTAGTATTTTACATCAATAAAGCTTTCAGCGTGAACCAGTGGCATGCGCACGAGGAGTCCGCCGTTAAGCCAGCCGTGAGGCACTTACATAGTCAATGTGTAACCATGCAAGTCTATTTCGACGAGGACTGGGAGCTGAGGCGCGGCTGCGACCTGGAAAAACTGGCCGATGACAGGTAAGGCGCTGCGCCACGAAGAGCGTGTCCAAATCTGCAATTACAATAGACTTGCCTAACAATGCGCTGATGGTAACTGCGTGCAGGTCCGAACGTTCAGACAATGGCAGCCCGGTTTCGTCGCTCAATTGGCCTCTTGGTTTGCCTGCTTGGTGCTTTGTCATCGGCGCTAAGCAGGACACGACCTCCACCATCCCCACCCAAAAGCGGTGTGTTGGCCGGACGCAGACTCCGGGCGGAGGGGTGGGGGAGTGGGCAAGGGCAAGGCCAGGGGCAGGGCCGTTGGCATGGGCTTTGGGCTTGGTGGTCTCTTGCGCTGACGCTTGCCTGCAATCATGCCCGCAACAGGCATGCCGTACCTCAGCTCATGGATGCCTTGCGGCTCCACCAACCTGCCCTACACGTCGGAGCAGGAGGCAGCGGACTTGGCCCTGGCGGGGCAGTTCAAGCTGGAGGGTAAGCAGGCGAAGAGCACGGCCAGGGGCAGGGGCAGGGCCAGGGAGCGACAAAGGCATGCGGGGGATCAGGGATGCGGCATGATCGTGTCAGCGGCCAGGGGGGTCAGGTTTGGCACTCGTCCTCGGAGAATTACAGTGAGGTGCGCAGGAGCCCACAGGGTGGGCGCAATTGCCTGCAGTAGCACAAGGACACTGTGACTTCGCCTGTGGCGCCGCCTTTCTTTATCTGCTATCAAACACGGAACACACCTGCGGTGTTACCACAAACCTCTGGGCACTCTGGGCTTGCCACGTGCAGGGTTTGAGGCACGCGCGGGGTACTTCATCGAGGCGCTTGCGGCCGTGTACGCTGGGGGCCGGCGGCGCAGCGGGGGCTGGAACGTGTCGGCTGAGCCGGCCAACGCGACCCTGTCATGGAATGGCGACTTTCTCGTGCTCTCCGTGGCTCTGTGCTGCCATCCAGTACTGCAGAGCAATGAGAGCGCCGTGCAGCAGCTGAGCTTCGAGGTAGTGTACGGCAGTCACAGCGGCAGTACCGGCAAGCTGGGCGGGGGCAGCTGTGACGATTACCGGGGCATGGTCAGCATGGATCCGGGCGAGCAGTTGGCGGGTATCGCCGTGCGCATGGGCGGCTCTGGCACAAACACATGGGTGGCGCAGATCGGCCTGATTGTATCGGGTGAGTTTGTTGGGCACAAGTGCATGCTGCAGGCAGGAGTACGGTTACGGCAGTCCAAGGGTGCACGCATGGATGCTAATTGCTCACCAGCAGGTACCGGTAGCCAATGGATGCAAAACGACAAACAACAGCATGTGATGATTGCATTGACTGCCCACGTGTGAATGCAGGTGTGCCCCAGCCACCACCGCCACCGCCGCCGCCACCTTACGCCGTGTGGTCAGACGTGTCGGCACCGCCAATAGCTTGGGAAGTGCAGCCCCCGCCTATGGTGGATGAGGGGGAACCGGGCATGCCACCTCCTCCACCTGCTGGCGATGCGGCCGGTGGTATAGGTGGAGGCAGCAGCAACAACCCAACACCCCTGCCACCACCACTGGTGGCAGGGCCAGGGCCAGAAGGTTGGTTGCCATAAAGCTACACTTGTCGCACACACAACGAATCTGGGACATTGACATCATCTTCTCTGCCCTCGGCAGGAACTATGATGGAGCCTATCATGGCTGTCGCCATATCCGCGGGACAAACCTTCACATGCGCACTGGCTGAGACAGGGGCCGTCATGTGCTGGGGGTGAGTGTTGACACAGAAAACGTGTAGCGCCAGCGGACTAGTTCATTGGCCACTGGGAACTTGTCTGCTGGGTGCTAGCACCTAATGCGCAGCAGCCGGACCGCCGTGTCCGTGCATAGCATAATTGACTGTGACGAATAACTGACAATGAAATCACCACTTTGTGGGTCCACAGCGACAACAGCTTTGGCCAGCTGGGCTACCCAACCAGCGCCCTGCCGTACAGCACTGCCCCCAAGCCGCTGCCTCTGCCCTCGGCGGCGGCGGCACTGGCGATTGGGGACTCGGTGGCCTGCGCCATCCTGGCGGCGGATGGCTCACTGCGCTGCTTTGGCCGCCAGGCCAGCCTGATGCTCCCGGCAGAGGGCTGGCTGCCAGCCGGCGGCGAGCGTGTGGCCTCGGCGGTGTTCAGCAGCGTAGACGTGACATCCAACACAGCATTGTGCGTGCTGCTGGCGCCCAGCGGCCGCGTCGTGTGCAGAGAGTGAGTGTCCCGCCCGTGGAGCCGCTGGCCGGGGTTGCATCCGCACGCACACTGTTGTGGGGGATGCTTCCGAGCTTCGCCACTGCCCCACCTGCCTGACGTCCCACCCACCCATCCACCCCTTTGCGCCCAACCATGTGCCCGCAGCCCTTTCACCGCGGACCCGCCCATCAACGCCCAGCTCGCACGGCTGGGCCCCGCGTCGCAACTGGCCGCATCCAACGCCTACATCTGCGGCACCTTCTCGGCCTCGCTGTTCTGCTGGCGCTACGTGAGCCGCGGCTTCGTCAACCCGCGGGTCTTCAACCTGGGCTCACTGGACGTGGAGGGCATCGCACTGGCATTCCAGCACGGCTGCGCCCTTGTGCAGCAGGGCCGCGTCAAGTGCTTTGGCATTAATGATGACGGCGAGCTGGGGTACGGTGACACCGCCCTGCGGCAGCCAGAGGCGCTGGGCACGCTCTTCCCGGACGTGGACCTGGGCCCCGGGCTGCGGGCCGTGGCACTGGCGCTGGGCTGGGCCCACACCTGCGCGCTCTGCAACATGACGGCGGGCGGCGGCGGCTCTCTTGTGGTCAAGTGCTGGGGGTGAGTGTGAAATGCCGAAGAGTGCGTGAAGGAGCAACTACGGTCGTGCCGCATGCCTGCACGTCATTGACTCATGCATGCTCATCTTGCCGGCGACCTTCATGATGCTGGCATCGACCTTCTGGCCCTGCCCCCTACACCCCAGTTTCGCTTGGGTTTAGATTGGGCTGGTGTTTACAAGACACACACACACACACACACACACACACACACACACACACACACACACACACACACACACACACACGCCCGGCCACTCAGGTACAATACGGATGGCCGCCTGGGACTTGGGGACACCGCGGCGCGTGGCAACCAGCCGGGCACCATGGGTGTCGATCTGCCCGCTGTCGACTTTGGCAGTCGCCGCTCACCCACCGCCATTGCGTCTGGCTCCGGGCACACGTGTGCGCTGCTGCAGCCAGGCGGGCAGGTGGTGTGCTGGGGCAGCAACCACGCCCACCAGCTGCCCGGCGTGACGCAGCCGTGGCTGGGCACGCAGCCGTCAGACATGGGCATGGCACTGCACGCCATCAGTTTTGGTGTGCGGACAACAGGCGAGCAGCTGCCGCCGCCACCGCTGCCTCTTCCCTCGGGTGCGTACTTGGCTAGCTCGCTCGGCGGGTAGTGTCTGCTGGCCTTTCTGCCATGCTGTCGTTCATGAACGGGCGCGCCCATTGCTGATGTGACTCGTCCGAAACGACCATGCACTCATCATGTCATGTCCTATTGTGTTATTGTGTTCCGCGCAGATGATGGACCACCACCAGCGCCACCACAGCAGCCCCAGCCTGCCCAACCGGAGCGCCGGTGCTCCTTTGTCCTCCACAAAAATGCCACGTCGGGGCCGCCCTCAGCGGCCCTGACATGCTGGGCCGTGGGCAGCGCCTCTGCCGCCGCAGGCGCAGGAACAGGAGCAGGCAATTCTAGTGACTCGCTGCTTACAGTGTCTGTTGGGCGGGACTTGCTGCTGCTCCTCAACCGCAGCAGCAGCGGCGTCCGCCTGGTGGTGCGGGCGCCGGCGTACCCGCTGGTCATGAAGGACGGGGCAGGGCAGCCGCTCATCCCCTCGTCGGAGCCCGACTTTGGGATCACGTTTCATGATGTTGAACGGTTGCATCTCTTGAATAGCTCCATTGATGGGGTCGAACTCAGCCCGGCGGGGCCCTTGGTCCAGTGTTTGAACTGTTCCGTGGTCGTTTTCACCAATGTCACTTTGCGGAGGCTCAGTGGGGTGGAGCCGAAGTGGTATGGGAATGACGAGGGCCCGGCGCGATATGTGGATGGCACGGTCATACCCGAGGCCTTGGCCGACATGCCAACGGCAGAATTTGCGCCCGCCGGCACGGTGCAGACCTACTTCTACCCACGCCACGTCGTGCACGGCGCTGTGCACCTGACGGGTGTCGTGAGCGCAAGCCTTCAGGGCTTCCATTGCCACCAGGTGGAAAACGCGCACGGGTGGGCCTGCGCGTATGTGGAGGCTGGGACGGTCGCACGGGCGACGCTGGACGTGTCGCGCAGCAGCTTCATTGCCGCAGCCGTGGCGTGGGGCGGCGCCTATGGGTCCGTGTCGGGGGCCGGGCTAGCAGTCATGAACAACATTAACCGGCAGCCCCGAGTCCTGGGGCACGGCGCGTTGCTGCTGGACGCGAGCGCCGCTTTTTCGGTGGACGTCCGGCTCCGGCGGGTGCACGGGCTGGGCCTGCAGAGCAACGGCAAGGGCGCGTTCCTGTCGGTGATTGGCGCGGCCCGCGGCTCGCTGTTGCTGGATGGCACCAAGCTGGAGGGCATGTTTGGGGTGTCCATGTTTGTCGGGGGCTCGCTCACGTCTGTGGTGCTGCGGAACACGCTGGCCACGCGGCTGAACGCCACGTACTATGCGAACACCTTTCTTGACGCGCTGGGGTATGGTCTTGATTACTGGGGCCGCCAACCCTCGGATGGGGGTCTGATGCTCGTGCAGGGAGGGCTGGGCTCGTTTGAGGTGATCAACAGCTCAGTGACGTTCGGCAGAGCCACGCGCGGAGGCGTGCTGTTCGCTTCGTATGTCGAGCGCTTTGCGGTGCGGGACGGCAGTGCCCTGAAACGGAACACTGCGGTTTCTTCGGGCGGGTGTTTCTATGTGAACGGGACGGCCGCAGCCACAGACGTCTTGCCCGCGCCGGGCGTGGCCGTGGCGGCGGTGGAGGTGGCGCGGAGCACTGTCGAGCGCAACGTGGCCCTCACTGGGCACGGCGGCCTGCTGGCGGCCAGGATGGGCGTGTCCTCCGTGGCCGTGACAGACGGCAGCGTCATTCGCTCCAATCGCGCCAGATCTTCTGGAGGCGTGCTGTATGTGGGTGGCAGTGTGGGCGTGTCGGTTGATGGCGCCAGTCTGGTTGCTGACAATATGGCATTCAGTGAGTCCGGCGGAGTCTTGTACTCGGCCGGCAGCGTCACGCTGGCCATGCGCGGCGCGGCCCGGATGGAGCGCAACATCGCGCGCAAGGATGGCGGCGCGGTGTTCAGCGGCGCCGCGACGGAGCTGCTGCTGGATGGCGGCGCCGCCCTGGCGAGCAACATCGCCTTGAATGGCTCAGGCGGGGCGGTCGCCTGCGACAGCTGCCGGCTGCGGGCGCAGACGGGCGCTGCGCTGAGCAACAATTCCGCCGCTCATTTTGGCGGCGCGCTGTTCTGCCGGCGGCCGCTGGGCGTCCTGGAGCTGCGCGGCGGGGCGCAGGTGGTGGCCAACTCCGCGGGCGATGGTAACGACGGCGGCGGCGGCGACGGCGGCGCCATCTACCTGGAGCAGAGCGGCGCGCTGCTGGCGACCTCGTCCGCGCTGCTGTCCGCCAACGCCGCGGCTCAGAGGGGCGGCGCGATCTTCTGCGGCCAGTCGCTGGAGCTCACGCTGGCGGCCGGCAGCACGGCGGAGCTCAACACCGCCGGCAGCCGCGGCGGGGTGGCGTTCGCGCAGCGCGACCTGCCGCGGCTCACGGTGGCGGGCGGCAGCGCTGTGGTGGGCAACAGCGCCAAGTGGGGCGGAGCCTTTGCCTGCGAGGGTGCCGCCGGCAGCGTGACGGTGGCGTCCAGCACGGTCTCGCGGAACGAAGCGACTCAGGGGGCTGGCGGCGCGCTGTGGCTCTTCTCTCGCCTGGGCAGCCTGCTGGTGGACAGCGCCAGCACCGTCGCCAACAACACCGCGGCCAGCGACGGCGGCTTCGCTTGGGTCGCGAGCACAGCAGACCTGATCGCCGTGGCGGGCGGCAGCCGCGTGAACGGCAACGTGGCGCGTAAGGGCAGCGGCGGCGCTTTCGCGGTGCTGGAGGCCGTGGCCCTGGTGCGGGTGCAGGCGTCCAGCGCCACTGGCAATCGAGCCGGCGCCGCGGGCGGCCTGTTGCACGCCCCAGCTGGCATTGTCGAGGCGCAAATTTTGGACGGCAGCTGGCTGGGGCACAACTGGGCCGGCTCGGACGGGGGCGCCATCTTCGCATCCGGCATAACGCGCCAGGTTAGTGTCAGTCGCAGCTCGCTGGTCGGCAATGCCGCTCGCGGCGGGGGAGGGGCTCTGTACGTCAGCGGCAAACTCTCGCAGCTGAGCATGGGGAATGGCACCCTGCTGCAAGGGAACCGGGCGGAGGCCGGCGCAGGAGGCGCCGTGTTTGTGGGCGGCAGCGCAGACGTGGTGGCAGTGCAGGGCGCGGAGGTGCAGGCCAATGTCGCCGCAAGTGAGGGGGGCGCGCTCTACCTGTTGGACGTCCAGCTTGTGACGCTGGCCAACGCGTCCTTCAGCAGCAACACGGCTGCCAGCGGCTCGGGGGGCGCGCTGCGGGCCTATGTGACTCAGCGGCTGGAGGTTGCCAACTGCACCCTCACCGGGAATGCCGCAGCCGCAGCCGGCGGCTGGGCCGCGGTCACGGTGACCGCGGCGGCGGCCAGTGTGGCGGTCGCAGACACGGCCGCCGCCAACAACTCGGCGTCAGCAGGCAGCGGGGGCGTGCTGTGGCTCCGTGGTGCGGCCGGCGGTAACGCCAGCCTGGCAGTCACAGGGTCAACCCTGGAGCGCAACTCTGCGGGCGCCCGCGGAGGCGCCATAGCCACTTCAGCAGCTGGTGTGGATGTGTCAGCCTCCGCCTTTGTCGGGAACAGGGCAGCAACTGGCGGCGCCATCCATGTCGATTTGGACGGGTCGCCACCACTGCCGCCTCCTAACCCGGGCCTTACCGCCGCAGCAGCAGCTCGGCCGCGACACCCGGCGTGCGCTGACGCTGTTGCTGCGGTGGCGAATACGGCTGGCCAAGCACTCCCGGCCACTTTCCAATGCATTGGCGCCAGCAGCAGCGGCGGCAGCGGCGGCAGTAATGTGCAGCGGCAGCAGTACAGCGCAGTGGTGTCCTGCAGTTGTTTCCTGGGCAATAACGCCTCCCAGTCAGGCGGCGCGGTGGCCTTCGTGATGACCGCAGGCTACCCGCCGCCGCAGCAGCTACAGCCGCAGCAGCCCGTTGGTGGCAGCAGCAGTGGGCTGGGCGGCGGCGGGTTGGGCAGCGGGCGCCTCATTGGAATGGCCTCCAGCGCATTGGTCGCCAATCATGCTGGGCAGGCAGGCGGGGCCATCTCGCTTGTGCTTGTGCAGGACAGCACCAGTGGGAATGCTGCAATGATGCCGCCCCTGCAGTCTCCAGTCGAGCTGCTCTTGATCAGCAGCCTCGCAAGGGACAACCACGCCAGTGGTGGCAGCAGCAGTAGTGCGGCGGCGCAGAGTTGCGGCGGGGCTTTGCACCTGGAGGGGCGGGGCCTTGGCCTGCGCGTCAGTGATGGCGCCAGCCTGGATTCAAACAGCGCCGTGCTCGGCGGCGCGCTGTGCGCACGCAGCGTTTCGCGCCTGGTCGTGGTGAACTCAACCGTAGTGGGTAATCAGGCCCAAGCCGGCGCTGGCTTCTTCGTGGACGGCGGCAGCAGCAGTAGCAGCAGTAGCAGCAGTAGCAGCAGTAGCACCGGTCGCGACGGCGACAGTGCGACCATCATGCTGGTTGCCCATACGGCCTTTCCAGGCAACAACGCCTCGCTGGATCCGTCGTCCTCATCGCCATATTCATCCAAGCTGTCCGGCCGTGGCGGCGCGCTACTGTTGCAGGGCGGGGTCGTGGCGGCGCTGGTGGATGCGGATATGCACGGTAGCGCCGCTGCGGTGGCTGGGTCCGGCGTGGCGAGCTTTCAGGACATGCGGTCGTGCAGCGGCAGCAGTAGCAGCGCTGGTGGCAGCAGTAGCCGTATCAGCAGCAGCAGTGATCAGGCGGCGGCGGGGCCTTCCAATGGTGGTGGCGGTGACCCGGGGAGCACAACGCTTCGCACGCTGGAGTCCGCGGCTGCAGCACAGTGCTGGTTGCTGAGCTTGGTGCAGCTGCAGCAGCTTCGGCCTGGGCTGGAGGGCCAGCGGGCCATCGCCACCGCTGCTGCGGCCGCGGTTGATGCGGGGCCGGCCTCGGCGGCTCAAGCGCTGCTGCTGACGGCAGAGGAGGTGGCGCCCCTCAGCCAGAGGCTGCTTTGGTTTGATGATCCGCAGGCCAGCTCGCTGGCGGCGGACTGCGCGCCCGCTGCTGTGGAGCAGCAGCAGGGCGACTCCGTGCCATCTGCTGCCGACAACAGCACCGCCGCCTTCATACAGCTTGCGCTTGCGCAGTACACGGCCGACGCGGGTGATGTGGCCGCCGGCGGGCGGCAGCCCTACTTCGGGGCGAGCTGCACCGCTGCTGCTGGCGGCAGTGGCGCGGACGGGTCCCTTGCAGGCGGCAGCAGCAGTGGCCGCGCGAGCCTGGCTTTCGAGCGCCTGGTGGCGCTTCCGCCCTCCCGCATGCAGCTGCACATCAACGCGGAGCCACATGACGGCGCTCCAGCCGAGCCGCCTGTGGTGTGGCGGCCGGGGGCCTCGGCGCGACTGCGGGTCACGCTGCTCGACGTCTGGGGCCGGCAAGTGCGAGGTAGGGCCTGGTGGCACCGTGTGCCTGCTGCGACCCTGTTCAGATAGGGCGGTGTGCTCGCTTTGCATGCTGATTACCGCACCCTCATTCCGTACCTAGCAGCTACGGCAGCAGCCGTCACACACGGCCCTGTGTCGTACGTGTGCACGCAGAGCACTCCCCCGCCACCGTGGTTCTGGGTCTGGAGCCGCAGAGCTGGGCGGCGCTGCAGCTGGCGCCACTGGAGCCGGCGCTCACGGCCGGCGTGGCGGAGTGGTCGTCCGTGGTCACAACGGGCTGGACCGGGCGGGGCTACACGCTGGGAGTCGCCCTGAGGTCCGAGGACCCAAGGCTGGCGCAGGTGAGGATGCTGCTGCGGCGCTGGGGTGCTGCTGCTGGCATGCGCACTGCTGGGAGCCGGTACCCAGCTTGCAAACAAAGCACACGCGGTGATGACACTGCTGACCTCAGTTCCTTCAACATGCTGCCCCATCACAACGTGCCTGATCGTGCCTTCACCACCTACCTCCCTTGCTCTTCCCGCAGCTGCCGTCCCTGGTGCTGAACATGACCCTGGCCGCATGCAAGCCAGGGGAGGAGCTGGTGCTGGGCGACGGAGAAGCGACAGCAGGGGGAGAGGGAGGCGACAGCAGCCTGGCGGGCGGCCAGCAGCTGCTGCAGCTGCAGACGGCCAAGGCACGGAGCGTGTGCCGCGCCTGCCGGCAGCAGCAGTTCACGCTCTGGCGTGACCCCAGGCCTCAGGCCGAGGCGCCCTGCTGTCTGCTGCCGCCGCTGCCCACCATCAGCCCGCCCGGCGACACGGCCAACGCCTCTTCCGCCGCTGTGCCAGGAGCGGCTGCTGCTGCTGCTGCTGAGGCTGTGGCCCTGGCTGCCGACGCGACCTGCCGCATGTGCCCGCCCAACGCATTCTGCCTGGGCGGCGCGGTGGTGGTCCCCACCCTGGGCTTCTGGGCCTCATCGCCCATGAGGTGAGCAGTGGGGAATGCGGGGCCGGTGGCGGGCTCAGGGCCGGCGGCGCCGACCCAAGTTGCAGCTTGCTACCATAGTTCGGTAGTCATCCCGCAACCCTCCTCTGCGCACGCATCTCCTGATCACGGCCAATCAACATGTCCATCCTCGGCCGGCATGTACCAAAACGGGTTTCCATTGACTGGACAAACCCGGGTCCCATATTAGCGTTGACGATCTTGACAACCCCCTTCTCCCCCTCCCCTGCCTCGCCCATTGCAGCACTGAAATGCACCGCTGCCTCAACCCGGACGCATGCGCGCCGCCCGCGAATGGCCTGGCCGCGGGGCTTGCGGCTGCAGCGAGCCGCATCCGTGAGGCGCAGCAGGATGGCAGCGGCGTGAACGGCGTGCTTGCCGCGTGCCAGGAGGCCTGGTATGCCAGCAGCGCGGCCTTGGCCGCCGCCCCTGGCGCCGGCGCCGCCGCAGCAGCAACAGGGGCAGGCGCCGTGCTCCTGCCGGATGGTGGCGGGCCCGCCGCGCCTGCTGCTGCATCGGTGGTCAGCACTGCAGCCAGCGCTGCCAGCAGCAACGCCAGCAGCAACGCCAGCAGCGGGGGCCTGCTGTGCCTGCTGGCGGGCGTGCCGGACGACAGCCCGTTATCGTACATGGCCCGCCAGTGCGCGGAGGGCTACACCGGGCGGCTGTGCGCCGCCTGCGAGGGCGGCCGCTACCTCACCGCCGACTTCGCGTGCGCGCACTGCCCCAGCCCCGCCGCCACCGCCGTGCTGGAGGTGGTGGCAGTGCTGGCGAACACGGCGCTCATCGTGGGGTCGGTGTGGGGCGCGCTGTCGGAGGACTACACACGCGGCGGCGGCGGCGGCGAGCACGGCGGCGGCGGTGGAGGCAAGCACGGCGGCGGCGGCGGCGGCCGGGCCGAGCCGGTGGGGCTGGTGGACAAGCTCAAGGTGCTGGTGGTGCACATGCAGTACCTGGTGAGGGGGCACTGCGCTGGCGTGCGTGTGCGTGTGCGGTGTGTCGCCAGCCAGCGGCCGCCCCAGCCGCCCCAGTCCATCATTCCATGTCCTCTGCACGCACACTATGTATGCGTTCATGTCCTCGCCACGCACGCACATGTGCTTCTGCGACATACAGGTGATCATCACGCGCCTCAACCTGGGATGGCCGCCCATCATCGGCCGCTTCCAGTCGGTGCTGGGCGCCGTCACGGGCGTGGGCGACCTGTTCGCCTTCGCGCCCGGCTGCCTCATGCCCGACACCGCCAGCGCGGCGGCGCGCTTCCAGGCGCAGGTGTTCGGGTCGCTTGCGTCGCCCCTCGTTGCGGCAGCGCTGGCCCTCGGGCTGTGGGCCTTGAGGTGGGCCGCGACAATCCGAAAACATAGGCCGCACAGGACAGACGGGATTGACAGACGGGCAGTGTGTGCCCGCCGCTCAGCAGGAGCCACCAACTGTTGGTGCATCTGCCAATCGACCTCTTTCTGGTGTTTGGGTGTGTGGTGCTCGCTGCCCGCGTACAGGTTCGTGTGTTTCAACCAAGCCGTCATGCGGCGTAGCCAGCCGCTGCGTTCGCACCGCGGCACCGCTGGTGCGGCCACCAGCGGTGGGAGCAGCCTGCAGCTGGATGATGGCAAGGGGGCTGCTGTAGCGGCCGCCCAAGCAAACAGCAGGGGGCTGCCCTCCCCAGTCGCGGCAGACGACCCAACCACGGCGGCGGCAGCGGGCTCCGTGACTGCCGCGGGCGAGCGCCCGGGCTCGAGCGCCAGCATGGGCAGCTCATCAGCGCACAGCAGCCGTGAGTCGCCCTCGTCGCCGCAGGTGCTGCCTGCAGCTGCTGAAGCTGCCGCCTCATCATCAGGGCGCGCGGGCCGTGGCGGCGGCGGGACGGCGACGACGGTCATCCGGCGGCTGGTGTCGCGCATGCGCGTGCAGCCGTCGGCGCTCACGCCGCGTGCCAGCATCATCCACCTGGACCAGGTGGGTACGGTAGATAGGTGTGGGGCATGGGCCGTCGGGGCTGGGGGCGGCGCAGGCGTACAGGGTTCTGCCGACATGCATGAATGCCCAGCCGGCGAAGTGGAAGTGGAAGGGCCTGAGCGTGTGGTCAGCTGGATGCGGCCGCGAGGTTTCAAAGCACCGTCGCCGTGTGTACGTGCATGCGCGTGTGTGGTGTGTGGTGTGTGTTCCTGCTGCTGTGCAGGCAATGCCCCTGCAGCGGCAGCTTCTGGTGGTCCTCCTCATGAGCGGTGAGCGAGGCATGAGTGAGCGAGTGAACACGCGCCGGCGGCGGGGCCGCAACCCCACGGTTGGCGACTTGCGTTGGCGCAACCCTGCGATTGTGCAGCCCGCCGGCTGTAGTGCAGCCCGCCGGCCGCAAGAGACCCAAGCGATAGGCCAACGCGGTGATGGTTGCATCCTACCGGTAGTATCTGAGGACCCTTGCCGACCCTGCTACTGCCACCATCCTACTGCCCCTACCCGCCTGCCATGCCCGTACGTATGTGTTTACACGCGCAGCTTTCATCCTGTACCCCTCCCTGGTGCAAGTGTCGCTCTCCATGTTCGCCTGCCGCCGACTGGACAGCGGCACGGGCCCCTACGCCCAGTTCCAGAGGGCCACCTGGGCCTACGGGTACTGGGTCCGCAACATGCAAATGGTGCGCGATTTCTTGCCTCATCAGCGCCTCAAAACACTTCCCAACAGATTCCAAACAAGTTTGGCGGCGTAGAGCCCAACTGAGCGTTTTTGCCCCATTGGTGCCTCCACATTTGCCCCAGGCAACAGCTTGTAGGTTGGATTTAGCTTGGGATGGTGTTCACAACCCCCCCTCCCGGTGCATTCGTTTGCAGGAGTGTTACACGTCAACGCACCTGGCGCTGTACGTGCCCGTGGGGATCGTCTGTGTGTTGCTCTTCTGCGTGCTGCCGCCCGCGGCGCTCTTCGTCCTGCTGTGGCGCAAGCGCCACAGGCTGACCGAGACACGGACGCAGATGCAGTACGGCTTTGTTTACCGCCGGTACAGGTGCGCGATCGAGAGAAGCCTCCCGGCACATGTTGCAGCGGTTGGAGTAATAAACACGCAGGAGTTCGGTCACCGCCGCCAGCAACACTCACAACACGCAGGCGCCCAAAGGCCCATGAAAGGTGATGCCCCTGTTCCTTCCCTCCTGCCCCCCACAGGCCGCGGTGGTACTACTTCGAGTCGGTCCTGCAGCTGGAGACGCTGGCGCTGGTGCTGGCGGACGTCTTCACACGCGCCATCCTCGCGCACCAGCAGGTGCGTGGGTTTGGTGGGTTCCGCTGGGCCGGTGCACCCGCCGGGCCTGCTCCACGAGGACCGACTACCGTATGCGATGTAAAATTTGCAAATTTTGCAATCAGTGTGCCATGGGATGCAAAGGATGTACCGTACGTGTGGTGACGCACTTCACGCCCGCGTCCGCCCGCGCGCGCCCGCAGGCGCTCCTGCTGCTGGCGGTGCTGCTCCTGATCGGCGTGGTGAACATCAGCTGCAGCCCGCTGCGCACGCGGATGCTGACGCTCATGGAGTTCTTGTCGTGAGTCACACGACGTGCGGGCACTTTACTTGCAAGTGCATGTGTGCCGGCCAGCGAGAACCACTTCTCATCACAATCGTATGCTGCCGGCGCTGAAGCCTTGAAAACATCCGTGACCGCAGGCTCATGACGCTGTGCCTGACGCTGACCCTGGGCCTGTACTTCCTGCCCGATAGCGGCGGCGGCGGTGGCGTGTACCTGGACCCGGTGCGTGCCAGCGCGCTGCTGTCTCACTACCGTAGTAGGGGGAGGTGTGCATCCTTACTTCCGCAGGGTGCTATTGCAATGCGGACTGTGCATACCGCCGTATCGACCCCTGCGTACGTAAACGCACGCACATGCACTAGACACACGCTGCATCGCAAAGCCCGTTTTTTCCTTGTGTCCTTTTGTTTCTCAACACGCGCACACACCACGCGCGTGCTCTGGGCGGGCTTCCAACTCTCTTTCAAAGTTTCAACGCACGCGCGCGGCTGACACGCCATGACCGACCTCCGCAACCACCTCGCTCCCCCTCCTGCCTGCTGCCCGCCTGCCGGGCCACCCACAGGCTGCTCAGGACGCGGTGGGAGTTATCATCCTGGTGCTGAACGCCGGAATCATGGCCGCCTTCGTGGTGGTCATGGCGTGGCCTGGCCTGGAGCGAGCCAGGCGCAAGGACGGTGGCGCTGGCAGCCCCGCGCCTCACGGTACTCACGGCGGCGGCAGGCTCCCAACCACCCTGTCGCAGCTGTGGAGTGCCTGCCGCAGCTGGTTTAAGCGAGACTCCAGGATTGTGAGCAGCACCCCGCCCATGGCGGCTGCGTGTGACGCGGCTGCGGCTGCGGCTGGGTCGGTGGTAAGAGTAGACAGCGTCCTTGTGGGCATCGGTGACAACAGCGATGATGGCGCCTCGGCTCACGGCTCAGCGCGTGGCGACACGGACGCTGGTGAAGCTGCCGCCGCAGCAGATGACGGCTGCGTGCCGCAGCAGCAGCAGCAGCAGCAGCAGCAGCAGCAGCAGCAGCAGCAGCAGCAGCAGAAGCCGGCCGAGCTGGCAATGGAGCTGACAGAAGCAGCAGATGGGAAATCTAACGGTCTTCGGCTTGGCCTGTAGCTGCCGATCGCGTGGTGTGATGAACACAACACAACTTGTGGTGGCAGCGGTCGCAAACTGGATTTTGTTTATTGAAGCGGGGTAAAGCGGTGCGGGGTTTAGGAATGCTTCACTGGTGGTGGGTTCGGGACTTCGGGTAACTGCGGGCCTGCTGGCCAGGCCGGAAGATGGCTGTGCCGGCATGCGTGGATACCACAAAATCGGTGTGCTGGAGCGATCCAATGTTCGATCACTCGGTTTACTGGGTTAGCAGTCGTGTGGGCTCAGGCAGGCGCCATGGAGACCACTCGTGCATCGCATAATCATGACCAAGTGTGCAAGCTAAGAGTGCAGCGCCGTTAGTCGAAGCTACTGCTGCGTTGCTTTGAAGGCGCCCCTGTTTGAAGGCGTCGTATGCGCCGTGTGTGCGGTGGCTGCTGAGTGATGATGTACAACACGCGTGTTGCCCTCACAGGCATTTAACTATGGGCATGACATGGATTTTGGGCAGGGGCTATCGAGTACTGAGACATGCACCCATGCAAGCAAACGCCTTTTTGATGGAATGATGCATGAACGTCATGGGTGCCTGGGGGACCAGGCACCTTGCCAGCAAGCGAGAGCGTGTGGGTCGTAGATGCCATCATCGCATGCATGAATGTGTCCACACACGGCCGTTGTGCATGTGGCGGTATAAGCAGCGACCGGCGGTTGCTTCAGGTTGCTTCTGAGTGGTTCAGGACGCAGTATGGAGTCGTGGAGCGGGTTGCGGATCATGCAGAATGTTAGACACAATGAAAACTTGAAGAACGCTGTGTGTGCGCGGTAAGTAAACGGGTGTCATGTGAGGTGCCTGTGCGGGACAGTCCTCTGGCGTCTTGCGGTTGGCGTGTGTCCCCGCAAGGTGCGATGGCGCACGGTATGGCGCACAGAAATGGACGGAAATGGGTGGGCTGGCTCAGAGGGTGGGGCGCAGTACGAGTTTGAACCGTTACCAACCGGTGCAAAATCTCGAGACGGGTGGGTGCTGGTAGTGCCGACATGATGACCGCCAGGGCTGACGGGAAATAGGGTCAGGACACATGTGGCCATAGCGCACACAGCCACGCCACAGCCATGGCGCAGCGTACAGCTGTTGCGCGCTGGTCAGTTGAGTCGATATGTGCAATTGTGCATGTCCAGGCATGTCGCGACAATGAGCCGGTGTGTCCCGACAGGTCGACACCCTGCTTCGGAAGTGCCAGGCTGCGTAGGCAGCAGGCCGGTGAGGCCATCTTACTCCAACAGCACGGACTCACGCACAGTCCATGCACCAGCTGAGACTGTACCATAGCCTATTGGATGCATGATGCGATACCGCATGCAGCCCTTCAATACCGGTAATTGAAATCAGGCTGTTCACGCCTCCCCTGGTTCACGCCAACGCGCATTGGCCCATATGACCACGGCTGTGACCACGGCCTCCCCCCGGCCTCCCACCTCTGTCCTCTCCCGCTCTTCACGTCTCTTCGCACCCGACTGCCACCCCCCCTCTCCGCCACCTACGTACACACCGGCACCAAAGCAACAAGCGCACCGACAGCACACGCATGCACGCTCTTGGCTGCCGTCCGCCCGAAGGGGCTCGCGAAGTCCCTTGCTTCACCCGCTCCGCAGTGCTCCCCCCTGCGGGTCAGTGCAGCTTGTAGTGCGCCATCACCGCCCGCAGCGCCTCCTCCGTCGCGACCACCCCCTGCCCGGCGGTCTTGGCCACCACAAAGTGCTCCGGCCGCGCCTCCGCCGCCACACGCACCGAGTCCTGCATCCGACGCGGCGCCAGGTGGATGGATGGGGCAGGCTCAAGAAGGGGTGGAAGCGTGGCCCGAGTTGGCGGCATGTTGCGGGTGGGTGCCGCTCCTCTTGCCTGCGCACTCCCGACCATGTTTTGGCCTCTCCGCCCCCTCCCCCCGCTACCTCGCCAGAGCTCCATCACCACGCCGGTAGCCAGTGGCGGCTGCTCCTTCCCCTGTTGTCACCTGCGCTCCCCGGACCTCCCCGGCACCCCCACCCTGCACGCATTCCCACCCCCACCCCCGCCTCACCGAGGTGATGCTGGGCAGGAAGGCGCGGCCCACCTCCGCCGCCAGCTGAAGGTCGTTGTCGTCATCACACAGGAAGGAGCAGTCGGGCGCGGCGGCGCCGAAGCGCGCCATCAGGTGCCGCGCCGCCATCACCTGCGGCCGGCAGGGCGTTGGCGGGCGGGCGGGCAGGCGGGTGCCGGCAGGTCAGTCCCGGTCCGGCCAGGCCGCCACATACCACACCGCCCTCTCCACAAGCCACATGCGTCATGCACGCGCGCGCAATCCCGCCGCGTACCCACATCACCACCCACCCGTCCCCGCCCCGCTCGCTCGCTTGCGAGCGGCAGCTGTTGCCCACCGTCATGCGTGCCCTTGATTATGGGCATTGGAAAGAACTGCCCCCAGTTGGCAATGGCTGATTTGGGAATTGGAAAGAAGTACCCACCTTGCCCGAGGTGTCTGGATAGAAGTCCGCCGCGCCCAGGTTGAAGCTGGAGGCCAGGCCGGCCGGCGCCGCCGCCACCACCGCCTGCAGCGCCTCCAGGGTCTTGCCGTTGCGGTTGGCGTGCACCCTGGCACGGATGGGGCAGTTTGAGGAGGAGGGCAAACATGCTTGCGGCGCAGGGCGCGCTTACTTGGCGCGGAGCGGCCAGTCGTGTCGCGTGTGGCGCGCGGCCGCCCCGCGGTGAACCATGCACGCAAACGCACCCGTACGCGACACACATGGACATTCTGTAACGCATTTTCCTGATCCGGCGGTCCATCCCACAGGCGGGTGCACACCCGCCATGCCAGCACCCACCTGAAGCTGGTGGTGTAGCCGTTCGCGTCCAGCGACCAGCCGTCAGCGTGCAGCGTGCGGTACAGGTCCCACAGCGGGCCCTGCGGCAGGTGCGGCGCAGCGGCATCCGTGGCGAGTGTGAAGCGGCAGCGGTAGCCGCAGGCGGCAGCGCGGCAGCGCGGCAAGGGGCACCAGCAACAGCCGTCCCCTTGTGCTTTCAGTTGGCGAGACAACCCGCCACTCTCGCCGCTCTCGCCCATGTACTGTACACCAAGCATGGACACAGCCGCATGGTGCCCCAGTCCCCCGCGCCTCAGCCCCCATGCCGTCGGCGCCTGCCTCTTAACCCGTTCTGACGCCCCCGCCTTTCTCTTTTGCCACCCGGGCTCGTGCGTGATACGTTTTGTGCTGTTCATACCCTTTACTTCCAGCCGATACGCCTCGGCCCTTTCACTGTGCCCCGCCCTTTCGAAGCCTCTCCCCTTAACCGCATGTCGCCTCTCCTGGCCCGGCGCTTGCTGCCTCTCCCCTTAACCGCATGTCGCTCTCCTGGCCCGGCGCTTGCTGCCTGGCGCCGGGGTCATCTTCCTGGTCGCCAGGCAAGTCGTGTGTTTCGCATTTGCGTGCTTGCGTGAATGTTTCTGCTGTGCGCGAGCCGAGCCTGGGTGGCATTTCGTCGACGGCGCGCCGACCTCGCCCCGTCTACACTCTCCGCCCCGAAACGCAAGAGTATACCGTTACCCTGTATTACCGCAAACTGCACCTGCCTGTCCCTTGTCTAGTTCAGCTTGGTTTAGCTTGGGATGGTATTCACACACACACCCTTCCGCCCACACACCTTGCGGTCCTGTGGCGGCGTGGCGTCCTGGTCGATGGACCCGGCGGCGTGGTCGTGCGAGGCGCGCCATTCCTTGTCCTCGGTCACAGGGCAGGCTGCGCGCGCGGCAGCCGCACAGTGCGAGGGGCGGCAGGGAGGTTCACGTCGTCCCCAATACCCCCGGCCCGCAGGCACACGAGAAGCCCCAGCGCTTGCACACCCAAAGCGCTTGAACACCCGAAGTGCACAGCCCCACACTGCGGCGGGTGGGCTGGCAGTCGTCGGACTGCAGTGTACCAGCAGGACACCCGCGCCCCGCCGCCCTCACCGGTGGGCAGGTCGCTGCCCGGGTACAGGATGCGGCCGCCGTTCTCGCACACGTAGGCGTCGGCCAGGGGCAGGTACGGCAGGCGCATGAGCAACGTGGACAGCCGCGCGCCGCTGATGACCTGGAGGGGCAGTGGAATGGGGTGGGGTGGGGTGGGGTGGTCGGTTTGAAGCAGGGCAGTGGGGCTGAAGCGGCATGCCGCATGCGGCATCGCTCGACTCCAGCTGCCAGTCTGTGCACCTCGCTGTGAGGTGCGAAGGGTGATGCGCCACACGCCGCCAGCGGTGCAACCCAGCCGCACCCGCCTCCCCCACCGTCACCCACTGCCCGCTGTACACACTGCTTGCACCGACGCGTCATACGAGCTGATCTATCCCGCCTTCCGCCAGAGCACGCGCAGCCCCCCCCCCGTCTTCCACCACTCCACCACTCCACCACTCCACCACTCCACCACTCCACCGACGTGACGGTGCGGCCCGGCCCCCACCAGCGCCCCTGGCCCCCCCCCCCCCGAGTCCCCCCCCCCTTTGCGCCCCGCAACCAATGCGCCTGGCACCCACTGCGCCCGGCACCCACTGCGCCGGGCACCCAATGCGCCAGGCAACCAATGCGCCCGCCTCCTCACCACGAACAGCGCGCCACGGGCCCGGAGCTTCGCCACCAGGTGCAGCGTCTCAGCCGATATCACGCCCTGTGAAGTCCAAATGGCCATGCGTAAGAGGTTGGTGAGGATACTCGGGGCTGCCGGGTGGAGGAGGAACAGGGGCAGACAGCGTGTTGAGGGGGAGCCCCGGGTAGCCCAAACGTCCGAATTCGCCTGGCCCCCGCTGGCACGCACCTGACGACCGCTTGCTGAGGGTGGCGTTAAGAGCACCGCCGCGTCCTGAACTCAATTAGAGACGCGAGCATAACCATCCATGTGCCACAAGGTTCACCCACTGATGCTGTCAAGCGGTCAGCGGTATAGCTTACCCTATCGGACTCCTTGGGTTCATGCATAATTGTTCCATCGATGTCGCTGAATACGATGCGCTTGGTGTCTGCCATGTTTGCTTGCGTGCAAGTCAAGGAACGAGTAAGGTGTCGCTTGCGTTAGAATCACAAAGGATGCTATGTTGAACTGTGTATATAATATGGAACATGAACAGCATCGCGTGCCCAGCATGCGACCTGGCCTGGGCCCCGACCCGACCCGACCCGACCCGACCCGACGGCGGCCGACGGCGACCCGACGGCAATCCTCCCACATGGCGGTTCCCGCCATTCCCGCCATTCCCGCCATTCCCATTCCCGCCATTCCCATTCTCGCCCCCTTAAAAGGCCGCGCGACACGCGCCCTAACCCTCAGAACCAATACTACTCGCACAGCCCAACAACCAACGATGTCCCGCGCGACCGCTCCCCCGACTCCCGCTCCCGCGCCTCCCGCTTCGTCGCGCCCCAAGCGCAAGGCGGCGGCGGCGGGTGTCTACCGCGGCAAGGCGGAGGAGGCGGCGCAAAGCTGGTACCTCGAGGCGTGAGCGTGCGGCACGCGTGTGGCCTTCCCTCGGTCTTAACAAAAACAGGGGGTGGCTATCGCCACCACAATACCTCGGGTCGGGTTGGGTCGGGTCTGAATTTGCTCGCGCCTCGACCGGTGCCACCAGCACTTGGGCCGCGTGCCCACAGCTGTGCCACTTCCGGAGTTCCCGCTGCCAGCAGCTTCGGACGGCTCCCCCGCCAGCCCATCCCCACCCCCGCACCGCCCCATCAGCCACGACACACTTGCATGAGCACTAGTGCCTGGAATTGCCTGGATTATCGGTGCTGCAAGCCACGGTCGGCAGGGCGCGCCTGCCACCCCCCCCCCCCCCACGGCCCCCCACCCCTGTGCCCGCCTGCTCAACCAGTTTGATTCCTGGCCCGAACCTCGCATTCGTTAGCCATTGCTGTTGGTATATTACACATGTATTTACAGCTGTGGGTAGGTATCCACGCATACAATACCACGCTGGCTTGGGATTTGGGTTGAATGAATGGGAAGTACCTTGCGGCCCCAGCGGCACGAGTCTCATGGCACTGCATACTACCCCACGACATCACACCACGGCGGTACGGTAATCACCTAGTGCAGCCACACAGCACACTCAACGGCAGTCGTGCCAGTCCATAATGCGACTCTGCAGCCGTGCGGCCGCCGTTGCGGGGTGGGACAGGACTTAAAGGTCCGAATTCCTCAATCGCCCATCCCTCATGGGACGACAACCGGATCCGCAAAGCGCACCCAACGGCCGGTGCTGTAGGTCCTGCCCCCGCTGTCCGCCTCCTCTCCCAGCACAAACAGCATATAATCGCCGGGCAGCAGCACACCGCGCTGGTTGACGGGCGGCGGGTGCACGGTGACGGTGTTGGGGGCGGCGTTGGACAGCTCGTACCTCTGCGCACGGGGGGGCAGACACGTGGTTGACATGGCAGTGAATGCCAGGTGCCGTGACACAATCAATGTCTCAGAGGCGCAGAATAACAGGAGACAATTGAGGAGACAGCCGTAAGTAATAGGGTGCCCAGGTCACACGCACGCGGCGACACGCACGCCCCTCAATCCCCCCTCGCTCGAACCACCCACCAAGACGACCACGCGCGAGTCCATGCCGATCATGTGCGTGCGGGCGCAGGGCGTGGCCAGCACCACACCGGTGATGGTGCCCGGGTAGGAGTAGGTGACGGTGAAGGGGCTGCACACACACGTGCGCACGTGAGTGTGGCGTGTGTGCGCGTGTGAGTGTGTGGGTGTGTGGTCAGCGGATGGGACGGAGCCGCGCGAGGCCGGGCATGAGCGACGGAAACTCAAACCTGCTGGCATTCTGCACGCTACCACCGCCATCCACACTGGTATCCACGCACGCACGCACGCACCTTCCGGCGTTGATCGTGGCCGGGAAGCTGACGATCTCGGGGCGCGCCACCTCGTAGATCTCACGCGGCGTGCCCATGCTGAGCCGGAAGTCGTTGGCGCTGCCCGGCAGGTCGATCTGGGTTTCGTAGCCAACCGGCTGCAGCGAGCAGGTAGGGATTCGGGAGGGATAGCACACAACGGCATGTGGTAGTTAGAGGTCTGTACGTCAACGGGTCCTAAGCAAGGGGAGCGCAACGAGAACATGAACACACACACAGCGTACGGCGGGCGCCATAGCGGAAATTGTCGCTGCCCCTGTCGCTGCCCCTTAGCAGTCGGCCGCCTCAGTATCACGCCTGCCGCGCGCTCACAGCCCCGCCCTGCGTGCGGTGCCTGGTCTCGCCCACCATTTGGACGTTGCAGGCGTCACAGCCGGCGCTGAGGACCTTGCCGCTGACGTCCAGGCACGCGGTGTGGTGGTAGATGCGCATGAACACTGCGGGGGGGGGGGTTGTAAACACCAGCCCAATCTAAACCCAAGCGAAGCTAGACAAGGGACAGGCAGGGGCAGTTGGGGGGTGCGTTGGGGGGTGCGTTGGGGGGGGGCTGAATACCAGCCCAAGCTAAAACAAGCTGAACTAGACAAGGAAGGGGCGGGCCGGGGTCCGGACGGTCGGGACTCGGGAAGCCGGCGATGCGGGGCGGGGGCCGGGTTGGATTGCCTACTCCTCCATCCAGCACGCTGGCGCGGGCGAGGCGCGCGGGCGGCAGCTGTCCAGATACCAGAGCCTAAGCGTGGGCGGCAGCTATCCAAATAGCAGAGCCTAAGCGCGTGCGCAGCAGGTCGCACGCTGCAGACGAAGGCACTTACGGATTGGCGCAGTGAGCGACCAGCGCCGCTGGGCCTCCGACTTGGTGGGGTCGAACATGATGGAGCGGGGCGCGCCGTTGGCGGCGTAGGAGCCGCCGGTGCCGCCGCGGCCGGTGGTGGCGCCGCCGTGGACCAGGATGCGCTCATTGGGCAGGACTGCAGCCAGCGGCGGCGGCAGCAGCAAAGCTTGGCATGTCAGTTGAGCACCCAGAGTCCGGGGCGGCATTTGCTTCATGCAAAACCAGGAAGCATAGCAGGTCACGGTGCAGCAAACTCCACGGGACTACTCTCGCTCGCTCCACGCACCAATGGGGTCGCCCAGGATCCGCCTGTCGGGCATCAGCTGCAGAAGCATGCAAGACAATGCGATTGTGGGGCTAGTAAGTGGGCGGCATGGTGCTTCGTAACCCCGCCGTGAGTGTGCGCATTAAGCAACAATGAGGCGCATGCTTGGTTCGCCTCAAGCTGATCAGTCATGCGGGAGCAGGCGCGAGCACACGCTGCCACGCAGGACCCAAGAAAACATGGGTCGTGTGTGCGCGTCACACAACTGCCAACCCAAGGAACCCGTCCTCCTTTGATGACGGCACACGAGCTGGCGCGCACGCTGCGCACCTCGATGCGCCAGGGCTCGAAGCAAATGTAGCTCTCGGCGCAGTAGCGACCGACCAGGGTGGCGCTGACGTTGGCCGCCGGCGTGGTGCTCCTCGCGGTGCGGACCGTGCCCTGCGCAGGACAGGCCGGGGGTGGGGTGGGTAGGCGGTACTGGTGATGCGAGGAGCTTGAAAGGAAAGACCCCGGCAGCGTAACCCCTACGCTCAGGCGGCCTCACTCACCCATGGGCACAGACAATAAACGCGCAAGCGTCCATCGGATAACAAAACCTCAAAAAGACGTACGCGACGTGCTCACCCCGAAGATGGTGAAGGCGAAGGTGCGGTACACGCCGTCTGAGTCGGGCCGCCAGGCGTGCATGGACATGCCGGCCGTGAAGGGCCACTGCGTGATGAAGGGGAAGTCGGGCGGCAGCGACGGCAGCTGCACCAGCTTGGTGAAGGGGAACGTGCCGGTGGTGATGGCGCCTGCGCGCAGCAACAGGTAGTACCGGTAACACACACACTGGCAGTTACGAGCCGTAGCGATGTGCACGTAAACAGGGCGGGCTGTTGTGGGGGTGGGGGTGGCGGTGCCCCTGGCGGTGCCCCTGGCGGTGCCCATGGCGGTGCCCCTGGCGGCGCCCCTGGCGGCGCCCCTGGCCCCCAGCATCTGCAATGTACCTCCCTCCACGGCCGCCGCCGCCGCACCTACCCGCGCGCTCGACGAACCAGAGCACCTCGCCGTTCGGCAGCAGCGCCAGCAGGGGGTAGCTGGTCCGGGATGGGGGCGGCAGGCAATGGCGGCGGGTAATGGTCGGATCGTGAGCAAGCTCGCTGCGGGGGCCTCATTCCTCGGTTGACAGTGTTATCAAGAAATGCGCCGCACTCACTAGTTCATGCCCATCTGCGCGTAGTAGTTATCGGGGTGGGTAACGTTGATGGTCGGAGCGGACGGCGCACGCGAGTCCCACAGCTCAGCATACTCCAGGGCGGGGCCTGTGGCGCCGCATGGCATGTGAACAAAGTGAATACCGGTAAGCAGCAGCTTCGACCGGGAAACTCATGGGGCCCACTCACCGGCTTCAATGTTTGTCGAGCCTCCCACAACCAGGACCTGCACCACAATGCGATACACGGACACAGTTAGGGCACAGGGCCAGGCAATGCTGAAAACACGCACGCTGGCGCGCTGAGGGTTGGTTGCGTTTGCGCAATACCAGGCGGCGGCGCACATGAGCAGATGAGCACACGAGCACATGACTCACCTTGCCGTCTGGCAGCTTCAATGTGGACGGGTACCAGCGCAAGCCGTACATCGCCCCCAGCCTGCCAGCAGCCAGCAGCCCAGCAATGGGCGCGCATGGAAGTATAAGGGAGTACCGTATGCGTGGTGCGTGTGTATCGATGGTGCGGGCAGCCCGCTGTGCTCCCCCATGTGCTTAGTTCCTCCACTGCCCTTGCTGGACGCGCTAGCTAGCTAGCCAGCTAGCTGGCTTTGCCCACGGACGCACTTGGTGTAGGTGTCGTTGTTGGCGTTGTATCCCACAAACAGGTTGCGCGCCTCCACGTTGGGCGGCCTGCTGCCCGAGTTGCTGCGGGGGGCGGGAGGCGGGGGAGGGGGGCGGGCGGGCGGGCGGGCGGGCGGGCGGGTGACAGCAGGGTTGCTGGGGGGGGGGCAGCGAGGGGTGACAGCGGGGGCGGATCCATGTGATGCTGTGCGTAGACTAGGTAGGAGGCGCGGGGGTAAGGCATCAGGCACAAAGGGCACGGTGGTGCACAAGATACGGCGCATGCGTGCGCACAAGCAAGCCAGCCAGGCAGCCAGCAAGCCAGCAAGCCAGGCAGCCAGCAAGCAAGGCAGCCAGCAAGCCAGGCAGCCAGCAAGCAAGGCAGCGCAGCAGCACGTGCCCACCCGCGCACGCACGCACCGGGTCTCGCCGCCCACGAACACGGGCTGGCCGGTCTCCAGGATGAGCGGCCTGCGTGCGTGGTGCGTGGTGCGTGGTGCGTGGTGCGTGGTGCGTGGTGCGTGGTGCGTGGTGCGTGGTGCGTGGTGCGTGGTGCGTGGTGCGTGGTGCGTGGTGCGTGGTGCGTGGTGCGTGGTGCGTGGTGCGTGGTGCGTGGTGCGTGGTGCGTGGTGCGTGGTGCGTGGTGCGTGGTGCGTGGTGCGTGGTGCGTGGTGCGTGGTGCGTGGTGCGTGGTGCGTGGTGCGTGGTGCGTGGTGCGTGGTGCGTGGTGCGTGGTGCGTGGTGCGTGGTGCGTGGTGCGTGGTGCGTGAGCGGGCAGGAGTGCAGGCAGGCAGGCAGGCAGGCAGGCAGGCAGGCAGGCAGGCAGGCAGGCAGGCAGGCAGGCAGGCAGGCAGGCAGGCAGGCAGGCAGGCAGGCATGAGAACGCGATGCAGCAGGGCCAACCACACGGCGCAGGCAGGCGGCTCTCGCACCCGTTGCAGCCGATGGCGTATCCGGGGGCTTTGACCGAGGTCTGCGAGCGGAATGGGAACGCGAGGCCGATTTATGGTTAGTCCACATGCAATGGACAACTGCTTGGGGGGCAGCGAACGGCCGTGGCGTACGGCTGCAGCCCCGCCTAATGACCCAACACCTCGGTTGTCGCAATGGATCCTTACAACTCTTAAGCTGCCGAGCCCCGGGCAAGCACGTACCTTGCCAGTGTCCAGATCGACAAGGCCTGCGGCATAAGGCGCATACGTAGGGCGCAACGTCCGTGGGCAGCGCCAGTCAGTCGCCGGGCCAATCCGGCCATGCTCATGGGCAGCTAGCATGAATGGCGATGTCGTGAGCACGTGACCACTTACCCCCGATCAGGCTGAAGTCGGCCACCACACGGCGCCACGTGGTCAAGTACCTGCGGGTGGGAGTGCAGCCCGCGGGTGCGCGGGTGAGCCAATCATCACGCATATTCGCGTTCGCGTTTCGAAAGCACTTCGCTAATCATGCCATGGTACAAGAACGGACAGGTGGGCATGGATGAACCACAGATGCCGGTGAGTGCTCAGGAGCAGGTGTATGTACAAGCCCTTACTTGCGCGTCTTGGGGACTTGGATCATGGACACAGCGATGGCCGGCGCCCTGTATGCATGAGTCGTGGGCGTGGGGCAGGGACCACATGGGGGCTCTCAACACCCATGAACATCCGTAGTTACTAGGCCGCAAACTGTGGAAGTAAGGAGAAACGACGACCCTCCCAACCGTTGAGGACCTTCTTGAGGACCTTGAGCACAATGTGAGGCATGGCAACTTGATCCTCGCACACGCACGTACGCACTTAAATGGGAGTGCCTCGAAGTACGCCGCTGGAATGGGGCTTCCAGGCGCGAGCGGCGGGTTGGGGGGCAGCGGAGGTGATGGTGGCTGAGGGCTGGGCGGCCTCGGCGACGGCGGGCGAGGTGAGGGCGGCTTGGGCGACGGAGGCGGGGGCGGGGGCGAAGGAGGCTTGGGTGATGGCGGCAAAGGTGAGGGCGGCGGCCCGGGTGGCGCGGGGCTCGGGGGCTCCGGGCTGGGTGCGTCTTGCGCCAACTGCCGGCCGCGCCAAAGCAGCGTCGCCTAATACCATAGCGTGGAGGGGGAAAAGGGCCCGAGTCATCTCGCTGCACTGTGCGCTGTGGTGTTTCACAAGTAACACGGTCACTAGGATAATAACATCGCGTAGGGGCTTTAGGGCTCAGTGTCGCCTCAGGCTGGACGAGGGGGCGCTGATGATGCGCCGGACATGACATGTTTTGACCCGACAACCAAACTATATCCGAACAAGCAAACGATGCATTGTCTTGTCACGATGATTGGACAGCCATACTCAAGCCAGCCATGCGCCGCATCGCTGCGTAGTGGAGTTTGCTTGGTGCAACGCAGATGCCTGCAGATGCTTGACGCGCCCCATCCCCCCAACAGCACAGGCCTCACCTGGTCATGACGCCCTTCGCCGCATGCCAATGAGGCGCATAACACTTGCAGCATCACAATGACTAGCGCATGCGCTGTCAGGCGCCGTGCGGCCAGGTGTGGTGTGCAACCCATTTTTACGCGTGTCCGGTGATTGGGGTTACTTGAGGTATGAGTTCGGAGGTGACGCGAATTCAGCGTGACAGTTTTTATATTGCTTTCAGCATGTACGGTGTCTGACATTGGAGTTTTTGGGTGGCCATTATGAACAGTGGACGATCGCGGGGCCTTTCTCAACCGCCACCCGCTACCTCGCCCCCGCCGGTTCCGCGCCCTCTCGCACCATGTTTCACCCCTTGTAAATTGCACCTAAGCACTTGCACCATGCATCGAGCACACGGTTCGCGGTATACGCAATAGTCGGCCCACGCTCGGTTGCGGACATGTCGCGTCACTGATGTCCATACCTCGGGCTTACTGGCAGCGAGGGTGACTGCAGTGTCGCTGCTGAGGTACATGAGGATGCCGGCGAGCGGTGGCAGCAGAGCACGGTGCACATAGGTGCGGGTACGCTGCGGGTGCGGGTACGCCGCTCTGAACATCTTTACATGTAACTAACGAGTGCATTTCGACCTCGAAGCATTCCGTTTGGCCCGCCTACTGCAGGGGCGTGTCCCACAAGAAAGCATTACTCACAAGCAGCCTGTCTTACACGGTCAAGCAGTACGGAGCACGGCAGGGGTGCCCCTGCCCCTGGCACCCCTGGAGCATGGGCCTGCATCGTACCCATGATTCCTGGAGCGCTCGGCATCCTGCCGCGTCAGGCAAGTCACAGCACCATGAATGATCCATTTGCAATTTGCAGCAGGCAATGCGCCCGCACAGCGGCATTAACGCCCGCACAGCATTCACCGCCTGCCCACAACGCCCACCAATGCGCAGCGCGGAATAGAATCGCCCAGGCACTTTGCCATTGCGCCGGCCTGCTGGCATTCATAATGGGCACATATTGCATTGGTTACAGGAGGGACCTGCTGACGCAGCTCACGAGCCAGCACGTGCTAGTACGGACGCCCTGCTCTAGACCTCAGGGGCGCGCCACCTGCAGCGCCGACAGCCTACTCTGCGCCTTGGGCTAGTAGGCCTTGCTCCCATGGGAGCGCCACCATCTTCTAAACTCAATCTCCTTCCTCTTCAACTGTAATGAAAGTCGGCTTATTGATCCACATACTCCCGTCTTCCCTTCTTTCAATCCAAGGGTGGCCTGGTGGGATTTCGTCCCACCCCCTTGGCTTGATGCCCAGGCTCACATACGTCTGCAAACGCTCCCAAAAGTCTGCTATAACTTGCGTTTTAATCCTGCTAATCGCTGTTTCTTCTACCTTGCCTTGTTCCCCTCTGGAGGCAAACAATAGCCTCCTACCGTACTCCATGGCAGAGATCGCAGCCAGGCATACAACGTCCCAGATGGGTTGCTGGATAGCCTCGTGTGGCGGTATTACTAGCCACAGATTCTTACGCTCCACTATCAATTCAATTATGTGATCCTCATCACCTATGTCTGTCGCTTCCTGAATATGCAGCCGTAGCGTGCTAGCAATTGTGCACGTGCTGAAATGGTGTGCGCGGTCAGACTGCGCATCCGTCACCCCACATGGGCATTTATGACCTTGCCCTCTGTGCATCGAGAAGCCTGGGAATCCATCCACTGCTAGCCTCCAGAAGGCTTCTTTCTGCTCTGCTTCCCATTTAACCTTCCACAAGCGTTCATATGTGCTCGAGATGCGTTCCTTGTCCTCTACCGCCATCACTATATCACCTACATTACCACCCTTAGCCTCGTGGACAAAATCAGCATGTTTTTCTGCTAGTTTCCCAAACGCTTCATTCATCTGCAGGTACGTGGCCTGCTTCACCGAAACGGTCGCCAGTGGAATTGGTTGATTGTTCATCTTCCATCCAAGGCACCCCACTATATGGTCAATCATTTCCGTGTATGCTTGATCCTGGTTTAGTCCCATGCCTGTTCGTGCCGCTTCTGTCCATCCCGCAGGCAGGTGGTTAATCAAGTTTTGCATGCGTCGAAATGCATCTATCCCATTCCTCAGGGGCCTCGGCATCAAATCTATCCCTAGTCCTCCAAAAATTCCCGCATCAATCACATCTTCCTTGTAAGCGCGTGTGCATTCACTCCGTATCCGGGGTGGGGCTCTGGTATTGGCCGGCACGTCTTGCAATTTCTCCTTAACCCGTGCAAACGTATCAATAGCCCTCACTGCGTCTCCGACTGTGGTAATTGAGCCTAGTGCAACAATATCCGAGAAGCCCCCTTCCAAAGATACATTCACACCATTTCTCTGTCTAAAATTCAAAGTTGGGTTGCCCCACAACGGTGCTTGCGAAACCCATGGCCCCGCTTGAAGTAGATTGGCATCGAGTATCACAAGTTCCGGTAGGTTCATGAGCGCGGAGCACACTCGCTCAATCAGTGCACAGCCCGTGTCTACCACTTTCCCCAACACGATCGGCCTCCCCGTTGTGGGGTGCTTACGTGCCGTCAGGAGCGCCAGGGGCTGCGCTGCTGGGTGGTGTAGACAGACTGCATTTTTCAGGTTGTGCGACCATGGGGGGTTAAATTTCAGCATCGTGCGTCCACCTCCCGCTATACCTCTGATTCCTAGTAGCGCATGGCGAGCCCGCACATGTTGTATAGCCGGTAACATACCAAATCCCCCGCACTTGACAGGTAAACTTAGAATTGTGTTGCTGACCCCGGGTAATCGTGCATGTGGATTATTTCTGTATGCCGCTGGTGAGATTCCCCGGTCCACCAGTGCTGCAGCATTGCTAATGATTTTTTCCAGTGATCCATCATTTGGTATGCCATCAAACTCCAATTTGTACAGTGTCTTGCTCAGTGCATATCCTGACACCGCTGCTGCCCTGCCGAAGGTAGTGAGCGACATCCCTGCAATGCGGTTCATACAAGCATTCGCTTTTTCTAGTGTCGGTGCCATATTAAGCGCTGGCGGTGGTCCTGCATTATTGTTGAAGTGTATGCCAAGCGTCTTCGCCGACGCAACCAGTCGTAGTGCTGATTGAGGCTGCGTTGCTGCCGCTGTGGGATTGGCATTCGTGTACGTGGCGCCAATAGTAATAGCCTCAGATTTTGTAATATTCAACTGCTGCCCCGAGGCCTTGCCAAACGTTACCATAGCGTCAATGAACGTTGGTATCTCAGCCAATTTGCGTAGGAATTGTGAATAATCATCTGCATATTGTGAGGCTTTTAGTTTATGCACGTCAATACCAAACCCCTTGCTATTGAGCCATGAGAGAAGCGCTTGAGCGATTGCAAGATATAACAGTGGAGCAAGTGGGCATCCTTGCCGTACGCCAGCTGTAAGTTCCATGAATTGTGACAGATGTCCGTTGACCAGTGCTGCAGAACGCGTGCCGTTGTGTAGCATACGTACCCAGTCAAGGAAACCATCGCCAACCCCAAGTGCTTGTAAACATTCAAACATGAATTCGCGATTAACAGTGTCGTACGCCTTGTGGAAGTCCAAAAAAGCTACCACGCCGGTTTCCTCTGCCCCTTTCAGGATGTGCGGTGCCAGCTGTAGAAGTGCAATATTGTCAGCAATCCGCCTTAGTGGTAGGAAGGCTGTCTGTTCGGGGCTGATAGTCTGACTGAAAGCTTTTGATACCCTAGTCGCAAGGATTCTTGCAAGGGTCCGGTAGTCTGTGTCAAGTAGGGTGATAGGCCTGTAGTTAGCAATCACCGTAGGGTCCCCCGCTTTATGCAAGCAGCAAATAACTCCATCCAGGCAGGGACACGGTCAGGGGGAGACAGGGGCAGGCACAAGCAGGCAGGGACACGGACAGGAAGGGGAGGGAGGCAGGCAGGGGGAAGCCCAGGCAAGGGCACGCGCGAGGGCACGGACAGGGGGAGGCTCAGCCGCACAGGAAGACGGGCAGGGGGAGGCGCTGGCAGGGACACTGAGACGGGGACGCAGGGGCAGGCACAGGCAGGGAGTCAGAGGGCGGCACTGGCAGGTACTCGGGGGGATGCACGGCGGTCGATACCCCCAGTTTATGAGCCCCGGACAGAGTGGGGCCTGTTCTGCAGTGTGCACAACAGAACGCCAGCACAGAAGCACCGACACACAGCAAACCGGGCCCCGGGCCCCATGCAGGTCAGGGAACACAGGCAGCAGCGACCCTCCCGACACACACTGGGACAGGCTGGGAAATGCCATGAGCGAAACAGGGGCAGCGAAGGGGAGGTACAACCGGGAGGTGCAAAGCGTCTCAGCGAATGACTGCTGCGGCCATGTACCACTTTACCACTAGCTGACCGCCAAGCGATCCCCTGTTATGGGCCAATTTCATGCTACGAGGGAAGATCGACGGCAGGAGAGGATACAAAACATGATAGGTAGCGGCATCCAGCATGCGGTGAAGACCTGGGACTGCCTGGGAGGTCCTGTAACCAGGGCGTGTAACTGATGGCTCAAGTAATGGCTGTGTGCAGTCGTCGGGGGCGGGGAACGTGTCTTCAACACGCTATGCAAGCCTGAAACGTATGGGTGCGGCGTGCCCCCTGCGGGGTCCCGGGCAAGCCAACGCCTTTCACACAAGCAGCCTGTCACGGATAAGCAGTACGGGTTCCCTTGGCACCCCTGGAGCGTCGCACCCATGTTTCCTGGAGCGCTTGGCATCCTGCCGCGTCAGGAAAGTCAAAGCACCATGAATGATCAATTTGCAATTTGCAGCAGGCAATGCGCCCGCACAGCAGCATTAACGCCCGCACAGCATTCACCGCCTGCCCACAACGCCTACCAATGCGCAGCGGCGGAATTGAATCGCCTAGACGTAAGAGTTCTGCAATTTGCAGCTGCGCCGGCCGCCCCAAGTATCATGGCACTCATAATGGACACCTCGGCCTTGCTGCCGTGGCTCAACCACTTCAATCTGCACCCGCTTCCTGCTCACTTGCAAGCTCACAGTGCGAGGTCCTTAGAATCAATCGCTAACCTCACAGCGGATCCCCTAGGTGGTCGTTGCGAAACGACGACGTCACCGCCCCGGCCGCCTCGTACCGCCCCTGGTACCCTGCGAGCCCCCCGTCACCTTCCCCCCTCCCAGCCCCTCGCCCTCTCCCCACCGCCACGCCCTGCAGCGACCGGCGCGCGCCCGCGGCCCCTGCCCGGCCCCCGCTGCTGCTACTGCCCTCACCCGCGCTGCTGCTACTGCGGGGCTCCTCGTCCGCCGCCAGCATGTCGCTGATGTCGGTGGTGCGGCACACGCGGCCGTGCTCGTCGGGCCCGATGGCGTACGGCAGCATCACGGCCTGCCGCAGCAGGCTCAGCGGCGCCCAGCCGCCCGCGCTGCTGACGCCCGGCACGACCAGCGGGTTGGTGTTGTAAAGGATCCGGATCCAGTACTCGGGCTGGATGGGGCCACCGCCCGCGCCCGCGCCCGCCAGCGCGCGGCGGCCGCCCACGGCCTTGACCACGCCGCCGCCGCCGCCGCCCAGCGGCATCTGCCACAGCTCGAACGCGACGTTGGCGGCGAAGGGCGGCCAGGCGGTGGCGGGCTGCCCCAGCACCGCCAGCAGCGGCGTCACGCTGCTGTCGTGGCCGCTGAACAGGTACAGCCGCGACTGGCCCGCGGCGGCGCCGCGGCCGGCGCCGTGGTGCGCCCGGCCCTGCTCCTGCTCCGCCTCATCTTCCCTGCCCATGAGGCTGCGCCCCCGCGCCGCGCTGGCGCTGGAGGCACTGCCGCCGCCACCGCCTAGAGCCGCGGCCACCATCGCCGCGCCGCTAGCGCCCAGCGCCGTCACCACGCCCGCGCTCCTGCCCGCGCCGGCGCTCCGCACCGGCGCCGGCGCCCGCACCTCCTCGCCCTCCGCCGCGCCGCTCCCGGCCCCGCTGCTGCTGCTGCTGCTGCTGCTGCTGCTGCTGCTGCTGCTGGCGATGGCGGCCTCCCAGTTGTCCAGCAGCCGCCGCACCAGCATGCCGATGCCCAGCCGCAGCACCTCGTGGCAGCGCCGCCGCCGCGCCGCGGCGCCCTCGCTGCTGCCGCCGCCGCCGGGGCCCAGCTGCGCGCACAGGTCGGCGCCGGGGCCGATGAGCGCCGCCTCGTGCCGCTCCGCCTGCGGCATGGATGTGCGTGTGAATGTGGGGGTTGTGAGCGCCAGCCCACGCTAAGCCAAGCCCAACTAACCGGAGTCCAAGGGGTTGCGGCCTGGGTGGAGCCTATCAGCGTCCATCCTTCACGCCACACTGCATCAAGGCCCCGGACTCGGGCTCGCCCGGGCACCTTCGCTGGCCGCACCGCCTCGCCAGCAGGCCCGGCTGCAGCTGCCGCCCACACGCCCACACACAAGCCAAACCCCACTCCCTCTCCCGGCCCACCTGCGCCCAGATGATGTCCAGCACCTCCCGGCTCGCCCCCGCCGGCATGGGCGAGCCGTCCGCCACCATGGCCGCAAGCACGTCGTACAGCTTGGGCCTGTGCGTGCGCGGTGTGTGCGGTGTGTGCGAGGCGCGTGCGGTGTGAGCGATGAGCGGCAGGGAGGGAGGCACGCGCGCAGGGCGGTCGTGACAGGGCCCGCCCCTACCTGATTACAGCGCCCCCCGCCATTGCTCACCCAGGCCCGCCCACATGCCCCGGCAACCCTAACTCTCCTCCCATTCTGTCCTTCCTCTGCCCACCCTGCCCGCTCCCTGCCCTGAGCGCTCCGGGCCCTCCCCCTGCCTGCACGCTTCCTGCCGCCGCCCTCCCGCCTGCTGCTGCCCCCTGCTGCCTTCCCACCTCCTGCTGCCGGTCTCCCCCCTGCCTCCCTCCACCCGCCGCCCTCCCCCCTCCCCCCCTCCTGCCTCCCTCCCCCCTGCCTTCCGCCTCACCAGTTGATCTTGACCTCGGGGTCCAGCCCCAGCGCCTCAGCCACCTGCCGGTTCAGGCGCGGCAGCTCCGCGTCGCGCGCGTCCCAGGCTGTGCGGGGAAATGTTTATGCGGGGTGGGCAGGCCGAGTTTTGGAGGAAGCGCGGGGCACCGGTAGTTGAGTCGAGTTGATGTTGGTCAAGGAGAGAATCAACCTGCGTCATTGCCGCATGCGGTGTGCCGCCGCGGCTCTCAACACGCTTCGCCCGTCAGTGCCGCACACTCTGTCGACAAGCCCGGCCCGGCCGCGGCACCCTGCCCTGCTCCCATCCCATGACTCGCGCCGCCACACCACCACGCCGCCACGCCGCCACGCCTACCCCGTACCCCGCCCCGCCGCCCCGGGGCGCGGGCCACGCACCGTCCAGGTCCGCCTGCAGCGCCGCGTACAGCGGCGTGAGGCGGGCGCAGGTGTTGTTGTTGCCGTACATGATCTCCAGCTCCTCGGAGCTGGCGCCCACCGGCAGCGGCGCCGCCGCGCCCGCCGCCAGCCGCCGCTGCTGGCCCGCCGCCGCCGCCGCCGCCGCGCCCGCGGCCGTGGGCTGCTCCAGGCCCGGCCAGAGCCCGGTGAGCACGCCGCGAAGTGTGGCGATGGTGCGGCGGATGGGCGTGGTGCGCAGCGTGGCGATGGAGCTGTCCCACGCCAGGCCGCCCTCGCTGCTGCTGCTGCTGCTGCCGGTGCTACTGCTGCTGACACTGCTACTGCTACTGCTGCCACTGCTGCCGGCCCCGCCGGGCAGGTCGGGCAGGAAGCCCAGCTGCTCCACATAGCGGGAGCGCAGCCACGACCCCACCTTGAGCGCCTGCAGCAATCAAACACCGGATGCGCAGGGCATACAGTACTTCGGCATGTGCGTGGGAGCTTTGTCGCGTGCAGGTCGCCATCCGCACGTCCGCTGGGGCGGGGCCACCGACTCCCTGCTGCCATTCCAGGTCGGCCACTCAACCCAACCCCAGGCGCGTCGCCCAACCCCACTTGCTCACGCCATTCAACACGTCAGTGACATCACACGCCCCACACCACACCAAGCCGCGCCACCCACCATTCCGTAACCCGCTTCCGTGAGCGTGCCCTGCGTGCAGTTGCCGGGCAGAGGCGGCGTGTGCGGGTCCAGGATGGGCGGCGCCTGGGGCGCCCCGTTCTCATCAAACAGCTCCACTTCTACGCCCTGCGCGTGTTTAATGTGCGGGCACAGATGTGAAGACGCAACTTGGCGGTTACAGGGTACAAGACACGTGAGCGGAGCGCGGGAGAACCTCGCCCTGCAGCCAGCGCGTGTCCTTCGCCAGCCCAACGCAGGTGCCCCGGAAGCGGTCACCGAGTGCGCGACGCACCTGGTAGTGGTCCCTGCAATGGTTCCATTTTACCGAGAAGTCGTAGAGCTGGTTCAGGGGCGTGCGCGCGCCGTGCCTGTCGTCGAGGGAGGTGGCATTGAGGCGTGGAAGTTGGCAGCATCGCAACAGCTGGTCGGACACCGCGGCAACGCAGGATGTCGTGCACTCCATAATGGTAGTTGTGACGTATAGCAGCCGCGGCGTGGCAGTGGCATTTTAGAAGCAGTGGCGTGAGAAAGGGATGCGCGCACCTGAAAACGAGCTGCACCTGGAGCAGCTTTCCGCGAGCTGGGTCCACGGAGTAAACGACTGTGGCTGGGTCGACAAGCGCACGGGCGGTCGAGCTGCTAGTGAGGCCACGGACGGAGCCATCAGACCTTGGCCAAGTCGCGAAGGCAAGGAGCAAGAGGACGGTGACTACGCCCGCAAGAGGAAAGTAGCGTTTGTCCATTGTGGCCGTGACCCGCGTGGGCGCCTGGACCGCTGCTGGCGTCCGCTGGACGCCCAGCCCCTTCCCCGTTGAGCCCTCGCGCTTCAGTCGTGTTATGTGTTATAGAAGTGGCACGAGCAGTATGGTGGTGGTAAGTTAAAGGGGAATGGTGGTGCGCAGGCTCGAGGACCGCGCGGGGACCAGCGCGCGATTGGGCGAAAGACCGCTCGGCTTCCAACATCGACTCAGGCGCCTCTGCATTTCTAAACAAGTGCATTTCAAGATTTGTAATCAGATAAGCAACGCGACGAGGCAGACGACCGACTTCAGGAGCGAGCTTCCAAAACCCGACGTTCGCCTTTGCAGCCCGCCCTTTTAGAGCGTTGGACTCGGTAACTAGTAAAGATGCAGATTTTCGTCAAGACTCTGACGGGAAAGACCATCACCCTCGAGGTGGAGAGCAGCGACACGATTGAGAATGTCAAGGCCAAAATCCAAGACAAGGAGGGTGAGCCTGAGCTCTTCATCCTGGCATGGCGATGGGCGCCAAAGGACTGCCCTGCAGCCAGCTTGAGGGGAGCGGATCTACCCGCGCATGAGCTCGAGCGCGCGCTGCGAGGCTCGAGAGCAGTATTGCGGGCTACTCGGGAATGTTTGGTGCCGGACAGCGCTTCAGGGGTTGGGGGCACATGCTCAGGGCGTCGGAGTCGGGCCTGGCACACGGGGTGGGCCTTGGCAGCGCCTGCCCGAGCCCACGCGTGCTGCCTTCCCCGCCGGTTCACTCACACCCCACGAACCCCCCCCCCCGCCTGCACATGCTGCACATAATGCCGAGTGATCGTATGCAAACGACACGTGCCGCGCCCGAACCACCTCTCACGGAACATGATACGACAGGCATCCCGCCCGACCAGCAGCGCCTGATTTTCGCGGGCAAGCAGCTGGAGGACGGCCGCACCCTGGCCGACTACAACATCCAGAAGGAGTCGACGCTGCACCTGGTGCTGCGCCTGCGGTGCGTGCGGGCCTGCGGGGCGGACCCACGGGCCTGTGCTGGCACGGTCCTGGTGGTGCTGGCAGAGGTGCTTTAGGGGGCACAGCTTGGGGGATGGCGCGCTGGCAGCGTAGGATGCAGGAGGTGGGGAGTGCCGTGCCGGTGAGACACGAGACGATGCCGGTAGCCTGGGAGGGTGAGGGCGGGGCCCGGCGATGCCCACGCCTCACTTTGCGCGCGTTGTTGGGTGACTGATGCAGCGTAGGCGCGGGGAGGGTTGTGAGTACCAACGCCCAAGCTGGGGGGGGGGCTGTGTGTGTGCAGGGCGCGCATGGCTCAGGGGGGCTGCAGACTGCGCCATGGCGACTGGACTGCATCAGAGGGGCGGCTGGGGCGGGCTGCATGTCACCACGTGCGTCGGTGACCCGTGTGTATGTGTGCGTGTTGCGCGCCCGCCACATTCCTTCCTGTAGCGGCGGCATGATGATCAAGGTGAAGACGCTCACAGGCAAGGAGATCGAGATCGACATTGAGCCGTCCGACACCATCGAGCGCATCAAGGAGCGCGTGGAGGAGAAGGAGGGCATCCCGCCCGTGCAGCAGCGGTGAGGCGCGGCCGGCAGGGGCGGCCGACAGACCAGCAGGAGAAAGAGGACGGGCGAGGATTTCATTCCAAAGCGAAACCTAAATGTTGGTTAGTTTGGGGAAAGAGGCGAGAAGCGGGGGGCAAGAATGCGATCTTACAAGAGGGGACAGGGGGGCAAGGCAAGGGCAGGGCAACAACGATCGCGTTTTATATGCACACGCGTGCCCCTTGTCGCCATCTGCTGCTCTGCCCGCCGGCCCTCCCCCCGCCGACCGCCCCTATGCAGCCTCATCTTTGCGGGCAAGCAGATGAACGACGACAAGCAGGCCAAGGACTACAACATCGAGGGAGGCTCCGTGCTGCACTTGGTGAGCAGCCGGCGCGGCAGCCGGTTGGGAGGGGCGGGGCTGCGGCGAGCAGGGCGCTATCGGGGCTTGGGGAGCTAGCCTGGTGTGTGAGTTTCACCCAGTCACGGTTGCGTTGCCCGCGGTGGGTGCTGGTGCCGCGCGGCAGGCGCCAGTCGCCACCGCTGCGGTGTCAATATGGGACCGCAACAATCAGCCCAGCGAGCGCCATGGACTGATTGCCTTCGCCGCTGCCGCGCATGCTGTTGTCTGACGCGGTCTGCGCCCCCGCCGTACAGGTGCTGGCCCTGCGCGGCGGGCTCTGAGGCTTCTCCTCGTTGGGCGGTGGTGTCGGAGCGGCTCAGCTGGGCAGCTGGCAGCTGGCAGCTGGAGCTGCGTGGATGCTGCGGGCGGGGATGGGCGGGGGTGCAGGCGCGCGCAGGATGGAGGCGGCTGCGCGGCATGGGACTGGGACGTGCAGCACGAGCTGGAGCCGGAGGCGGGGTGTGCCTGGCCGCAGTGGGCGCAACAGCGGAGGCTGGCGATCGGGTGGCACGTGCCACTGCCGCCGGGGCAGGTCGCATGACGGAGGGCGCACGCCGGTCGGCTGGCTAGTCGGGCGCCCGGGCGCGTAGCCCTGGGCCTACAGGCGGCGCCAGCAGGGCTTGGGCCGCCAGGTTCAGGGCGGCGGCGGCGCCTGATGGCGCGGATGGGGTCCGCGGCGCAGGCCGTGGGCTCGGGCACCTCGTGGAGGGAGCCGTGGGCGAGGAGACCAGGCGCTGCCACGTGCCGGGGCGCGCGCTGGGAGCGTGGCTTGGTGCGGTGCGATTGCTTCTGTTGGACGGCGGCACGGCACCTTCGTGGTGCGACTGTCGGTGTGTGGCTGGCTGCTGGCCGGGCCGGGAGCTGTGTGATAGAGATGTGACAGGGGCGGGGCTACAAGAATGTACACCGTTGATGAGGTTAGGGGATGAGCGGGGGTGGAGCGGAGTGTTGGTCCGGGTGATGACGATGGTATGTGGGCTGTTGACTCGGGTACGTGGGCGGAGGTCGCACAAGAAATGTAACGCAATTCGGTGCCCGATCTCCTCACGGCCATGCATCACCTGTTCTGGTGGGGCCTGCCCATCACGCTGTAGTGCCAGGGGGCAGGGGCGGTGCGAGGGTCTGCTGATAGATCTGCTGTTCGGCAAACTTGATTCGATCACCCTGTCCCTGGGGTCAGCGAAGCACCGTCCGAGTTACACACCACGGGAAGCACACACAGCACAGAGGTCAGCGTTGGTCAAAAAGTGATTGACATCCCGCACATTGTGAAGAAGACGACCGTTGAATGCACGTTATGCATCACCACCAGTGCACTTTGGCATCAACAATCCGGTATCGCTATCACGGTATGCAGTCTTCGCCAATAGCCCACTACCACAACCAAGAGCGCAGCAACCATACGAACCTCTACCTAGCCACTTCCCCCGCAACGTGAAGGAACTGCACACAGCCACACTGCTCCACTGGCAGGGCGGGTGCTTGGTAAAGGGGACGAAAGGCCAGCCGCCCTACTTCGGTGGTTCCTTTGCGCAAACCGGCCGCGCACCCGCGCACCCGCACCCGCACTCTCCCAGCCAATGTGGGCTGCCGAGGCAGGGCGGTGTGCGAGGCGGAGCACTCCCTACCGTGAAGGATGTCAGTCATGTTTATTGGTCTATCATTGGTATATGGCGCGGACAAACTATGTAACTACCACCCCACTTCACCCAGAAGGACCCGGGGCCCGGCCGGGGCCTCCCTACACCTACCAGGGAGTCTCCAATGCCCCGACCACAGACTTTCGTAATGGTACAAATATGCTACGCTACGCTATGGTACGCAAATCACCACTGTCAGCGAATATCACGCAAACACAACAAGAATCGTCGATGCACGGTCGGCTCTCTGCATGCCGTTGTGTCTTCTCAGGTTTGGGAGCACGGCACGGCACGACAAACGCATGCGCAACGAATTGTGCAATACACGGACCCACTGGCCTAACAACGCGCCGGTATCACGCCCCCCGACGGACATCCCATGCTAAAAAGCTGCGATGAATCTAATGCACAGCCGCACCTGCCGTATCACCTGCCGAATCACCCCCCGTCTCCCCGCCCGCAAACATGCAAATCAGATGTTGTAAAGCGAAATCCCGGCAACCGCGGCGGCTCCCGACCTGTGCAGCGTGTGATTTTGATTGGACACGGACCCGCCATACCCCGCGAAGCTGCTACGCTACCGGCCCTTCGTTCAGGACCCCCAGACTCCCGCCGTGTTTGCGGCCTGGCCTATGCCCATGCGCGGCTACTCAAGCGACGCCTACGCCCACCAGACGCCTACACCACTCAATCCGCCGCAACTAATCTCGGCGTCGCACACACCAATCAGTATGATGCCGCGCGCAGCTCGCAGCCGGCCCAATCTCAGCCGTCCGCGGCATGCGGCAGAGCCTAATACACAACCGTCAGCAGGGTCGGCGCTATGTATAATTGTGAAATTATCTTCTCGGGGGTTATCAAGCTCTATGCAAGTAAGCTGCTCTGCTGAGGGCTATGCAAGTAAATGCGGGTTCACGCGGCCGGTAGCTCAGCACGCGTCTCCCACAGATCTGACGCGCTGCCGCTGCTGCTGCCGTTGTTACGCCGCCGCCGCCAGAACCGCCCGCTGCCCTGCTGCCGCGACACCGCGGCCGCCGCCGCTGCGGCCGTCGCGGCCTCCTGCGCCTCCAGCTGTGCAGCGCGCAGCACCAACTGCACCTGCTGCGCCTCCTGCGCCTGCTGCGCCGCCGCCATCTGCCCCAGGCGGACCTTGCTGGCCTCGTAGCACGTGAAGAACAGCGCCGAGCACAACGTGGTCTGCAGCAGCCGCGGGCCCAGCCCCGCAAACAGCGCCGCCGGGTTGCCGCCGCCGGACCGCATCGCCGCCGCCACCGCGCCGCCCACGCTGCTGGCGCCGCCGCACTGCAGCTGCGTCTTGATCACGTCCAGCGGCGTGGTGGCCAGCGCCGCCGCCGCGCCGGCGGCGCCGCCGACCGCCAGGTGCTCCGCCACCGCCGCGGCGGTGCTGCTGGCGGGGCCGCCGGCCTGCTGCTTCTCTTGCTGCGCTGCATCGTGGCTGCTGCTGGCGCCGTGCGTGTTGTCTTGGCTGCTGGCCTTGTGCAGCAGCGCCTTGATCTGGGTGTAGGCGGTGAACTGGATGACCAGCTCGGGCGCGTCGCGCAGCAGCGTGGCGCCAAAGCCCGCGTACAGGCCCGCCACGCCGCGGCGGGCCACGATGTCGCGCGCGGCCGCGGTGACGCTCGGGTACACGTACGCCTGCGCAGGGCGCGGCGGCGGCGTGGTGGTTCAGCCAGGTGCGCGCGTAATAACGACGAAACCCTCAAAAGCCTTCAGCGCGTAAAGATTATCTGCACATTTTGCATACACTCAAGATGGCGATGCACCCGCTCGCCCACCTGCACGCGGTGTTTCAGCACGTCGGCCGGCACACGGATCAGCGCCGACGCCGCGGCGGCCGCCGCCGACGCTAGCAGCCGCGCCGGCGCCGCGTCCGCCTCACAGCCCATCAGTCCCGCGAGGGCCGGCCGCGCCGCCGCCTCCGTGGCGAAGAACAGCGCGGCGGAGGGCAGCGTGCCCGCCACGGCGCCCGACAGGCCGAGGAACAGGTCCCGCGCGCCGGCGGGCCCCGTCCAGGCCAGCAGCGCGGCACGGCGCGTGGCGGCGCAGGAGGCCGCGGAGGACATGACGGCGCGCCACACCTGCAGCTGCGGCGCGGGGATGGAGACCTGCGATGCGCCGGGGGATGGGGGAGCCGAGGCAGGGTCAGCAAGGCTTTGGGTTGCTGCGGTCCTCATGGGGACGCCGTTGCCACTTGTTCCCTCAGCTGGTAGCAGCGCTCGAGTATCCCTGCCATTCGGGAGAGAAGAGGCACCCCGGTTGCAGCTCTCTGACACCGTAGTCTATCTGCGCCCCGCACACCTGCATGCGGGTCTTGAGCGTGTCCAAGGGGTGGATAGCCACCTGCGCCAGCGTGCGGGAGGCCGCGCCCGCAGCCACCGTGGCCGCCTGCAGCCATGCGGGTGCAGAGCTGCAAGCCGCGAGGGTGCGCGCGGCGGAGGTGGTGATGGTGGTGGCGGCTGTAGCTGCGGCGGGCTCCTGCTGCTGCTGCTGCCGCTTGCTGCGATGCCGCTCGCTCGCCGCCCCTGCCCTGCTTGTCGAGACGGCGGGCTCTTGTGCAGCCGAGCTGCGAGCGGATAGCGATACTGCGAACCGCGGCTGGTGGTGGTGACGCTGTACCTCGCTGGCTGCCGCCCCGGCGAGCATGGTCGGAACGCTGGCGAGCCAAGAGAGAGACCGCGACACCTCGCCGCGTACCGGAGAGCACGCGTGCTGGGCAGCCATCGACTCCCAACTGGAGTTTGCGGATGGCATCCGCATGTCACTGTCAGGCGTCGATAGCCGAAGCCGCGCGAAGTCGCGGTCGCTGCCCGGCCCATCGTGATAGTCCGAAGTATGCTGATTGAATTGACCGGCTTTGCCGTGAAGAGCACGCGGGCCTACTGCGGGCTCGGCGGTTGCACTCGCTGTGCGCTCCTCGCGCTGCCGACTCGTGCTTAGGGCGTCCGAGAGGCTCGTTTTGATGCTGTCGAGAGACCTGAAGACGTGCAGTCCTGTGCCCACTGAGAGCACGACGAGGTGTTGAAGCGTCGGCACCTCCGAGCTTGCCACAGCGGCATCGCCATCTAGAAATAGCATCGACATCTTAGTGGCTGTCTGTGTTTGTTACTACTGCGCGTTGCCCCCGACGACCGCTCGCTCGAAGCTCGCGCCCGTCGCCAAAAAGGTGCTCGAGCGCGAGGTGCGAATACACCCTTTTGATCCCCCCTTCCTTTCAGCTCCAAAGATTAGCCCGCAGTACACTTGTTGCCTATAGGCGGGCATCGGCAGCGACAGAGTTGGAGCGCGTGAATCGAAAGTGCAAGGCGAGGAGACGAAAGGTACCGCCCGTCGTCAGTCATCGTCTCGCCCATTGTATTTAGAATGCGTCGTGTTAGATCAGACCACCTCGGACCCACCCTCGCGAGCCGCAGTGCAAAACTGGACAGCGCCACAGGTTCTCGGTCTCGCCGCCTCACCGTGCGCGCTCCGGAACGCCAAAAAGCTTGATTACAGGCCGATCGTGATCCCTCAGCGCTTGGGTGAACGAATTTTGCAGAATCCGTGTGCGCAAAGGCCGGTATCGCTGGGCTAAAATGTGAATGTCTACCTGCTTGCCGCTGCTCCCTGAGGCCGTGTAATGTCGGCCTTCCGGTGAGTAGCTGCCTAGTTGTCTTTGGTTACTATGGTCGGCCGGGCGGGCCGGCGTTGGTTTGGCAGAGGTTGGCGACCCGCACACCGAATCCATCGAACATGTCGTAAATCTGCGCAACTGGCTTGTCGACGAGGCGCCACAGTCCAGGAAACAAACTGGGCGTCAAAGTGCGTAAGTAATAATGCGATACACACATGGCTGGCAGGCCATCGGCGACGAAGCGACAGCAACCAACCGCGCAGGTACCTGTTGCCCCGAGCTTCTCGCTCCACAGCTGATTTGCACCTGCCCCCACCGCTTTCAACGCAAAACTCTCCCACAGCAATAAATACGCAGCCGCATGGGTAGCGGGCGGGCGGTGGGACAGCCGCTGTGAGCTACTGGAGGCGGACTAAGAAGAGCGCGGGTTGGGGCACGCAAGGCTCGGTGCGGGGCCGACCTCCCCAGGGGGCGACGCGGCATCGCCGAGGCCTCATACCTGCAGATTGCAAGGGTGCCGGCACCACGGTCATGTCGGTATCCACAGTCCCATCCTGCTGAGGCCAGAGGCCCGCGGGCACCCTGCGCGAAGTGGCACCTCCACACGACCGCAGCCCCGCTGGCGTTTCCAGGTTGGTTTCGGATGCCGCGCGCCCCAATGCTCCGCTCCCCGCCAGCCCCAGCCGTCCGACAGCCCAGCCATCACCACCTGGTTATATCAGTGCTGGGTCAGCGGCGCTCCTCCATCGCCCGTGGAGTTTCCCGTCTGGACGAGGTAACATGCCTGTTGTGTCTGAGTCTTGCTCACTGGCCTTCTATGCGTGCTAGCGACTACAACGACACATGATTACGCATATTCGCGTTCGCGTTTCGAAAGCACTTCGCTGTATCATGTCCTGTCGTGCACATCGACTCAGCCAGCGCAGCCCAATCATCAGTGGCTTGAGCTGTCTCCCGTCAGTCCCGTGTCCCGCACGGTAGATACGCAGGACAAAAACAGGTACAGGTGCAGTGAGCCCGTGGCGCCAGGCCAGCCCATGTGGCCACGCAACCTCTCGCCACCGTCCAAACCATCTGCAGACCTGGCGGATCACGCCTGTGGCACGGTGTCCCCTCCCCCCTCTCCCCTTTCACGTGGACGGCTACGCTGTCCCCCCCGTTCCGCACGTGCCGCTACCAGCAGCACCCCACGCCACCACTCCGGCCACCAACAAGCCACCATCAATCAGTAACAACGCAGTCAGTAACGGTCCAGGGCTAACCAGAATGTGCTTCTTCATGTGCAACGTTGCTCGGGGGTGGCCTCCAACCGCAACCTCTCAATTGCGGATTTGCGATTGACGACAGCACTGCAGCCGCAGCCGCGGCCAGGTACGGGGCGGTACAGATCGCATGTGGCAGACCATGGGCGGCCTGCCATTTCCAAACAACACATCTTGCAGCGCGCCTTCAAATAGTTCACAGTTCGCTTACCTATGGCTTTGTCTCGTCTTCTGAGGTTTCAAACATCAAAAGATGCGCGAACACTAAGTTCCAGCGGTCTTATCAATCCCTACAAAAACACAGCTCATGCCGCAACAGATGAATCCAGGACAGCCACCGTCACGCGCTACCGGTCATGCTGCCGGCTGCCTCGGCGCCCGCCACCCCCAACCCCCAAATTTGACAAACCATGCCCTACCCTCTACACACCCGCACATGTGCACGCGCCCGCCCCTTCGCAGCACACGACAGCGTCGGGGTGCCACACCGACACTTCAGCAATCAGCTTATCCACCTCGGCAGTCATCGCCAGGTGCGCCGCATCCGCCGCGTCCGCCATGGCGGCGAGCGGTGTGTGCGCGCACCCGCCCGCCAACTCGTCGTGCTCTGCCCGCAGCGCCCGACCGTACGGCGCGTGGAATCCAGCTGCCCCCGATGCTCAAGCAGCGCCTTGGCCCGACTCGCCCAGCGATGCAGTGCAGGCGCGGCCCGGGAATGGGCCCGACACCCGCCTGATTTTGCACCTTGGAAATCCGCGTGCTTGTCCTCCCTCCGCCCCTCGCTGTGCGCCAGGGTAAACACCGTGAACGGAAGGTTGACGCCGCTCTTGATGTCGTCGTAGTTGGTATTAGCCATGTCGAATGCCGGGTTGCCTGCGCGGTTCTGCAGCAGCAAGACCAGCGTCCCGGCGTCGCCGTTCCTGAAGGGCGGCCCCCACAGGCCCATGGACTTGCGAAACGTCGCCATCTCATCCAGCGGGTTTCGGCCGAGGACAAACTCCACCTCGACGCCATCCCGCTTGTGCATATGGTCGAGCAGCCACACAACCACGAGGGCGCAGCCTCCTTCGACCGCGAGCATTACGTCCTCCCTGTCGGGCTCCCACCCGTGCTGATTTGCCCAGTGCAGCAAACTGACATCGCCCCGCCGTCGCCACGTTGCTTGTCAGTGGCGCGCCGGCCGCCCGCAGCGTCTCGACCACCCCCGGCTCCCCACGCCCAACCGCTGCGGCGACCATCGCCCATGCAGACGCCACACAGCCGTGCTCCTGCACCATCCACTGCGCCGCCTCACCGCTGCACCCAGCTTTGACAGCGGCCTCCAGGTGGGTGTTGGACAGGTGGCCTGGGCAGCCGCGCTGCGCCAGCAGCTGCAGCACAGCCAGGCTGCCGCCGCCCTGGGCCGCGTGGCCCCACAGCCCCTCCTGAAGCACGGCTGCGGCGGGGAACTGCTCCAGAAGCCACGTCAGCACGTCGGCCCGGCCGGCACGCGCCGCGCCCTGCGCTGCAGCCGCCTCCACGCTCTCTCTCTCCCCGCGCTGCTGCCCTGCTGCGCCCCCGTCGCCACCGTGCCCCTGGTCCCACAGCGCCAGCGGCTGCAGCTCCTCGAGGACTGCCAGTGGCTGCAGCTCCTTGAGCGCCGCCAGCGTGTCGAGATGCCCGCCCGCGGCCGCGTGCTCCCACAGCCTGCACAGCTGTTGCAGGTCTGCGTTGGCATCGGTCGTGTCCATCAGGCACTGCCTGGCCAGCTCGCCTATCGCTGCCGCGTCCGACAGCGGCAGCAGCTCCGGCGGCGGCATCGCGATGCGGTAGCCCCTGCAGGTGCGGATAGAAATGACGTGTAGTATTCGTACGCACACTACAGTACCCAAGCAAAACGGCCTCCAGTAGCGTGGCTGCGACAAAACACCTAAGGGGCGCGCGCCAAGTTCTCTGCCCCCGGCTTGTCCTAGCTGGCCCTGCAATGTCATCAGAGGTCGCCCACCACGGCAGCACCCGGTACCCACCGTTGCTGCATCCACGCCAGCCGCTCTCGCAGGCCATCGCCGGTCCAGGGCGCGGCGATTGGGATATTGCCGCTGCGATTGCCCACTCCAAGCATCCTGATTCGGTCGGTAAGGTGTAGAGTAATCCCCTCATTCCTTGGGGCAGCCGGTGCTGCCGCTGCTACTGGCTGCTGCTGCTGCTGCTGCTGCCGCCGCTGCTGCTGCCACCACTGCCCCTGCTGGTGAAACCACTGGGCCTTGTCGCGCCAGGAGTCATCGGGGATGCGCAGTGCGACCTCCATCATCGCCTGCCAGAGGCTGACCCAGGCGTCCGAATAGGCGGCCCTCGCAACGCCAGCGCACTTCAAAAGCTGCTGCAGACCCGACAGAGGCATGGTCCCCGCTGCGACAAGGACAGGTGGCCTGCCACCGATCTAATCTCTCGTCGCGCCCACGCGTAAACAGCATCCATGCTCAACCGCGTGCGCCGCCAACTCTTCTGCCGCCCAGCCGTCTTTGCCATCCTCCTCCTCCGCGCCGCCGCCAGCCCCTGCCTGGCCATCGCTGTCGCTGCTGCCCCCGTCCGTCACAAAGCCCTGAGCGCCATCGCCAAGCGTGTAAAAGCGCCTGGCGGTGCGCAGCCGGAAAAGCTCCGACATCACCGCCGCACTGCTGCAGGCGACGGCCGCCTCCGGGAGCTCCCAGGGGCAGCCGCTGAGGACGAGCGCACGGACCACGCGCCCATGGCCGGCGCGAGCCGCCGCCTGCACCGTGCCCGAGATCCACGGGCAGCCCAGCTCGTACAGCTCCCTGCACATGCGCAGCTGCCCCGCCGCCGCGGCGGCGGTGAATACCTCTTCCGTCATGGCGCAGCCCGCAGTGCCCAGCGCCCGCGTCACGCCCGGGCCGCCCGCCACCACGCGCAGGTTGGCAACGCTGCCGCTGGCCGCCGTCAGCGCCAGCAGCTGACGGCGCTGAGCCAGCGGCAGCGAGCGGACGGCGGACCAGCTGCCGAAGCGCCGCACGAAGGCGTGGTGCGGCACCGGCAGCGACAGCCGCACGGCCGTGTGGCTGCGGAAGTGGGCCGCCAGCGTGCGGCTGAGCAGGCGCAGCGTGCATGCCACGGTGTTGGGGTCGTCGAGGTAGTGTGCGATGCGGTCTAGCAGCTCTGCGGGCAGGCCCTCCAGTGGGCACTTGCTGCTGTCGCCGGTGCAGTGGCCGACCTCGCTCGGATCTGCATCAGCCGCCATCGAGCCGGTCTCGACGGGGTGCTCGTGCGTGTCTTCGCCGCTGCCGGGCACTTGGCCGGGCATCGTCGTGCGAACTGTGTGTGTGTGTGTGTGCAAGGTCTGTGTCCAGGATTTCGGAGAATTTCTGTTGCATACAGCTATTTTATACCCGAGAATTCTTCAGTTTCGGAACGACTTTATGCTCAGCTGTGGCCAGGCATAGCAGTTGTCTGAGCAGGTGTTATTAATTTGACATTCCACATTTTCAACCTGCCGCAACCCCACCCCCTGTCCACTTCCGTCCACATCGTGTGCAGCTCCGTGCAAGGCGCGGGGACCATTACATAAAGGGTTGCCCTAAGGCGACCCGTTTCCTACCAGCTAGCGACCAAGCAACGCTGTGTGCGCCGAGTCGTCGACGTTGGTCTGCCCGCAGCTCGGCCCACTCCGCCGTGATCCCTGCCGCTCCCGCCCCCGTCCAGCCCCTCGGCCCACTCCGCCGTGATCCCTGCCGCTCCCGCCCCCGTCCAGCCCCACTCCGAGCCCTACACCCGTACAGTACTAGTGTACTACGGCACTCTCGTGTCATCTGATGACTCACCTCTCCTGCATCGCAATCTCCATCGTGCACCGTACGTGCACCCAGACACACTCGCCATTCGCCAACCTCAACATGCCAGCTGCCCGCGTCGTTTGTACTACTGCGCATCTGACGCACACACATACACACTTCTTCAGCTCCAGCCCACTCGGCTAAAGCTATGCGTCCCACAAGCACACGCACACACTGTGCACGACCGCCATCCCACACGCGTGCGCCGCGGTGCACGATGCAGCACTGCCACCACGCCGATGCACCCCACATTCCCACACCCACCGTACCAGCCAGTAGCCCCCGCGCCAACCCTTCTTACGATCCCAACATGCTCGAGCGGGGGCAACCCGCACGCTTCAGCCGACCGCTCCTTGCATTCTGTACGCCCCCTGCCCACGCCTGGCGCCCGACACACCGCCTGCCGCACGCCTTGGCGGCTGCCTGCCGCATGCCCTTGGCGGCGGACTCGGCGGCGGCCTGCTTACGCCTTGACGGCGGCCTTCTTGGCGGCCTTGGCCAGATTGGCCGCCGACTCGTAGCCGTACTCCACCACCTTGCCCAGCGCCACGCCTGCGTGTGTGTGGGTGTGGGTTTGGGTGGGTGGGTGGGTGGGTGGGTGGGTGGGTGGGGTTGGTGGGTAGGGTGGTGGTGTGTGTTGAGGTGGGGCCAGGGGCCAGGGGCCAGCGGGCGGGCAGAGCGAGCGGGTGGCTGGGTGAGGGAGTGGGCGGGGAGGAAGGTGGGTGCTTGGGAGGACGCGGGGGAGGGATGCAGTGTGGCGAGGGAGGTCGCAAGACGCCCCAACCCCCTCCGTTAGCATGGACGGCTACGCCCGCCCCCCGCTTGGGTTTGGATTGGGCTGGTGTTTACACCCCCCCCCCCCCACCGCGCCCCGCCTCCTGCTCCCGGCCGCCGACCCACCGCTGACGTAGTTTCCGCCCAGGTGCACCTCCGTGAGCCCGGCCGCGTCCAGCGCCTTGCGCGCCTTGTCCAGCTGGTCCAGGTGGCCCACGTTGAACTGCGGGCAGCGGCGGCGGTGGCGGCGGCGGGGGGTGGGGTGGGGTGAGTTGGGGGAGTCGTCAAGAAAGGGGATGTGGCAAGGATGGCAAGGGCAGTGTGGCAGGGTGCGCGGCGGGGCAGCCGTATATGTAGACAGTATTGGGCATTGGGGCCTGGGTGTGGGCACGGGGTGCACGGGTGGCAGGGGGACTGCAACGAGTCAAGGATTGACAATCCACAAATCCAACGACCGGTCCGGAGCGCCGACCGGTCCGGAGCCCCGTCCCCCCTTGCAGCCCCCGCCCCTCCATCCCACTCGCTCCCGCCCCCTCACCTGCGGGATGGCGCGCGGCCACACGCGCACGCCCACCACGCGGGGCTTGGGCGCGTCCGGCTTGATGACCATGTTGCGCAGGTCCTTGTCCACCTGCGGGGGAGGGGGCGGGCAGGGGGTTCCATGCATGATTAATCAAGACGAGGGGGGGGGGGCGGGATGGGGTGCGGTTGGGCTAGGGTGGGTAGTCATTTCCAGTTCCCAACCATTGCCATTGCGCGATGGGGTGCGGCATTGCAAGGATCGGGGCTGGCTTGGGTGTGCGGCCCTCTTGCATTGCCGCTTCTTGTCGTCACATGCAGCAGCCTCAACTTGATTCATAAACCTCAAGGTATTTACCCAGGCTGCAGGACCAGGACTTGCGCAACGCAAAGCCACCCCCAGCCGACAGGCCCTGCAGCAGGCAGCGCGCCGTCGCCCGCGCCCGCGCCGTCGCGGCCCGCCCACCTGCTCCACCAGCTGCTCGGTGGTCTGGTTGACGATGCCGCGGTTGGTGGTGCCGCCGATGTAGTTGAGCAGCAGCATGTGGCCGTCGGGCGCGCGGCCGGGGAACAGGCTGGAGCTGTAGATAGTGCCCAGCGTGGTGATGCCCTGGGCGTGGGCGTGGGTGGGAGGAGGGGGTAGTTTATTCCAGAAACCGAAGCGATTCGAGGGGGAGGAGGGGGAGGAGGGGGTTGAGGGTGTGCGCGTGTGTTTGTGTGCGGGGAGAGGTGCCCAGCCCCCCTACCCCGTTTGCGGTTCTGATTGATCTCTCCCCTTGAGCTTGTGAACCACAAACCCTCCCCAGCCCTGCCACCTCCCCAGCCCTGCCCCCTGGCCCCCTGTCCCCTGCGCCGCACCTGCGTGCGCGGGTGCAGCTGGCCGAAGCCGGGCACCGAGCCGTCCGCCGCCTTGCGCTCCTCGCGCACCGCTGACAGCGGGTACGACAGCGTCACGGCGCCCACCGGCGGGTAGTCGAAGGAGCCCAGAGCCTCGGCGGCGGCGGGCTGCGGGGCGGCGGAGTGAGGCGCGAGGGGCGAGGAGTGAGGAGTGAGGGCGTGTGGGGGCGGGTGGAATGGCGAGGGGCTGGCAAGGATACCGCGGGGGCGAGCGTGCGAACCGGCAGGAGGATGCCGTGCGGTGCCTGGATCCAGCAGGGGCAGGCAGGCCGCCGCCAATACGCGGCGCACGACCACCACCACGAACTCCTCAGCAACAGGCGGCATCAGACCGGACCACAACCCCGCACACACCCCTTCCATGTACCACCTTCGCAACCCTACCCTGCCCTTAACCCCTCCCCTCCTCCCCCCCTCCCCCCCCTCCTCTCCCCCCTCACCGCCTGCTCCTTGACCAGGTCCGCCACCACATAGCTGGGCGCCGTCAGCGCCACCGCCCGCGCAAACACCTTGACACGGCCCTCGGGCGTGTCGTACACCAGCCCGTACCGCCCGTCCGCCTCGCGGCCCAGGGACACCAGCTTCCAGTTCACGCTGCGGGCACGCGGGGGGAGGGTGGAGGGGGTGAGAGGGTGGTGAGAGGGTGGTTAGGGGGTGTCGGGTGGGATGCAACCCTTCCTCACGGTGCAATGGATGTTGTCTTGGGTTTAGCTGAAGCTCCCCAGCCCGAGTTAGTGAGTTCTGTGTGACAGCCAGTCCCTTCTCTGGCCCTTGGCCCCCTGCCTCAGCTGGTATCCCCAACCTCCCCACCCCCCACCGGCCCCCGGGCCTCACCGGATCTTGTCGGGGATGTTGCGCTCAATGGCCGCGGGCAGCATCTGAAGGCCCTTGCGGAACGAGCCCACTGCAGGGCGGGCGCGGGAGCGGGGGAGCGAGCAACAGTCGCACCGGTTAAAACCCTGCTGCCACGGCTCTGCCACCGCCCCCCAGCCGCCCGCGTCCGCGACTAGCTCCTGGCTAGGTGGGGCTGGCATTCACATCCGTTCCTTTCCGAACCCCCGCGCCCACCGGCCGCACGCACCCGTCTGGCCCTTGGGCTTGGGCGGCAGGCGCGGGTCACGCGGCGGGGGCGGGTTGGACCTGCGTGTGTGCCGCGGCAGGCGGGTTCGGCGGGTGTGGCTTGGCGTGCGTCACCATTACCCGCCCACGTCCAATTCGTCAGCTGCAGCGCCTATGAAACCGGCCATATCGCTCTCCCGCATCAGCCGCACGACCATTTGGCACTGCCCATTGCCACCTCCAACCGGCCCGGATCCAAACCGGATCACGCGATCCAAGCCACATGCCATACTCGTGGCACACTCACTGGCGGTCCTGGAACAGCTTGATGGCGCCGCCCACCAGGCTGCCGCCGTTCTTCTCCAGGATCCAGATCCTGGGCACGGAGGCGAGTCACACGACACGACTGTCACACGGCACGTCAGGGAGGGCAGCGTGCTCCTGCGGGCCCTGTGCGAGGTCCGCAGCCCTGTGCCTTTCCGCCCACCCACCCACCCCCCGCGACCCATCATGCATCCCCTGCCTGTCCTCATCTCCTTCCAGCTCCGTGCCCCCCTCCCTCCCCCCTTCCACCGCCTCCTCCTCCCCCCCTCCTCCCCCTCACCACCCACCCTCCCGCCCCCACCCCCCACCTGTTGAAGGCGGCCTTCATGGACAGCTTGGAGGGGTCGCCCGCGTACACGCCGGAGCAGAAGGGCTCGATCAGGCGGAAGAACACCTGGGGGGGGGAGGGGGGAGAGGTTGCAGGGTGGGTGGGGTGGGGTGGGTGGGCGCTGGCACACCAGCAGGCACAGGCGGGGCCACGGCGCAGGGAAGCGCGTTCGCGGGGCATGTGCCGCATGGGCCCAGTACGGCAGTACTGCCCCGCCAGGCCGCCGCATCCCTAGAGGGCGCTTGCCTCTCACCTACCCATCGCCCCACCTCGCATCTGTACTGCTTTTCCAAACATCCTTGCCCGCCCCCGTCCCCATGCGCCCACCTCGTCGCCCAGGTTGCGGCGGATGAACTGCTCCACGCTCTCCTCGAAGGCTGCGGGGGGAAGGGGGCGGGCAGCGACAGCGGCGGGCGCAGCAGGTCAGGACACGAAGCGCGAGTGTTCCGATGCAACGGGCGTCACCCCCCGTACATCCCCCCAACACATGTAACCTACCCGTTCGCGACCCATCAACCACACAGCAACCACACAGCAACCACCCCTCAGCCAGCCAACCAACCACCCCGCCGACCCCCCCCCCCCCCCCCCACCCCGCCCCCAAAACTCCCTCCCCGGCTCACAAGGCATGCCGCCGTTGATGAGGCCGATGGCGCCCAGGCCGGCGCGGATCTTGCCGGGAATGGACATGAGGTCGAAGGTGAAGGCGTCCAGGCCCGAGGGCACCGGGCGCAGCTTGCCCTCCCACCACACGAAGCGAGGCGCCTGCGGGCGTTTTGTGCGTGCCTGGTGTGGGCATGTGTGGCTGGGAGGTAAGGGTTGCGCGCTGCTGGCTGAGAGGCGGGCGTGCGAGAGCCGGGGTCAGCCGCCGCCACGTGCCGCTGCCGCCGGCCGAGCTCCCAGGCCGCCCCTGTTGGGTGCAGCCCTCCTCCCACACCCACCCGGGCATGACCCCCTCCCCTCCCCATCGCACGCCCTTCCGCGGCCGCCGGCTGCTGCCCCCAGGGCCACATACGCCGTGGCAGTGGCCGTGGCAGTGGCTTGCTCCTTCACACGCCGCCGCCAGCACTGCTGCCCCGGCCCCCCTGTCCCTCCCCGGGGCGCGTGCAACCACCACCCGCTCCATGCGCAAAACTCCACAGCCCAAACACGCGCTCCGCGCGGCCCGCGCACCGCGGCCAATCCACCTACCCTCTGCTCCCCCACACCCCTCTTGCCGCTCCCCTCCCCGTTCGCTTCCAAGCCACTCTCCCCCCGTGCTCTCGGCCCCCCACCCGCCGGTGCTCGGCGCACACACGCGCGCCGCCGTACCGTGGGGTCACCGAACACCAGGTCCTTCTCGCAGCCCGAGTCCACCTGTTGCAGAATGGCAGGAAGATTAAAAGGTTGCAGAAAGGAAAGGATAAGGAGCGATGGTGGGGGCAATGGCGCTCGACGAGGGACAGCGATAGCGACAGCGACACGGCTGGGTCACCCTACACGGCCGATTACCACGCCTCGCCGGTTCGTAAACCAACTACCCACCCCTGTGCGCCGCGACCGTTCCAAGCAGCCCCTGCCCCCCTGCCCGCGATTGCAACGCACCGCAATCTGCAGCATGCTGTCGTTGGGCTGGAAGCTGTTCGGGCCCTCCTCCCACACGTAACCATCGCCCGACATGGACGTGATGTTGCCGCCCACGCGCTCGCGAGCCTCCGTAACAAGGAAGTTCTGGATGTTGTGCTGCGCCGCCAGCGCCTGGCCGGTCACCAGGCCCGAGAGACCACCACCGACCACGATCACGTCATACACATTGTCGAGCGTCTTAGCGACCCCAGCGCCGGACGCCGTGGGAGCACCGGTGGCCGCAGCAGCAGTGCGGTGGAGCGTGCGGCGAGTCGCGGCAGGGACGGGGCCGGCAGCGGTCGCGGGGCTCGCGACGGAGAATGGCGTGGGGCGAGGCGCAACGTTGGCGGAGACACGCGCAGCTGAGCGGATCTGCGACCGCCGGCTAGAAGCCGTAGCGGTCCCAGGAGTCTGGGTCAACATCATTTTGCGCGAGAAGGGGCCTAGCTGCGGTTGAGTTCGACAAAGTCCTTGGGCAGCTTCTACACCCCGATCTAGTATCAGAGGTATTCTCGGCAGAGCAAATCTACCAACCCAGTTGCAGGAGCACAAATTGAGTGCGACTGGGCGGCCATCTGATGCCCATTGTTTCTTCCTCGATGGCGCCCCTCGACTCTTCCTTCAAAGACAAACCTTTCCCCTGTCAACCTTGAAACATATCTGTTTCATTTAGGAGCACTGCTGTTCTAGTCCGCGACTTTGCTTGCTGGGGCCATCCACTCGTTTTCGCTGGTGCTGCCCCGCCTGCACCTGAAACTCTTGCGTCCACGGCATTTAGACTGCATACAGCGTGGGCGCTGCCACCCAAGGTCCGCGAAAGGCCCTTTTCGCGGCCACCGCGGCCGACCGCATCTCCGCGCGGGAGTTTGCCCTGTTGGCATAACGGGCGCGCTAACCCGCCCGCGGCCTACTGCCCTGTACCTCCACATCGATAAGCCCAGCTTTCAGGCAGACGAACATGGCGCCCGCAGCCGCAGCGACGCTCGTGACTCCCACACATTCAGTCGCGGCAGCGGGCTGGCGTATGGCGCGGCGTGGCCCAGCGCTGCCGGCCCCCGCCTGTGTGTCGCCCGCCGCCGCCTCCCACGTGCCTCAGTCCGCCTCAGCATCTACCTATGTCGCTACCACCTCTTCCGCTGGCGGCGTGGGCTGCGCTGCCGGCAAGTGCCGCCTGGCCCACGCAACCCCCCTCGCGCTCGGCCGCACCCTCAGCCAAGCACAGCCGCCGCTCCGGAGCCCGCAGCCCGGCGCGCCGCGGCGGCGCCCCTCGACAACCGCATCACCAACCGCCACAACGGTTGGAGCGCTGCCAGAGTTCGTTGACGCGCTGGCGGCGTCGCCGTACCGCGACTATTACGTGCTGACGGGCGCGGCGATTGGCGCCGTGGTGTGGGTCAAGCTGTTCGACTACCTGGCGGCCAATGGCACCCTGGAGCAGGTACGGCAGTACGGAGCAGTGCGTGGCCGGCCGTGTAGGGGTGTAGGGGATGATCACGGCGCGGTGGTTCTGGCCCCACGGGCAGGCCCCGCGGGCGGGCGGGCGGGCGGGCGGGCGGGCGGGCGCGGCGTGTCTTACAGATTAACACACCTTGCCACGCACCCGCGCCGTCTCAAACCCATATACGGGTTTCATCACACCTCGCACCCCGGCCACACCACGGCCGCCCCCTGGCGCGCATCCCTCGCCTCGCTTGGAGCCTTGCAACCAAACCATACTGCACCACTCCCTGCCCGCACCTGCCGCCCGCAGAAGCTGAGCCGCAAGCTGGTGCACACCACCACGGGGCCCATCTTTGTGGTCACCTGGGCGCTGTTCAGGTGTGGACGGGGAGCATATGAGGGCGGGCGGCCGGGCGGTAGGGACAGGGTCATGTCGAACATCTCGAGGGGGGTGCTACAGGGCGGGCATAGGGGCTGGGCAGTTGGCCGGCTGTGGCCTGCCTGACCGGACCGGACCTGACCGGACCTGCCGTGACCTGCCCTGGCCCGCGTGCGCTGCTCCTGCCGGCTGCAGCGCCAACCCCATGGCCCGTGTGCTGGCGGCGGTGGTGCCCATGCTCAACTTCATGAGGTGCGGCGGGCCGTGTGTGGGGAGCGGGAAGGGGGAGGAGGGGGCCTTGGAGATTTGTGGTTGTGGGCGTGGGGCGTGTTGGTGGTGAGAGACGCCTGCTACCAGCCGCACGGCCCGGCGCACAGACTTGGTGCACAATGCACTCCGCCGCGCACGACGCTTGTGTTTCCAGCCATCGCCCCGCCTCTCCTCCCCTCCCCTGCCCTCCCCCGGCGCGCGCAGGCTGTTCGCGGTGGGCACGGGCCTGCTGTCGGACCCGGGGCTGGTCAACTCGGTCAGCCGCAGCGGCGACCGCACCGAGCTGCTCAAGGTGGGCGCGCGGCGGGGGGAGGGGCTGGGGCTTGGGGTTAACCAGTTCCAATTCCTATTTCCAACTAATCAACCATGCCGCGGGGTGTGTGTGTTGCGCTGTGTGTGCTGTGCGCCGCGAGCGCCGGTGCTCCACGCCGGGAGCGGGTCGCTGTGCACCATCCGGTACCATCCCATGTCCGCGTGCCGGTGCCCAGGGAGGGCCGACGTATGGCTGTTGGGTCCCCTGCCCTGCCCCTGCCCTTCCCCTGCCGCAGCCCCTGCCTCTGCCGTCACCTCCCTGCCCCTGCCCCTGCTACCCCCCGCCCTGCCAGGGCCCGCTGTTCTACGTGGTGACGCTGGTGGCGGCCACGGTGCTGTGCTGGCGCGACAACCCGGCGGGTGAGGCCCCGCGCGGGGGGGGGGCGGTGCGGGGGAGGGGGAGGGGTCCGAGGTGGCGGGCATGGGCAAGGCGTGCTGAGGCCGGGGTGGCGGACCGGCAGCAGGCGAGGCAGCAGGCGAGGCATGCCCTGTACTGGCAGTGAGGCGGCGCGGGGCTGCCGCCTGCCGGCACGTTCGGGCCTGATTCCTGACCCGGCCCTAACCATCCGTGCAACCCACGACCCCCCTCCATCTCGACCCGCCGTCAGGCCTGATCGCGGTGAGCATGATGTGCGGCGGCGACGGCCTGGCGGACATCGTGGGCCGGCGGCTGGGCCGCGGCAACCCGCTGCCGTACAACACCCAGAAGAGTGTGGCGGGCAGCGTGGCCATGCTGGTGGGCGGGTACGGCATGGCGTACGGGTGAGTTACGGAGGGCGAGGGGGGAGGGAGGAAGAGGGGGAGGAGGGAGAGGGGAGGGAGTGTGGCAGGAACGGGGCCGGGGGCTTGCAGGCATAGGGAATGGCCGAATGGATTAGATATGTGGGGATATGGGTGGGGGTGGGGGTGGGGGGGGGGCGCTGGTGGGCGTGTGTTGGAGAAACAAACGACACATAGCCCGCCCAGCACACACACATTTTCCGTGTGCTACCTAACACACATGCACACGTGCACACGCCCACACGAACACGCTTGCAGGCTGATCTCGCTCTTCTGCGGCCTGGGCTTCTTCACCTGCTACCCGCCCGCCACCCTGTTCGGCTGCTTGGGCGCCATCGCGGCGGCCGCCACGGTGGTCGAGTCGCTGCCCATCAACAAGTGGGTGGACGACAACGTCAGCGTGCCCGTGGTGGCGGCGGCGCTGAGCCTGGTGCTGCTGCCGCAGCCGGTGGAGGCGGCGGCGGGCGTCGTGGCGTCCGCGGCGGCGGCGGTGGTGCCCGTGGCGGCGGCGGGCGTGGCGGTGGCGGCGGCTGCGGCGGGCTCGATCAGCCTGTCGATGTGAGCCGGTGCGGGGGGGTGGGGTGGCGGAGCGTGTTGGATGGAACACATGACACCGCGCCGCATGGTGTATTTTGCGTGTGCTTGACACGCAGCAACGCTTTCTCAGACACATTCGTAACCGGGGCGCTTCCGGACTGATGCAATCTTTGGATGGCGGGGACGCATTTGATCATGCCTAATCTACTTTGCGCGGGTTCGCGTCGGCTGGAGTGGCGGCTCACACGGCAGGCCGCCTGTACTCGAGTCGGTGGTGTCCGCAGCGTGTTTTGCCCGCGGCGTTTTCAACCATTGCCGCGGCCAGGTTGGCGTATCCGTTCCCGGCTATGAGACAGCACTGCTTCTTTTATTGTCGTCACGAAGTATGTCGCTGGTGTGCCCCACCCACTAGCTCGTATGTCCCTGCCACTAGTTTCGTATGGGTCGCCGGCACCGGCGCCGGCAGCATGCATCCCTTATGCAACGCCCGGCTGTTATGCCTGGCCCTCCTGTATTATTAGGGAGATTATTAGGCAGATTGCGAGCTTTGCCCCTGCGGCGTGCTCTGGCGCGGTGGGCCGGGCGCTCAGGACGTGAAGGAGTGAGTGAGCGAGAGCCTAATCTGCCTTGAGACGTGCGGGCTGCCGCTGCCGCCAGTGGCTTGTCGCCATCGCGGGCAGGCACGCCCGCGCCGCCAGTCTTGATTGGTGGCTGGTGGTGTGCTCCGTGGCTGGTGATTGCGTGGTTTATCCTGCATCAGGCGAGACTGGCAGGACTTGCCGTTTTGGAGGCGGAGCAAAGGAGCGCGCCCCGGGATGGACGGCGCGGCGGGAGGCGGGCGCGACAATGTGCGCCACATCAATCCTGTTTGGCCGGAGCCGCGGTGGGAACGGCTCCGCGGCGATTCGCTCGACGACAGCTAGCTCGGGATGCCGCACGGAGACCCTCTTCATCCTTTTGACGGAAGCGCATCGATACATCGATGTTAAAGCATTCACATAGTGGCCATGGGTGGGTGCTGTTGTGTGTGCCGGTCGGGGTGTGCCGGCCGGCTGCGGCCAGCGGCAGGGGCGCCGCGGGATGCCCATTTTGATGCATTGCGAGCATGTGGCGGCCCTGTGGAAGTGGCTGGCAGGCAATTGAGTTCGGCGAGGCTCAGGGTCGCACCATGGCCGAGACACAAATGCGAGATGCGATCTGCCGCGGCGTTTTGAGACAGGAGACGGGGCTGGGGCGGTGGTACTGCCATTGCATAAATGCGTGTGGCTTGAGACAGCGCCTGAAGCATGACTAGGCACCCATGCGCACACGGCAGCATGGTGGCCGCTGATTGACGCCTGTTTGGGGGCCAGTCCACTTTATCTCCTCGCAGGGCTCGCTTTCAAACGACGCTGCAAATGCCCGGCTGTGTGGGCTTCAGTTTGATGCTGAGGGGAAGGTCGTATCAGGGACCAGTGCCATAAGTGCCTGCTCGCCTTTTCGGCGACTGCCACCAGGCGGACGTATGCTTTATCACACAAGGACGTCTTGCGATGCGGGTTCCGTGAGGCGATGCCGCAGTCAATCCATGGCAAACTCGTGTGCTGGTCTGACCACGACGGCGACAGCGGGAAAGGGCGATGCTGCGCTGTATGGCGCCACGGGTGCGTGCATGATGCGACACAGTGAGACCCGGTTAGCAAATCCTGCATGAATCCTGTAAATGGAGTGCATCTCCCGTCCCGGTGCAGCAGCGATGTGCAGTACGGGTGGGCATGTGCGCGTACAGCCGCATGGCCCTGTGCGTCTGCGTCATGCGGGCCTGCGGCCAAAACGTGAGGGCGGGCGCCCAGCCGTGAGTCACATCCGTCAGCACTGGTCACTGCAGGCCGCCGCCCGCGCACCACCGCCCATCGCTGCATGGCGTGTATGCCAGTGACTGCCCGGGTGGCCAACCCAAGCCGCCTTCTCCTGATGCTCAAGCCCATGGGCTTTGCCGGCCGCCGGCGCTGGGCCGGAAGTAACAACTGAACAACAGCCGCAACAGCAGAGGATCAGGTTGTGAATATGGGGGTGTGGGGGACGGTGTGGGGGACGGTGTACGCAGGTGACATTCTGCGTCACTGTGAGCTTGTCTGGGCGCTTGATTGTTCAGGACTTCAGGTTCAATTTTGTGGCGGATGAGGCGGCTCACCAGTCACCAGGGCGAGTGCACGTGCCCGAGTGGACGTGCTTGAGTGCTGTGCCGCATCTTTCGGGTGCAGCGTGCATGCGTGTGCATGTCCGTGGCAGCTCACGAGAGACCCAGCGGGAGGAAGGCTGTGGGCTGCGGATGAGGTAGAGGTGAACCCAACATGGTTGGCTGACGCACCGTGTTGACTACCGGTATTGGCTGGCAGTGCAGTGGGACGAGAGTTGGCATGCCCCAATGGCTGGCATTGCGGGTCTACGGCACGAGGAGGTGCGTCTGTATTTACAGGACCGGCTGCCCCAGAGGGACACCGGCTGGCGGGCCTCTCAGTGGCGAGGGCCCACGGTTAATATCATTGCCTCTGTGGGCCTGTATATGTTTGTCCGCAACCCACACATGTTGGTGCACCAGCAACGGCTGTAAACGCATCTACACACAGTGCTGTCCATAGCCGACGTTCACCGCCATTCACCCCTGCCGCCATTCCAACCCTACCAGCCCTGCCACGTCCACTAACCATCCCTGCTATTCCTGCAGCCACCCCGCACTGCACGCAAGTAGCGTGCCAGATCAATCGTTGTCAGCATCTATTCTCACGTTAACTTGACACGCCCACAGCCTGCTTCACATCTATTCTACGCAGCATTGCCAACTACAACACACGGGCCACCACGAGACTTGGGCGCCAGACGCTACTCAACACGAAGCTCTGCATTAGATACCTGCTACAGCAAGGCGCGAGCTACGAACACACCGTGCCAACCTACTTCCAAATTCGTCCACACAACACACGTACACACGCGCAGGCACACGCAACTAGGGCGGCTAGAGTAGGCATCTGGGGCGGGTCCATCGTCCCCCAGGCCACGTGTCTTTTTGCACGAGGCAAGCAAAGGCGCAGTGTGCCGTCGACGTGTGCAAGCTGTGACGCTATCATCACAGTGGCTTGGCCATCGGGCAGCGTTGGTGCAAAAGAGGCGATAGATGCAAACAGCTGAGCCACACACACGAGTGTGGATCAATGACAAACGATGCAGCGCGGTGAATAAATGCGCGTGACTGGGGGCCGGCCGCCCGGGGCAGACCCCAAGCAAAATCCAGAATCCAGACACGCTCATGTGTGTGCACACCAACCCGACGCACGGGCACATGACGCCATGCACATGAATGATTGCTTTACTCTCGAACACAGCGCATACCGCATACTATGGCATCTAAGCCCTCCAAACTGGCAGGCGCACAATTAACAGCTGGGCCTGGCTAGTCCAGGCAATCAAGTCAATCTACCCCGTAGGGTGGCACAGTGATGTTTCCGTTCGTTGCAACAATTTGTGTCGACCGTGCTCAGCTAAGCCGACCTTGCCCAAACTAGGTTACTCCGTGTCACCGGCCCGTCATGAAGTCAAACGTGCTAGTTGCATACCAACTCACAGTTGGCGGAAGGTCTGCAGCAAGTCTGCCGGTGCAAAAGGAAGGCGGCATGGTGTGAAGGCAGACTGCCCGCCAAACACCCTGGATCCAAAGTGTCCAGGGTGGCTGTGACGCGGGCAGCCACCGTCTATGAGCGCAAATCAGAGGCGGACGATGCGAAAGCGCCGGCAAAGGTATTGCTTGCGGATGCGTGACATCGGTGCCCGCACACAAATATATTTATCATCCAACAGCCAGTCACGCCGCACAACAACAGGCACGCAACACACAAAGTCATTCTTCAAGGGTCTCAGTATCCTTGAGTCTGGGGGCTGCAGTACGGAGCATTTGACCGCCTGCTGCCTATGTCCGTGAGTGATGTTCGTCAATCCACCGGTCGTGCGTGGTTTAGACCGACACCATCAACCTAGCGCATCTCTTGGTTATGCGTTGAACAGCAAGGCGGCGCTGTCCGCATACGCAGACACCGTGAGCAAGGTGCACACACACGTTCACCCGTAGCATCCCCACCCTGTCCGACTCTCCCCTTGTCCACCTGTCGGTCACTCCCCAAATTACTCGTGGCAGCCTGCGGACTCTGCGCCTTCGGAAGGCCTTGGGGATGGCAACCACGGCCCGATCCACGCGGCCGTGTGCATACCCCGCTCGCCCCATGCGGCAAGCAGTCAAGCGCGACACTGCTCAGCATCCCTCCCCCAGACTTCGACACCTACACGCCACATTGTCATCTATCAATGTCACCCATCAGTGTTCATCGAGAGCGCATGGTTAAGCACATGAAAACGTGTGACGCAGCGTGACTCCACACTCGCGCCCCACGAGCTCTCAAATGCTAGGCAGGCATCACCATAAGAGAGAGTCGCATGGGCTCAAACCAAGGCCCGCCCCTGCCAATGAGGTTAGCTGCAGTGCGGTCAGCGGCAGCACCTAACACATCCATAACACCGCACCAGCCACGCAGCCAGTGCAGTGCTTGAGACAATTAGATAACTGTTGCGTGTGCTTGTGTGCAGGCGCGCAAGAACCTCAACGAGGCCTGCCACAGGAAACCTGCAGCGGCCACTCATGCTGCGGTGCCTACCCACGCAGGATGCGAGCGTTAAATTGTGTCGCACAAGCTACAACGCTGGCCCCCCTCTCAAAACCTCGCCGCGCCGCAAGTCCTTTTGCGGCGATGGCCTCGTGTAAACTCCCTGTACTGACTGCATTGGAATGACTACCGGTACTATTGCCAGCGTTACTGGCTTGGTCAACGCGGTCAACGCGGCGCAGCTCGGTGCCGGATGTGTGAGTCGGGTGCGGAAGGTGCTCCTCACCGCCTACTAGCTGAGCTGACAGCGGTGAGACGTAAGGATAAACGAGTGCTTGGAGGCCTCGGTGCAGGATGCATTCCGGTGTTGACCAGAGCGGCGGTGTGGAGGATGGATGGTGCTTGCAGTGAATGACGGTCCAGGCGGGATGGAGGTTTGTTGGTGCTCAAGGGCAGCGGTGGCGATTTTGTGTCGTTGTCGTCCGTCACTCACGCTGTGAAGCGCGTTACTCTTTATACATAATGCCGCTGCTGTTGCTAAGAGCGGCTTTGTCCGCGGCTAGTACGATCGCGAGCGAGCGACGTGGTGCTGCGATCGGTCGGTCGCTCATCTGATCAGCAGGTCATTCAGAAGTGGTCCTCTCCCGATGCCGTCGAGCGCAGCGACGCCTGCGACGTGGCGGTGGTAGACGTGGAGGAGGCCAACGAGCCCGACGTGTTCAGGCGCCGCGGCCGGACGCGCAGGCCCGCCGCTGCCATGGCTGCCGCGTCCGTCGCCGGCAGAGCCGGCGGTAGCACCAGCGGCGCAAGCGCGCGCCGCCGCGCCGGCACCGCCGGCGCCGCGTCCTGCGGCGCAGCCGCCGGCGCCAGCCCCGCCACCATCCGCGGCGACGACGGCGGCGCGACGCCAGCCGCGGCGGCGGCCTCCGCCGTGAATGCGGCATCAAAGGCCGCCGCGCACGACTCCGCGCCGCCGCCAGACAGCACCGGCGTCAGCGGCAGCGTCCCCTCAGCCACGGGGCCGGGGCCGGAACGGCCGCCGGTGCCTCCGCTGCCGGGGCGCCGTCCGACCAGCGTCGAGCCGGGCCGCGGCGCGCCGATGATCCCGGACGAGGCCCGCAGCGACGGCGACGACGGCGCCGCGCCGATGATGGGCGCCGGCGGCGGCGCCGTGGCGCGCGCCGCCGCCGTCGAGGTGCGGGAGGAGGACTGCGAGGTGTGCGACAGCAGGTGGCGCGGCGTCAGCTGCTGCAGCGCCGCCGACCAGATGGACGTCACCGCCGGCCGGCCGCCGCCGGACTCGTCGTGGCTGCTGCTGACGAGGTTGTCGCGCGACTGCCAGCGCGCCTGCGGCGAGGCCGGGCCGCCGTACGCAGTCGGCGAGTACGGCACCGCCGGCTGCACGTGCGACTGCTGCGGTGAGGGCTGGGTGGCGCCGCTGGCAGGCCCCTCCTCCTCCAGCACCTGCCTGATAAGCGGCTCCTCGCCGCCACCGCCGCCTCCCAGGACCATCATCGGCATGGGCCCGGTGTGCTGGCCGCGGCTGGAGCCGGAGGGGCCGGCGCTGCCGCGCCGGCGGCTGCTGTAGCTACCGGCGCCGCCGCCCCCACCGATGATGCTGGGGGTGGCGGCCCAGTGCGCCGCCGCCGCCGCATCCGCCATGGTCACCATATGGCGACCAGCGGCGGCGACACCGCCGCCGTCGGCCTCGTGCTCGGCGTCGCTGCTGGCGCCCGTGGCGGCGCCGGCAGCGCCGCCGCGGCCACGTCCGCCAGGTCCCATCATGGCAAGCGGGTTCAGGAACACCGACTGCGCGTTCTCCGGCGGCGCCAGCTCCGCCGCCGCCGCGGCGGCGTCGGCCGACGGCGACGTGGGCGAGCCCGGCGCGGGCTGCGCGGCGGCCGCGCCAGCGCCGCCGCGGCCGACCACCATGGGCACCGTGGACGTCGGCCGGATGACACTGAGCGCGCCGCGGCGCGGCGTGGAGATGCTCATCTGCGAGCGCGGCGTCGCCGCCGCCGCCGCGATGGCGCCGCCGGCGGAGGCCGCCGCCGCCGCCGCCATGGCGCCGCGCGGCGTCGCAAAGACCGACGGCACGCGGGAGGCGGCGGCGCCGCCGGTGGGCGAGAAGACGCCGCCGCCAAACATGCTGGACGGCGGCCGGCCGCCGACGCTGTACATCGTGCTCGACACGCTGTTGCCCGACGCCTGCGCGCCTGCCGCCGCGCCGGCGGCGGCGCTGAAGGGGCTGGAGCTGAAGCGGTGCAGGGAGGCGTCGAAAAGGCCCGTCGACGCCGCGACGGCGGCGGCGTCCTCGATGGCGCCGCCGGACAGGGTGGGGTCCGCCTCCACCTCCGCCTCGGCGATGGTGGGCACCTGCCCGCCCCGCATCGCGCCGCCGGGCGTGCCGGCGGTCCGGCTGCCGAACTTGTCGCGCCAGCGCCCGGCCGCCCCGGCGCGCTGCAGCTCGCCGGGCCCGGCACTGAGGTCCGCCATCGCCACCATGCCCGCGCCCGCGCCGCCCTGGCTGGAGACGTCGTCCGCGGCCGCGGCTGCGGCCGCCGCCGCCGCGGCCGCGCCCTGCTTCCCCTTCCCGCGCTTCTTACGCTCCGCCAGCTTGCCGCTGTCGTGCACCGTAAAGGTGAACGACTCGCCGTCGGCGCCGAAGCGGTAGGCGTCCAGGTAGTCGGAGGCGACGCTGCCCTTGCGCCGCAGCCGCCGGTTGGCGGCGGCGCCGGCGCGGTCCACGCCGCCGTTGCGGCGGAACAGCACCCAGCCCAGCAGCACGGACGCCAGCAGCAGCAGGCCGCCCACCAGGCCGCCCACCACGGCCGCGCCCACGCCCGACAGGCCCTGCGGTGTGCGAGGCAGTGTTGGGCGGTGTTGGTCGGTGCTGTTGGGCACGCCGGCCGAAGAGGCACAGCCGCATAATGCGCCCCGCCCCTTCCTCCGTCAACTCCCCATGGACGCACCACCCGCCGCCCGCACCACCCACCTTCCCTCCCTCGCACCCTTCTGCCCTCCCTCGCCGCCCTTCCTCGCCGCCCCCGCACCTGCTGCGCGTAGTACTTGCTGTTGCCGCGCTGCGCGTTGCGGCCCGTCACGCCGCCGGGCACGCGGCCCGTAGCGCCCAGCGCCAGCGTCAGCAGGTCGCCGGGCGCGAGCGCGGCGGTGTCCACGTCGGCGCCGCAGGTGGAGGGCTTGCACTGCGCGGTGACCATGATGTAGGTGCAGCCGCCGCTGATGATGTTGTGAACGGAGCCGGCGTAGAAGGGCGGCATGGGCGCGCCGCACGTCTGGGCGGGCGGCACGGCAGGCGGGGCAGGGAAGTGTGGGATGGGACGCAAGGCGGGGGGCGGGAATGGGGGGTTGAAGGGGCTGCGCAATCCTGTTCACTAAAAAATCGTAAAAGGCGCCCTCCCGCTCGCGGACCCAAGACAGCTGTTATGTTGGATCAGGACCATCCCGCAGGACCCGACTCCGCTCCCCCCCCCATCCGCCCGCGCTTCCGCCCACCTGCTTGGCCATGTCCGCCTCCACCTGCAGGAAGAACACCTGCGTGAAGTCGTCCGTGGTGGCGGCGGTGCAGTTGAACAGCGCCAGCGGCACCGACACGTCCAGCGTGCTGCGCCGCTTGCCGCAGCCCACCGCCACGCCCTGCACGAACAGGTCCGCCGCCGGCGCGGAGGAGGGGCAGGCGTCCGGCAGGTCCGGGCTGATGATCGCGCGGATGTTGCTGCCGCCGCTGGTGGTGCTGTTGTCGCTGCTGTTCTTATTGGCGGCGCTGCCGGCGAGCGCGGCGGTGGAGAGGTTGGCGTTGGCGAAGTAGAGGCCGGGCAGGATGGCCGCGACGTCCAGCCGCATGATGGCCTGGCCCGCGCTGTCGTAGCCATTGGAGTGGACGGTGGTGTAGCCCACACTGCGTGGATTTAGCGAGGTGGGCGAGGGGATTGTCGGAGGGAGAGCGAGGTGGGCGAGGGGATTGTCGGAGGGAGGAGGGCAGGAGGGTAAGCAAGCCGGGTCCAGGCGTCCGGACTGCGCTGGCACGCGTGGACGAGCGCCGGGCCCTGAGTCACGCCTTTGAACTCGGTGACCAACGCCGCCAGCGCCGGTGCCCGCAATGCTACAACGCGTCTGGATTAGCGAGCGTCTTTGGCTCCGATCGCGGCCGGTGCCGCCCCGATTAGGAGCTGGACGAGGTGCTGCAATTCCGCATCCTGACACACATGTCGGTTTCACCGCTGGCCGAGCCGCTCCAGAGAAGCTTGGAGCTCAAAGCTAGGACCAAACCGCTACGTGCTCCTTCAGCCCGACTCACATAATACCCTCTGCGTCCAGCAGCGGCGCCGAATCATCGGCGTTGAACGAGACGCACGGAGACTCATCCAGGACCAGGGGCACGATACTCGATCCACCTGAGGCCAGCAGAAACAATGACGGAAGCTGACAAAACCCGAGGAAGTAGAAGACCCGCGCGTGCGAAAATCCCGGTCCGGACCTCATAACCTTTGCTGCTGGAGTGGGTATTCTAGCTACATTATGCGAATTGCAAAATGAGGAAAGATAAACAGCGGCTGGTGAGCACTCGAGGCCCGTCCTCCGCCAAGACTGAGCCGCAAGCGCAGCAGTCAGTGCATTGTGTATATTTTGCTGATGGCATTAATTATTTCTCACGGAAACCGGTGTAACGGCCACTGACACACGAAAAGGTCGCCCAGCCTGACTTCGCCCGCAAGCTCACCGAAAGTCTGTGATAGCTGGCGGCCGCTTCGGCTGAGAATTCCCTGGACCTCTTCGATGTGGAGCTGGTGCGCCTGGCCCACAGCGGAGCCTTGAGCCGATGCCGCCCGGTCTGCTAGCAGCGCCAGCACGCCAAGCAAAAGCCACATCAGAGTAGCCATTGCTGGTCGCCTGGACTGAGAATCGGGGACTATATTTGAAACATCGAGCGCGCTTTCGTCCAAGCAAGCGGCCTAAGCTTAGGCTCTCCTGTGGATTAATGCTTTGCTTTAGAAATTCTTTACAAAACAAGTAATATATTGTGCCAGGCCGGCGCTGGCTCACAAACTGCGAGGTAGCAGCTTGCGTTTCGACATGCAACCCAGAGGTACGGTTGCGGCTCGGACAGTTGTCCCCAAAACTACTGTCAGCATAATCAAACTCGGCATTTTATGCATATTGCAGTTTAACGGGGCTGATAGCGCGGCCTTGCGGCGCGCAAACCTTTGACGCACGCCGCAAAAGGAGCCCTCAGGATGCTTGACACAACTAAAAAAGACGCATGCATCTCTACCTGTTTTTCATCGGTAGTCGCGAAGGTCTGAAAGTGTGCAAAGGTCGATATGGCGATGATGCCCTCCATCGACGAGTCCGGCGTGTGCCGACTTACAAGGTTGTGGGCGTGTGTGAGCAAGGAATCGACCCGCTCAGAAACCTTGTGGCACTACCCTGCCTCCACCTTACCTGCCGTCGCCACCCCTAACCTGCAGGCCGCAAGTGTGCGGCTGGTTCGCGCCAAACCGGTAATGCTAGCGCCAAACCTGTGCTTGGAGCAGGGCTCGCTCCTCATCTACGGCTGGCTCATGCTAGAGAACGTCGCCGCTGAGGCTCTAAGCTAGGGCACCTAAGGTCGTCCCGGCGTCCGAGCGCGTGGGCGGCCCCCGCGCACGCGCGGCCGAGCCCCGCGCCTAGAAGCCAACCGGTCCCAGACAGTTTCAGCGGGTACCGTGGCAGCGCCAACCGTTCCGCCGCACGCAAACTCAGTCCGCCAGCAGAGCCCAAGCCGCCGCCGCCAGGCCGCAACACCGAAACCCTAATGGCACCGGCAGCTGCCCGGCCGGCCCCCAAGGCCCCAGCAGCACACAAGGGCTAGCTGCAGTGACCCACGAGCTCAAGACCTCCACAGCGCCTGGGCCGATACCCGCGCACCCCCCTGCAGCTGCTCTAGCTCCGCAACACTGCTCCGCACCTGCGTCGCGACACGCCATGCGCTGCTGCGCCGTCCTGCTGCTGCCCCAACACGCGGCTGCGCGGGGATCTGCTGGCCTGTCTTCCTCTCCTGCCGCGCGCCGCATTGCTCCCTCTCCCATCCACGCCTCCTGCACGCCCCCTGCACGCCCCCCCTGCACGCCCCCCTGCCGCCGGCGGCGCTACTCGATGTACCCGGCGGCGCGCTGCGTGGCCTCGGCGTTGTCTCTGCACATGCCGGACGCCAGCGCAGGCGACGACTCGCTCACAATGAGGCCGCCCAGCTTTACCTGCGCACGTCAGCAGGCATGGCGCGCGTTGTGTGCGTGTGATGGCGACGGCGAGCATTATGTTGGGCAGGCACGCAGCACAGCCATGAATCCATGATCTATGCGGAACGGGGCACGCAGGACAGCCTAGCCGTTACCGCTACTCGCATTACAGGCTACGCCGCAGCCGCCTCCCTCGCGCCGGACCACACCCCGCCACTCCCGCGCCACACGCCCCAGCCCGCAGCACCTCACCTTGTGCCCCCCGCTCCGCGTCTCCTGCGCAACGCGCACCATCACGCGGCACGACCCCGCGCCAGGCGTGGCGGTCGCCCCCGGCGCGTGTGCTGCCGCCGGGGCCGCCGCCAGAAGCAGCGCCTGCACGCACCCCAGCTGCAGCTGCGAGGCCCGCGGCTCCCACAGCCCGTCCAGCCGAGCCGCCGGCTCGGCCTGGGTCTTGGCCTCAGCCGCCGCGGCCGCAACTGTGGTTGGAAAGTGGAATGGGGATGTGAGGCATGCGTGGCTGACATGACGGTCCCCTGGGTTCCCTCGCTGGTCCCTCATTTAGAATGCGCCATTGCAATCGGCCCATGGTGCAGCAGTTCCCGAAGCGGCTGTCAGACGCCGATGCACATGGCCTCATTGCGAGCGCATGCACGGAGGCAGGCTGTCGGGCGTCAGGCCCGTGGTCGCGCCCACAAGCTGCCTTACCCTTGCATACCCAGCCCCCGCAGCCCCCACAGGCCCGCCCACCCCGCACCCACCCGCTGCCGCGTACGCCGCGGCCGCCGCCGGCGCCATGGCGGCGCCCGTGCCATTCTCGCCGCCGTACTTGTCGTACAGCGCCAGTGCACGTGCTCCGCACACGCAGCCGCCGGCGCAGTGGATGTCGGCCATGCCCATGTTCTCGTAGCTCCTGCCGCGTGGCGTGTGTGTGTGTATGTGGCGTGTGGCGTGCGTTAGAGAGCACAAGGGGAAACGACAACAAGAGACTGTGCGTGCGGTGGCGTGTGTTAAGGTGCGTCGCGACACGTGTGCGCGTGGGGAGGCCGGGCGGCTGGCGGTTGGCGCCGCGGCGCATGGGCTCGGCGGTTGTCGTGAGGCAAAGGAACCGCGGCCGCGCGGTGTGCGTGGAGGTGGGGGTGGGGCGATGGGGGAGGGTTACGGGCGGTGCTGCCGATGCCTAAGGCCTGGGCGCAGTTCGAGGAAGGACGGGGGAGCTGCGCATCGCAGCCGGCTAAAGGACACACGGCCCTGGGGCAGCACCCACCGGAGGTATGCCAGGATGAGGATGACAAAGCGTGGCTTCAGCGCCGCCGCTGCCGCTGCCGCTACCGCCGCCGTGGCGTTGGCGTTGGCGGTGGCCGCCACGGCGGCAGTCCCAGCGGAAGCACCGGGGGCGGCGGGGTCGGAGGCCGGCGACGCGGTGTTGAGCACGAAGGTGATATTAGACCCCGGCTGGGTGGCAGTGAAGCCCCATTTGGGGGCGCGAGGGTCCCGGCCCTCGTTGACCCAGTCAAAGCCCTGCGCGCAGGGCAGGTAGCGTGGTCGGTGGTGCCAGGCTGTGGGTGAGTGTGGGGGTGGGGCGCGGGTTAAAGACAAGCCAAAGGTTTGCACGGGTGAGGTGTGGAGCCCAAGGTTAGCAGCGTGCTGCGTGCCGTTACGTCGTCCATGCATGGACTCATCATGAGGAAGGTGCGACGAACGCGAACATGCAAAAGCCAGACGCGTCCGACTTAAATCAGTTGCGAAGTTACGACCTGTAACCGTAACAACCGTGCGTAACAACTTGTAACGTTCAATGGGGTGAGCAACGCAACCCGTAACTGTGGATGTGTGAAATGCGTGTATTCTCAAAAACCACATTGCAGCCGCGCGCTAATACTTGCGCGAGCACAGTGCGTGCCGAGAAGACATGACGCGTAACATTTCAAAATCGCACTGACTCGCCTTCTGGTCGGCTGCGCTTTCTCGTAGTCGGTCACCCAGAATGCACACGTCATTAAACGAGTCCTCGTTCCCCGGAATGAGGTGACGCGGCAGCGGCGCTTGGCGAGCCGCCTCCTCATTCTGCGACGGCAATTGAGCACGCAATGGCGCAATGGACCCACAGCGGCACGCGGCAGCAGTAACCTCATGAAGCGTGAAGCTGAGCGCCGAGCGTGGCGTACTTATATTATCGGGTTGCATGAGTGCCTTGCGAAAGCGCCACATACCAAAAGAACAGGATGTTGCAGGAAGGGGGGGGCCTCACTCGCACCTAGCAAACGCGCCCTCTTGCCCGGCGTGCACCCCAGAGCGCCGCAGTCGCCCCACCCGCATCAACCCCCGAGCCTGAACAGCGCTTCCCACACACACGCTCCGACCCGATACACCCTCACGCCGCGGCGCCGACGCACCTGCCGCCAGGGCCGCATCACCAGGCCGCGGCCCACCTTGACCAGCATGCCCTCCACCAGCTCCGCCATGGCCCTGCGCATGGCGCGTGCGAGCAACGCAAGAGCGGATTCATTCCAAAAGCACAAGACAACAGTGGACAGCAATCATATTCATTCAATCCCCGCCGCCCGCCGCCCGTCGCCTACCCGCGCCCAGTAGCCCCGTAGCACATGCGGCCGGCAGGCGGGCCGCGCGCAGCGGCCCCCCATACACGGCGGCTGCGCGGCCGCGGCCGGGCCCAACCACGCACACAACCTCACACAGTCTCGTGCATCACAGCTGGCGCGCAGCGTCCCATCCACATGCGCGCGCGTGCGCCCTCGCACTTGCCTGTGCCCGGTGAGGCCGCTGGGGTGGATGGGGTCCTCGTAGAAGAAAGCCATCTGCGGAGTTCAGGGGTGGGTGGCGTGGATGTGGAAATGTGGATGGATGGGCGCGGGGGGAGCGCGCCCAGAATAGCGCCTGGGTGATAGCGCGGGATGCAGTGTCGGACAAACGACGGTCCCCCCCTCCTGCCCCTTGGGACTGATCCCGGAACCGTACCGTACTCCGGCCTCATGCTATCTTCGCCGCCGCCCCCCCCCCCGGCCGTCGCCGCGCACCTTATCCGATGTTCCGTTCGCGCGCGTCTCAGCCCGCGTCAGGTCGGTCTGTATGGGGAGGGGGGTCGGGAGGGGGGTGTTGCAAGGGTGGTTGGAAAGGCGGGGGAGGGGGGAGCGGGAGCCGCGGCACGGAGGTACGGGTTCGGACCGACCCGACCTGAGACCAACCCAACGAACCGCCGTCGCTGCTCAAACAACAAGTCCGACCCGGTCTCTCCCATGCACAAACCGTGCCCTTCAGCTGCGCTCACCCGGAAGCTCCTCACGCCCGCCACCATTTGGTGGTACACCGCAGCCTGCGCCGCCCGCCGGCGATGGAACAATAACAACAACAATCAGCACTATTAGCATTTAGCAGAGGAGCTTCATGTTGCAGTTGGCAGTTAACGCACTGGCGACGAGTACGCAAGCAAGTACAGAGGCAGTGGCAGCAGCGGTCGCGGTGCCCTTGGGTTTTTCTGGCCCATGGGTTCCGCACGCTTTTTCCGTGGTTTGGAAAAACTGCCACTAAATCAAAACAAGTGCTGGATTAGTATGTCGAGTCCCCTCCCTCCATCCGCAGACACAAGACACACGCACACGCACGCCACGAACCGCCCACCTTGAGTGACAGCAGCTGCAGCCCGTAGTAGGTCGCAAACTCAAAGTACTCAGGCTCTGTGTGCGGCGCGCAAGGTTGACCGTTTCACTTGTGGCGGAAACCCCGTGAGGCGTGCTTATCCTTGCGCCAACTAAAACACGCGGCAGCGGACCAACCGCGGCACCGTGCCCCAACGGAATGGCAACTGAGTGGGGGTAGCAAACTGCGACCGGCGAGGCGCCGGCACCATTGCCGGGACAGGGCCGGCCGCCGCGCGCGGGGCCCACCCTCTCTTGGGCGTCAGCTGCGGCATCCCGGCTGCCCGCAAGCGGTTCCCTCCGCTGCTGCGGCGGACTCGCCCCGGCCATCGCTCACTCACTCACCAGCGTTGGAGTAGTAACTGCGTTTGCAGGCAGTGACACGGCCGCGCGGTGAAGTGGCAGTGTGTCAGCCGTGGGGCACCGGGTGGGGGCCGGGGGTCACTGGGCCGTAATTACCAGCAGCGCCGTAGCTGGACAGCACTACCATTGGGATAGAGAGCAGCAACGCACACGAATTCGTCGCTCACCCCCCCCAATTGCACTGACGCACACGGATTGTCTACATGGTTTGGTTTAGCTTATGCTGCACAGGCAAGGTAAGCACAACCCCCCTCCCCGAGTCACTCACACGCCCAGCGCCTCCCGCTTGGTCGGCCCCGGCAGCGTGAACTGCCCCTGCCAGCGGTAGCCGTTCAGCAGCGCTACAGCCGGCCGCCCTGGCAGTAGCAGCAGCTTGCGAAGCAGGAGCTCCAGGCTGCAGCAGGGGGCAGGGGGCAGCCAAACACGCGAACGGTGTGATGAAGCGCCGACGAGGCAGCAGCTGTTGGGGAATCGCCGCTGCCACGCATGCATTTTGACCACATGGCCGCACGCGTCCACTCGCGCCCACACCCAAACATGCAGAGGTACCTCCCTCTCTCTGCACCGCACGCACTGTCTTCCTTTTTCCCCTTGTCTCTGACACACCCTCACCTCTTGCGCGGCTCGTTCTCGAAGGCGGGCTGCGGGAATGGCGGGTCGTTGATGGCGTACTCCAGCAGCACCAGGTCGGGCGGCGCCGCGTCCAGCAGGTACTCCTGGGGGTGGTGGGGGTGGGGGCGGTGAGGTGGGGGCCCGGGTGGTGAGTGGTGAGTGGTGAGCGGCAAGTGGCGAGCGGCGAGCGGGCGTGTAGCCACGCGGAGCCCGTGAGCCGCAGGTAGTTCCTCTCGTGTTCCCATGCGCTCTACAATACAGCCTGGCGCCCGCAGCCCCCAGCCCCCAGCCCGCAAACCCCCAGCCCGCAGCCTGGCGCCCACAGCCCCTCAGCCCCCACCCGGCCCCCAGCCCGGCCCCTCATCAACTGCTGCTGCCTCTCCACATACCTTGAGGCACAGGTTCATGTAGCCGCTGCTTGTGGCGGGGCACGCGGCGTTGATGACACGAACCGTGGAGGCGTTCCACCCCGGCCCCACCACCCCCAGCCACGCCCCGGCGCGCCCCGAGTCCAGCCCCGCGCTGGGGCCCTCCGGCGGCAGGCCCGAGTCGGGCCGGGCCGGCGCCACCTCGGCGAACCACATCTGTGCCCAGGAGTCAGAGGCAGAGGCTCACGTCAGGAGAGCGCAGGAAGGAGGAGAAGGAGGGCAGCGCTGGTTATACACACACTCACATCACGCACGCCGCTCATCCCCTCATGGGCTGGTTCACGGGTTCGCAAGGGTTCGGACGCCAATAACCCCACCCAGGCACCCACATCCCCACCCGACTCCCATCCCAGTTCCCACCCCGACCCCCACGGCGCCACCCCGCTAACCATCCTTGCAACCCCTCGGCCGCCACCCCGCCGCCCGCACACCCCGCCATGCCGCCGCCGCCCGCACCTGCAGCCACTGGGCGTAGGACGGCTCCGCCAGCACGGCGCCCATACCCATGGTCACGCTGCCGCCCAGCAGCGCCACCGTCAGCCGCTCGCCTGCGGGCGTTGGTTATGTAGGGTAGGGTATGAGTGGGAATCGGGGGGTGAAAATGGGGTACCGGGTACGGCAATCAGGTTTGAGAGCTGAGAGGATGTGCGGGCACGATGGGAGGATGCGCTGTTGATGATGCGGCGGGCGGCCGGGTTGGGCACGCCGTGCGCCCGACTGCGGTGCTGCTGCTCGCTGCCACCGCGGCAGACAGACGGGAAGACGCGGGCGGCCGCTGCAGCTGCGGCGAAGCAGGCCCCGCGAGCGGACCACCAACCGGGTGCCCCCCGCTGCTACCGCCGCTACTGCTGTGGCAACCCACGTAATACGCACAGCCACAGCCACCGCTACAGCCACGGCCCGCACCCACCCGCCGCCATGCGCCACACGAAGCTGCGGATGCGCTCCAGGTCACCCAGGTACATGGCCCTGTGCGGGGTGGGGTGGGGTGGGGTGGGCGGGTGGCAGTAGCAGCGGCGGCAGCGGGCGTGGGGCTGAATGCAATGGCAGTAGCAGTGGTAGTAGCAGTGGGGCCAGGGGGCGACTCCCCGACAGCGACGTGTGTGACCGCACCACACACGCGCCCTGCCCAGGCCACTAGGCCCGGGCGAGGGCTCTCCACTGGCACTCGCGAGGGCACCCGCGCGCCACCCCCTGCCAATGCATTTGCCTGTCCCCTGTCTAGTTAACTTGGTTTAGCTTGGGCTGGTACTCACAACAACAACACACACCCCTCCTCACCGCTGCAGCTGCCGCAGCTTCAGCACGTGCGACTCAGGCGACTTGGCACGGTGGTGCTTTGCTGCCGCCAGCAGCCGGTGAAGCCCCGTCATGACCGCGGCCGCGGTGCTACTACTGCCACCGTCAGCGGCGGTGCTACTGCCGCCGCCAGCGGCTCCCGCTGCCCCTGCGCCTGCCTCCGAGCCCGCGCCCGGCCCCGCCGTGCCAGTGGCGCCGGCGGCGGCTGAGGTCCCCAGACCCCCGCCGTCGCCTCCGCCGTCGTCCTCCTGCTGGTGCTGCTCTTGCTGCTGCCACTGCTTCCATGCCAGCTGCTGCTGCCCCTGCCCCTGGCCCCCCTCGCCCCGCCCGGCGTGCTGCTGCTGCTGCTGCCGCAGGCGGCGCCGCGCCCGCCGCCATCTCGCCACCCCGGCGTCTACCAGGGCGTCCGCCACGTCATCTGGCAGCGCGCGGCTCGCACCCCCGCTGGCGTCCGGGTCAGCACCAGCTCCCGCCGAGGCCGCCGCGTTTGCTGCGGCTGTGGCAAGGCTGTTGACAGCGGTGTGAGACGCGAAGGAGTGGCCCGAAGCCGAGCTGGACGCGGCTCCAGAGCGGCGCAGCGCATCGAGCGCCTGGGCGGCGGCATCATGGAGCGCGCCGGCCTGGGTGGTAGGACGCGGGTAGCGCGATTTTAGCGCGGGGGACCGCTTGCCACGCCGCGGCGGCAGCCCAAGAGTTTTCACGACCATTCAACTGATGTTTCCTCCGCTCGCATGTGGTGCTTGCGATAATCCGCGGGCTTACCAGGCAAACCGCTAGAAGCGCGGCAAGCAGAGGGGCGGTACCCGACGGCATCGTTCGCCGCCCAGATCCGACAAAGCTGCCTCAATAGATACACATAAGTAGTTCACAACAGTACAAAGAGCTCATATCGCAGGAAACTTTTAATACCGCGAAACAGAGTTCATGAAACAGCCCGGCCCGGGTGAACCCGTAACTATTGCGGGCTCATGTCGATATGGTGTTCACATAGACCAAAAGTCATTTTAATGCATTGCAATACCTGCAGACACGCGCCCAGCGCATGCACGGATCGCCACGCCCCAAGGGCAGTCCTCGCCGGGCTTCCCCCTTGGCTTCCCCCTCTGTATTTCGCCCCCCCCCCTTCGACGATGACCGATCATTCTAACCCTGAAGACATTTGTTGGCAGATACACTTCGCACACGACGCGTGCACCCGATGCCGGCATGCCACCACCCCGTTCACAGCCCCTGGTTCACAGCGCGGAACGCGCATTATTCGCATCAAGAAAGAAGGAAGTGGTGACTGCCTAGTTGTGACGTCGGGGGGAAAGCAAATTACCATTAATGCGAGTGAGCTGCGCAGGGCCGGCGCAGGGCCGGCGCATGCGCCGGGCTTGCTATGATGCCAACTGTCCGTGTGGCCAGCTTCCTGCCTGCTTGCGCATTTGAACCGTCGCATCGTCCTAACGATCGAAGAGGCCGGAAACGCCTGTGATACTGGGTCTTCTCACACGTCTCTGGAGTAGCTGGCAAGTTACAAAGGACAACCGCTGGCAAACCCCGGTGCTCTATTCCGCATGCCTTTGCTCGCCCTTCCAAGCCCGATCTCTACAAAACAGCAATTGCAATTGGAAGCAAGACTGTTTTGCACCAAAACAGTGAGACAAACCGCCGACGGACCGATTGACCGACGACGCCTGGCCCCATTTCGTAGCGGCGCCAGCGCTGGACAGCCCATGCCTATAATGGCCAGAAAGAAGCATTCTTTAGGGTATCTTGCATGGACCTCGAGGCTGTTTTATCCGTTTTGCGGACACTGGATTCCAAATACGACCGACATGGCGGGCCTGTAGCCTGGCGCCGGTATAAAAATCGTGTTAGCGGGCTCGTCTAAGTCATTGCACAATTACAGCTGTGAGCAGGTGTTGCTTTGTACATAGGCAACTTGAGGAAGCGTCAAGTCTTGCTACGTGCTGTGCCGTCGCTCTCTGTAGCGTCCATAAACTTGAAGATGGCGACTCGCTCTGTAGCCATGGCGGCGATGGCGCTCCTGTGCCTAGGGTAAGCGGCCCTGGGACGTCACAAAGAAGACCATAGCGCGAAAAGTTGCTACCGGGCGGCTCGGCATGCCCGTTGCTGCATCGTCGTCGTCGCACTCCGCGTGTAGCGCATGCACCCAGCATGCGGGCATAAGCACAGTGGCAGAGACTTGAGCGGTGGACCATTGTAACACCCCGCCCAGTTTAGCAGCGCGGTTTTTGACACTATTTGGTGACTCACACTCTCCATGCGTCGTGCGCTTGTGTCCGCAGTGCCGTGAGCGCCGCCCGCACCGGCGTCAAGGGCGGCCCCCTGTGGCCGGCCCTGAGCAGCTGCCAGCAGAAGGTCGACAGCACGCCCTTCCGCGTGAACAACGTGACCACCACCGCTCTGCCGGGCAACACCGTGTGCTTTGGCTTCTCGGCCGTGGCCGCGCCCGCGGTGAGTGCGCGCGAAACACACACACCAAACCGCACGGCGGCGTCCATGATACCTGATATACGGGTAGCTATCCATCTTCGTGACGTGCGCTTCCTGCCTGAGCCACTTGCGTCGCGCGCCTTGCGCCCGGCCACCGGGCGTCCGCGGTCCGCCTCCCTAGCTAGGTTGGGCCCGCGCAGCCATGTTCAACATCGTATTCAACAGCCCGCCTCCCTCTCCCCTTCTCCCGGCATCCTTCCCTCCTCAGGGCAACTGCGGCCGGGCTGCCACCCTGGACCGCGTGAACGTGTGGGCCAGCCACGCCAACCGCACCATGATCAACGGCTACAGCATCCGCACGGCCACCACCACCGACGCCATCTCGGGTGAGTCAAGTTCATCCCAGGGTGTGTATGGTTGCGGTCGGGCCAGTGCGTCAGGCTGAGTGGCGGCCCCAGGTAGCCAGTGCATCAGGATTGCCTTGTGGCTCACACAAGCGGCAGCGCCATCGAAACCACCGCCACCCAGCGCATACCTACCCCACGGCGCAACAGTACCAGCACCTTGCCGCTGACGCCTGCCCTGCCCCGCCCCCTCCTCTCCCCCTCCTCTCCCTCCCTGTGCAATGACGACAGGCACCTGGTCCAAGAAGGGCGACAGCTACGACGAGCTGACCTTCTCCAAGCTGGGCTGGACCGCCGACTACATCACCAAGAACTCGCCCCGCATCTGCCTGACCCTGGACCACGACGCCACCCTGGACGACATCTGCGTGGGCAAGGGCGCCTGTGTGGTGGCGCTGTACTCGGTGGGCGCCAAGAACAGCAAGTGCTGCCCCACCTACAAGGTGTAAGCAAGAGCAATCAAGAGCAATCAAGAGCAATCAAGAGCACACGCACATTGCAGCGGCAGCCACTTTGGCCACTAGGAAAGTAGGCAGCGGCGCGTATTACGGTGTTGGAGGAGCGGGAGTGTGGTGATGTGGTGGGGGTGGCTTGCTCCAGGCAAGGCACTCTGGGCAGGCGCAGGATTGTTGCGGCTGCAGCATGCGCGGTCGGCGCGGCGGCCGGAAGCTGGTAGTGGCTGGTAGTAGCAGGACGTGCCATAGTGACGGGTAAGGCTGGCAGGTGACGCGAGGGCATGTAGATTACGGACACTCGCACCGACGGTGGATATACCTTTGCTGCTTGACTTAGAAAGGCCAATTGCAATACGTTGGCCAAAGCAGCCATTCGATGACGGATGACTCTCAAGACCCTAGTACTCGCTGTAAGATCATATCAATGGACACTCGTGCAGTCTCATTTCCTGCGGGGAGGGCAAAGCACCCACGCCAAGGGTTAGCGCCCGTCAGCGCGGAGGACACTGTTCATGGTAACATTTTTTTGCCCGGGCAGCTCGCATGATCAGTTGATTAGCCCCACAGTAGGCTGTATATAGCATGCGCTGTCGCGGCCGAGTCTCCCCGCTCCACGTCCCGCTCGATCCATCATCACACAGCGGGGAAGGGGCGTGCCTGTGTTTCGCCCCATCCGGCATGATTGGTCAACGGGGCCGACGCGCTCAGCTGAAGACCGCGGCACATACACGACCTTGTAAATCTTGTCCTTTGCGCTAGGCCGGGCCTGCCACTCAGCTGAAACGCGTGCCTTAAAACGTGAAAGGCCCGCAACTCCGCTGTTAGCAGTCACTTCAATTTTGGAGTTTGGGTTCAGCCCTTATTCTCGTATTGTAATTACATTTGTACTTGCACGGTGTTCAGCCGTCACCCAAACAAGGGCTTCTCCTGTCTTCACCACAAATGTCGACCGTGGCAGAGCCCGTGCACAGCGATAGATAGTGTATTGCTGTTAACATAAGCTGCGGCAGAGTTAATCGCGGGGCCATGACTCGACAGCGATTTAGCACGCGCGGCCATGCGGTGCTCGGCGGCCAGCCTGCGGGCTCGGCGGAAGCGGCGTCCACTTCATACTCTCCCAGCAGCGATGAGTACCACTTCAACCACGGCAGTCGCGGCGGGGCCGGCCGCCTGTTGCTGAGGTCACCGGGCGTCTCGGCTCGGTCAGCGGCGGGCGGCCAGCACGGCCGCGCTCCGGGCCGGCCGCTGGTCTTCTGCTCAGTCACCGCCGCGGGCAGCTCCGGCGGCCTCCCGTTGCCGTCTTCGGCAGCACGCTCTGAATCCAGCAGCAACGGCAACGGGAGAAAGGGTGGGCAGCGGGGCTCAAAAGGTCCCGACAGCAGCTCGGGGGAGGGCAGCGGGTCGTCCTCGCTGGAGCGGCTACCGGTGGCGATCAAAAAGGGTGGGTGGCGCACAGAGGCTGGGATCAGGGCTGGCAGGTGTGCCGAGCATTGAGGTGGTGCGGGGGACTGGGGAAAGGGAGAGGGGGAAGGGGCAGGGCACCTCGACTGCCGTGGGGGACACAGTGAGCGCAGGGACGCGAGCGCGGTCGCACCCAGCTACCTGGGAACCATCCGCCCTGACGCCTGCTCTTCAGCTCCCCCACAGCAACAGCCCCCCCCCTCCCCGCCACCCCACCACCTCGTGCCCACTGCCCCATCATGTCGACACTTCTCTTACCGTGCTTGCGACCCCCCGCTTCACGCCTGCGCCCCCGAATCCAGCGCCAACCCTCCTGCCACCCCGCCACCTCCTGCCACCTCCCTCATCATGCCTGCCCCCTCCTCCCCCTCCTCCCCCCCCCCACCACCACACACACACACGCAGGCGACCAGCTGCTGCCGTACGTGTGGGACGGCAAGCGCATCAGTGCCATGGATGAGGCGGCCATTGCGGAGGCGGACGTCAACAAGGGTGCGGGCGTGGCGGCTGACTGGGAGGTGGCGGGGATGGGATGGGGAAGGGAAGGAGAGGGCAAGGGGGTGGGTGGGGAGGTGGCGGGATGTGCAGTTGTGGACATGGAAGGTTGGAAAAGCGGTACGGGATGCGCTGAAGACCAGCTGACGGAGTCGCTACCGAATGCGGGGAGGGGGGAGGCCGGAGTGCGCATGGAGGGTTGCGTGGCGGCGGTTGGGAGCAGCCACTACAGTACGGTAAAGAACGTGTTCCACAGGCCGACGCACCTAACCCACATCACACCACATCCACACCGTCCGCAGGCCGGCTGCGCAACTGGGTGCTGGGCCTGCAGCGGCGGCTGCACGAGGCGTTCCTGCCCGAGCCCCGCGACGTCACCCCGGACTACTGGGAGTGGCTGCGCTGGCGGCTGAGCCAGGTGCGGGCCGGGAGGGCCGGGGTGGGTGGGCGGGTGTGGTGTGGTGGGGTGGAATGGGGTGGAATGGGGTGGAATGGGAGCTGTAAGCACCAGCCCAGGCGATGAGGGGGCCCGGGGACGTGCGCGCGGGCGTGCGTGTATGTGTGTGGGTTTGGCGGGGGCGGCGTGTTGGGATGGGCGCTGCAGGCACCCCGGAGTGGGGTCTAAGGGAGGGGGGGGCGCAGGCGAGGGGGCGCGTTTTTAGGCGCAGACCGCGGACAGCCTCAGGAAGGGAGGGACACTGGGCGGGTACTGGGCTGGTACGGGGTACATGCACACGGCACCCGTCACTTCAGCATATCCAGACCCTCTCCTATCCAGGCCTGAGCCATGTCACCCCCAACCCCAACCCCAACCCCGCCCCAACCCCCACCCCACAGCGCTTCTTCAGCTCCACGATGCAGAACTTCTCCTTCTCCGCGCTGCTGATGGCCACCGGGCTGGGGGCCAAGAAGGTGGGCGGCTGGGCGGGTTGGTGGGTGTGGGAGGAGGCACTGTGTGGGTGTGTGTTTGGTGGTGGGAGGAGGCACTGCGGGTGCGTGTTTGTTGGTGGGGGTAGGCACTGTGGATGTGTGGGTAGGGGAGGAGGCGCTGCAGGTGTGGCTGCGGCCGGGGATGGGTGGATAGGAGATGCTAAGGTGGGCAATGGGACCTGCGGAGCGGGGGCTTCGTGAGCTGACAGGGTGCACGGCGCGAGCTGCAGTCGCAAGCTCGACGCACTGGCCTGTCCTCACCTAACCCGCACACACACCACGCACACACCCGGCACACCCTCACACACGAACACCCCCACACGCACCCCAGGCCTTCGCCGCCTCCGCCGCCATCAACTGGCTGCTGAAGGACGGCGTGAGCCGCATCGTGCGCATGACCGTGTCCACCAGCTTCGGCCAGACCTTTGACGCCGACCTCAAGGTGGGGGGCTACATTCATGAGTATTAGGGGGGTGGGGTTGTGGTGACCAGCCCCAGCTGAGCCGAAACCAAAGCGTAAGAGCCGAGCAGGCAGGAGAGTGCAGCCCTCCCTCGCTCACCCTCGCTCACCCTCGCTCACCCTCGCTCACCCTCGCTCACCCTCGCCCACCCTGGCCACGCCGCCCCACACCGCCCCTAACACCACCCCTCACACCGCCCCTCACACCGCCGCCCACACCGCCGCCCACACCGCCGCCCACACGCCCCACAGCGCATGCGATTCATCACTTCGCTCATCTTCACCGGCTGCATGGCCGGCGAGTTCGCCACGCCCTTCTGGCCGCAGGTGGGTGGAGGGAAGGGAGAGCGAGGGGGAGAGGGAGAGGGAGAGGGAGAGGGAGAGGGACAGTGACAGGGACTAAAGGCGGAGGGTACAGGAGGGGAATTCGGGGGAAGGAGGCGAGTCCAAAACGGCATCGTGGGTGATTTTGCATCCAGGGGCAGGCACGTGGACGCTCTTCCTGGTCCCGCTATTGACAGCTGCCCTGTCCTGCTCCACCACATTCCACACACACACACACACCGCAGCACTTCGTTGCGCTGGCTTCGGTCAGCAGTGTGGGCCGCGCGGTGGGCCTGTCCGCCTTCGTGGCCACACAGCCCGCGTTCCAGGTGCGTGTCCGGGGGGTGGGTGGGTGCGTGGGTGTGAGGGGGTGTTTGCAAGGTGAACACGCGGGACAGGCAACTGGGGGCAAGTGGAGTGCCGAGCGGGGCACCGCCCCGGGGAGACCGCCGCAGGGGACCGAGCCGGGGAACCGACTCGGGTTGTAGGGGGCACGGCGAGCGGGCCTTCAGCGGCTCCGCACCGGTGCCCGCCACCTGACGTTTCTTACCACGCACGCCCCTCCTCCCCATCACGCCCGTCCCCCTCCACGTCTACCCTGCCACACTTTGTGCACCATCCACGCCACGCCACCCTGCCACGCCCCCCTGGCTACGCCTTCACGTCTTAACTAATGATGAATGTAACCCCCACCCCACGCCCCCACCCCCAGGCCGCGCTGGCCACGGGCGGCAACCTGGCGGACCTGACCTCCAAGAACCAGGCGCAGCACATGGTGCGTGTGGCGCAGCGTGGGGCACGGTGTTATGACACGGTGTTGTGACATTGTGCAAGTGTGTGTGTGTGTGTGTGTGTGTGTGTGTGTGTGTGTGTGTGTGTGTGTGTGTGTGTGTGTGTGTGTTACTACGGTTTACAGTTGCTTGATAGAACCTCGTGATCGAGTGTCCTGAACAACTAACCAGCGCTGGAGCCAGGCTCCAGCACAGTAGTGTTCGCATAGTCTGGTAGTGCGTGTCTCCCAAGCATATGCGCGAAGTTGCGGAGTAACCCGCCGTTTCTGCCCTGTTGGCATACCCTCATCGACTTCTGTGAGCCGGCACTGTCGCTATGCATTGTTTGTTCGACTAGCAATAGGTCATGCACCAAACCAAGTCAGGCACACGTAGTCAAGGCAACTGCACAGCAAGCACACTGGGGCACAACCGAAGTCCTTCCCTCACAGGGCAGAGTACGCCTATGGGCAGCCACAAAATGAGAAGAGGTCTGATTGCCATGCCGTCAATGTCCTAGCGTCGCCGTCACGCCAACCCTAGCCTCCACTAGCCTCGAAACCCTACACAGCGCGCGCCGCTCTCAGTGATCCGCCGTATGCATTACTGCATTGTGTGTACGCGGCGCCGGTCCCCCTCCTCAGTCACAATATCCGTTCCCCGCCAGTACGGCTGCAGCCCCCGTTCCACAAGGCTGTCGAACTGGGCTTGCCTCGCGCGCCTAGCTGTGCGCCCCTCCGGCGTTAGGAAAGGCGCCACCGTCACGCCTGCGGTGTGTTTTATCCGCGCAGCAGCCCGGATGAGAGCTGCCCGCTGATCCCTGGTCACCACCACCTCCACATTCCAGACACGACCCGTGCCACTAGCGCGCCAGCGACGCTCATACATGCCGACCGGACCCTCTCCCAGGCCCAGAGCAGTGAAGTCGCCGCGCGCCATTTCCGCCGCCTGCTCGCTGCTCACGCCGCGGAACAGAAGTTTGTTGGCCGCCACCGCGCTAGGCAGTGGCAGCGGATGCGCGCACACGGGCGGGTGCAGCTGGTGCGGCCGTGTGGCCGCTCCTGCCGCAGGGTCCGCCGCGGCGCAGGGGCAGTCAGCGGCGTTAGGCACGCCCGGCGGCGACGCCGGACGGCCTGCCGCCGCTGCTGCAGATGAGTGGATGCTGGGGGGTGCGCTGGGGCCCTGCACCAGCCTGGCCGCCGCTCCACCGCCAGTCTCCACCTCGAGCACGGCCACAGTTGCGGCCGCGAATGATTCCAGCTGCTGCTGCAGCTGCCGAACGGTGTCCGACAGCTGGTCCAGCCGCGAGCTGTGGGTACGCGCCGCGCTGGCGCGGGCGTTGTGTTCGTGGCGCAGGCCGCGCAGCTGCCGCCGAACGCGGGCGATATCCTCGCCATGCGTTATGAGCCTGCCGCTGCTGGCCAGCCACAGGGAAAACACGAGGTCGTCCATCCGCGACATCCATTTCTGGATGTGGGCCAACCCGTTGGGCCCCCCAATTTTGGGACGCAGACCGCTAAGCTCTTTGAAAGCAGCCTCCCAGACCTCGTCGTCTGCATCGAACGAGATGTGGGAGGGCTGCTCATCGGCTTTGGCGCACCCGGACGAGCCGGGCGGGAGGTGCCACGTTTGGAAGGAAAGCGATGCGGGAGCGCGAGGATTCTCCGAGGCAGGAGAAGCAAGCATCGGCTGCTCGCCAGGCGCGCGCGAACGAGCTGGAGCCTCGATCTCGCGGGCCCGACCAGGCGTCCCTGTAATATCGCTACCTTCTGGCATTGGTCTGATCAGTAAAATACTGGATCAGCGCTAGCCATGAGTCGCGCAAGTGGCCCCCGCAATAAGTGAACTTGGCCTCTAAAGTCCATTTGCCACTGCGCCTAGCGTGAGTATTGTGAGTATTGTGAGTATTGTGTGTGTGTGTGTGTGTGTGTGTGTGTGTGTGTGTGTGTGTGTGTGTGTGTGTGTGTGTGTGTGTGTGTGTGTGTGTGTGTGTGTGTGTGTGTGTGTGTGTGTGTGTGTGTGTGTGTGTTGTGTGTGTGTGTGTGTGTGTGTGTGTGTGTGTGTGTGTGTGTGTGTGTGTGTGTGTGTGTGTGTGTGTGTGTGTGTGTGTGTGTGTGTGTGTGTGTGTGTGTGTGTGTGTGTGTGTGTGTGTGTGTGTGTGTGTGTGTGTGTGTGTGTGTGTGTGTGTGTGTGTGTGTGTGTGTGTGTGTGTGTGTGTGTGTGTGTGTGTGTGTGTGTGTGTGTGTGTGTGTGTGTGTGTGTGTGTGTGTGTGTGTGTGTGTGTGTGTGTGTGTGTGTGTGTGTGTGTGTGTGTGTGTGTGTGTGTGTGTGTGTGTGGTGTGTGTGTGTGTGTGTGTGTGTGTGTGTGTGTGTGTGTGTGTGTGTGTGTGTGTGTGTGTGTGTGTGTGTGTGTGTGTGTGTGTGTGTGTGTGTGTGTGTGTGTGTGTGTGTGTGTGTGTGTGTGTGTGTGTGTGTGTGTGTGTGTGTGTGTGTGTGTGTGTGTGTGTGTGTGTGTGTGTGTGTGTGTGTGTGTGTGTGTGTGTGTGTGTGTGTGTGTGTGTGTGTGTGTGTGTGTGTGTGTGTGTGTGTGTGTGTGTGTGTGTGTGTGTGTGTGTGTGTGTGTGTGTGTGTGTGTGTGTGTGTGTGTGTGTGTAACTACGGTTTACAGTTGCTTGATAGAACCTCGTGATCGAGTGTCCTGAACAACTAACCAGCGCTGGAGCCAGGCTCCAGCACAGTAGTGTTCGCATAGTCTGGTAGTGCGTGTCTCCCAAGCATATGCGCGAAGTTGCGGAGTAACCCGCCGTTTCTGCCCTGTTGGCATACCCTCATCGACTTCTGTGAGCCGGCACTGTCGCTATGCATTGTTTGTTCGACTAGCAATAGGTCATGCACCAAACCAAGTCAGGCACACGTAGTCAAGGCAACTGCACAGCAAGCACACTGGGGCACAAACTACCGAAGTCCTTCCCTCACAGGGCAGAATACGCCTATGGGCAGCCACAAAATGAGAAGAGGTCTGATTGCCATGCCGTCAATGTCCTAGCGTCGCCGTCACGCCAACCCTAGCCTCCACTAGCCTCGAAACCCTACACAGCGCGCGCCGCTCTCAGTGATCCGCCGTATGCATTACTGCATTGTGTGTACGCGGCGCCGGTCCCCCTCCTCAGTCACAATATCCGTTCCCCGCCAGTACGGCTGCAGCCCCCGTTCCACAAGGCTGTCGAACTGGGCTTGCCTCGCGCGCCTAGCTGTGCGCCCCTCCGGCGTTAGGAAAGGCGCCACCGTCACGCCTGCGGTGTGTTTTATCCGCGCAGCAGCCCGGATGAGAGCTGCCCGCTGATCCCTGGTCACCACCACCTCCACATTCCAGACACGACCCGTGCCACTAGCGCGCCAGCGACGCTCATACATGCCGACCGGACCCTCTCCCAGGCCCAGAGCAGTGAAGTCGCCGCGCGCCATTTCCGCCGCCTGCTCGCTGCTCACGCCGCGGAACAGAAGTTTGTTGGCCGCCACCGCGCTAGGCAGTGGCAGCGGATGCGCGCACACGGGCGGGTGCAGCTGGTGCGGCCGTGTGGCCGCTCCTGCCGCAGGGTCCGCCGCGGCGCAGGGGCAGTCAGCGGCGTTAG